>CM034701.1:368743795-368762759 GCA_020142125.1 Phrynosoma platyrhinos | reverse complement strand
AGATTTTCCTGGGTTAAAAAGTAGTCTGATACGCCAGAAAATACTGTACATGTCCTGGGATTCTGTAGGCCGGTGCCATGGCTGTTAAAGTGGTGTCAAACTGCATTATTTTCACAATGTGAATGAACGCTATATCTTTAATGAGGCACTGTGATGTGTATATTTTTATCTCTTTTTGTCTGTATAAATGTATTTGACTGAGGCCATTATTTGCAGTTTTAGATAGATCAGCAAGATCCAATTTTTTTTACAGAGGAGTAGAGTTGCATGTTTCTCCTTCTCATATATATTCTGCCTTTCATCCAAAATTGGGACTCAAGGTGTTGTGTTTTTTTGTTATTGTTGAAGAAGTTCTGTTAAATGTAAGTCTTACTCATTGCAAATTCTGAATAAGTGAGATTCCACAGTGTCTATTTCAGGCTTCAAAACAGTCCAGAGTATATTATGGTTGTCACCATATCTGTCTTGAAATGTGTTGTTTGGGTGTCATAAGCTTGATTTGCATTGGGGGTTTTTTAAAGAGAAGTACAGCATGACAAGCATGGCCAAGTGAACTGTGCGGGTATTCATGCGTCCTAGATTTAATTTATTATTAGCACTTCCAGAGTAGAATTTCAGATATGTTTGTTTTGGTAGCATCTCTACCTATATATATGTGTTCTTTTGTGCATATATGAGCATATATGAATATAGGTCCTGTCTATCTTCTGCCCCTGATGTCTGACAAGCATAGCTATGGCTGTTAAAGTACCATCCCAATACCTGGTTTTAGATGTTATGGGGCATATTTCATTACTATGACGAATAACTAACAAGTCTGTCTGCTAATGTATGTTGGAATTAGTCACTTGCTTTCTAACTATATTCTTGATAAATTAATAAATATAGATAATGCCTGCATAATAACAACATTTTAATGTTGATTTCTTTTTGGGACGAATGGGAAATAAGATAATTTACAGTGAAAGAATAGGTGTCCTTCATACTTCTATTTTTATTCTTTTATTTGTTTCCAAAACATTATTACAGTGAAATGAAAAATAATCATATCCCCAAATAAACATAATCTTAACTCTTAGACCCGTAGACCCACTAGTTAAAATTGATCATCACTAATCTAGATAACTGACATATACATTTAAAGCTTGGTGCTTTATACAAATTACTTGTGAAGGCAAATATTTAAAATGTAAAATAAGGATACTCTTAGGACCATATATTTTGAAACAGTAGTTTCAATGTTTAGATCAGGCCTGGGCAACTGTGGAAGGCTAGGGGACCACAGTAGCCCCCAGGAGACTTTGGAGGGCAGCACCTTCCTGCAAAAAGAAGAAAACTAAAGAAAATGGTTTGCTCCCAAATGCCTCCAGAGTGTATGGGGGCATTTTCACCATAGTTTGGACTTCCAAAAAAAAAAAAAAGAAAAGAAAAGGAAAAGGAAGCCTCTCCCGGCAGTGCAAAATGTGGTAGAAATACATCACGTACCCCTAGTAGAGATTTTGGAGCATTCTAGAGCATTTAAAATAAAAACTGTGGTTGAAACACCCTCCTTTTTTTTTTAAACACAGTGCTTCCCACCCCCGGGGGGAGGGGCTTCAAAAACAGTCCTGGGGGGCACATGTGGCTTGCAGAGCTCCATTTTAGTTACCCTTGGTTTAGATGATAAACCCTCTTAGGCCCATATATAGCTCTTTCACTCCTCCATTCATGCAGTCTGGGGAGTAAGCCAGTTAAGTACTGCTGTGAGCACTGTTACAGAAAGGGGAAATTCAAATGTAATGAACAATTGATGAAAATTATAGTTTCCTGTTGCATCTAAACTGGGAAACTAATCTTAATGGTGTCTGAAGAAACCAGAATATTAAGCCCTCTTTAAATGGTTTCATGTCTTGACTTATTCAGAAACCATTGACCATAATGTGCTGGTTCACATATTGTTAATTCAAGGCTTTCTGGTGAATATGATGGTATGAAGGATGCCCTAAAGGTGCCAGATAATCCTATCTGTTCCTAGGATTCAAAGATATAGCAGTGCTAGTTTGTAAAATCAGTATGGAAAGAGATCTTGTAGTCTCAAAGGTGCTACAAGATCTCTTTCCATCTTTTTCTGGAAGCTAAGCTGGGTTAGTCCTGGTTAGTACTTGAATAGGAGACCACCAACAAATCCAAGGTGCTGTGGGCTATATTTCAGAGGAAGGAGCTGGTAAAACCACCCCTGAATATTCCTCACCTAAGAAAACCTAATGAAATTAATGGGGTTGCCAGTATCTAATATACTTCTAGTTTATGTGACTGCTTCCTTCCATAGCCTTTTAAACCATATTTGTAGTAATATCCTAAATTCTTACCACATTCCTTCAAAAATAAGGCCAACAGGGTTTTATGTTATGACTGAATGGCAGTTTGAACCCATGTGTCCCACACATTTTGAACCTAATTTGCTGTAACAGTTTGGTTAAAACAACAAACAGATGTTTCTCAAAAAGTGGATCTAGTAATTTTTGAATTATGGAAAAACTGGTGAAATATATTTCTAGTTGAGTTTTTATTTCAGTTTGTTGACATCTTATAAATATAAAGCATAAGCTTGTTATCAAAAATTGAAAGGTATTGAGCAAAATTATATTGTAATTAATTCTTTCCAGATGAATTTGCTAGTTCTGGGCCAGAATCATTCAGTGTTCTGTTTTAAGGCAAACTTGAGTAGCTGATGCGACTTTAATTTAGTGTGACTTGTCGGCATGTATTTTTAAGTGCTCAAAGGGAATTCACATTTGATTATTTGCACCGTAATGCACTGCATAAAATATTCATAGAAGTGTCACTTTTCCATAGGTGGCACTCCGGGGTAAAGACAGGGACTTGAGGAAACTTTAGAATTTTTTATAGTAACAAATAACTGAGGCAACTCAGAAAAAGAAGGGAAAAAAGCATATGCTGCTTAGATCTGATATCCTGCAGCATCTGACAAATCATTTTTACACTTACAAAAATACCAGTACCTGTATAGGTTTTGACATGTATCCAATGCTAGTTAAGCAGATGTGATGTAATAATATTCAGCAAGTTCTGTGAATTTCTCAGAGAAGAGCTTAATCATAGTGTCTTTGTGGTAACCTTTAAATGTTGAATATAGAGTCTTTTCATTTCTTTTTTCATTAATCAAATAGATCTAGGAAATGTTGGTTTTAAAAAGGAAAACACCCAATGCATTTTTGTTTATATGTCCTTCATGTATGAAACTGCCTCCTTGAATGTGTTGATGGTGCCGCCATCCTCTTCATCAACATCCAACTGTTATGGTTGTTTCCCATTGTGACCAAGATTAAATATGTTATTTATTTATTTATTTATTTTTAAAAAGTACTGTCCTTCACTCTGTTTGGATATTCTGGGCAGTAAACCACAACATCAAATTTAATAATAATATTGAAGTTCTAATTTATTAAAAACTTACATGAGCTAAAGGCCTAGAAGATAAAAAATGTTTTAGCTCAAGTCTAGCCGTCTTGAGTCCCACCTTGTTGGGAGGAAAGTGGGATATAAATAGATAGAGTAAATAAATAAATAAATAAATAGAAAGATTTCAGTTTGAGGGGGAAAAGGGGTGGAGATTACATGGTTGCCATTCTAAAGAAGGTATTTTCCTTTGGTGTGTATATCATGTCTGATAAAGGTTATCTGAGAAAGGACCTCAGTTGATCTAGGTGTATATGCAGACATATGGGAAGCATTATTTCAGGCATTTAGGGTCCAGGTTATTTAAATGTAAAAGTAAGTAGCAGCGCCTTCAATTTTTAGCTAATGATGATGTTTTTCAACTGGTATCAATCTTAGCTTACCAGCCATGACTATAGCAGCCATGTCCTATATCAGGGGTAGGCAACCTTTCTCCTTTAAGGGCTGAGGGACTTCAACTCCCAGAATCCCAGGAGCTATTGGCCAACATGGGACTATTGGCCAACATGACTGAGGCTTCTGGGAGCTGAAGTCCCTCGGCCCTTGAAGGGGAAAGGTTGCCTACCCCTGGTCCAGAGTAATCTCCACTTTATAGTAGTCCATTTGGGAGATTAGCAGCACATGGATGATATTAACCAGACTATTCTTGTCCAGAAATTTTTGCAGCTGGCAAATGAAACTGGCCCGAGTCACATCAAGCTGCTAAGGTCACTTTGGCCTTTTGTGGCAATTTGCCTGCTGTTATTGTCTCTCTGCCATTTCCTTTCTTCCTGTTACCTCTACATTGTATTGCTTAAGAAACCTGCAATTTGATAGTACTAGATGGATTGCTAAAAATAACGATGCGAATCATACTGCTCTAGTGGATAAATTGTTAGACTCCCTCATAGTTTCCAGTCCTTGTTCAATTTATGAGGTCTTTTCTGATAACAACAAACGTTCTTTTGGCTCTCTAGCCTTTCCTGTGTGTGATTACTCAGTTATATTATCTCATTACTGTAGCAAGGGATTTTATCCCACTAGTGTAGCATGTTTGAGGCCATTCTCCAGGAGGTGTCCTGAAAAGACGAAGTGAGGCAAGAAGCCATTGCTTCCTATTTGCTGAGTGGGCTTTCTTGTTTTGTTACATTTTTGTTACATGTCGTTGTCCCCCAATCCGTGGATTCTTTATCCACAGATACAACCATCCACAGCTTGAAAATATTCAATACACACACACACACACACCCCAAAAAGCAAACCTTGATTTTGCCATTTTTAAAATAAGAGACACCATTATACTACACTATTGTATATAATTGGACTTGAACATCCACTGATTTTAGTTTCCACGGGAGGTCCTGTAACCAAAACCCAGGGGCCACTCTTATCTGGAAATTAGAACTACCAGCATATACTTGCATTAAAAATTGTCTCACATGCATTGATATGTGCATACTTCCAGGTGTGATAATCATGGCTGCATCTGTACTGCATAAATAGTCCAGGTTGGCACTGCTTTAACTTCCAAGGTTAGGGAATCCTGGGAATTGTACTTTGTTGTGGCATCAGAGCTCTGACTGAAAAGGCTAAATGTCTCACAAAACTACAATTCCCAGAATTCCACAGCATTAAACTTTAGGGTTTTCCCAAACTGATGGTTTCCAGGCAAGGTTAAAGTCCAGCCATTCCCAAGCAACAGCTGTATTATGGGCTGTGTAATCCATGGGTGGGGAGGGGGGGGAATCCAGGTTAGGAGAAAGCAATTATTAAATTACAGAGGGAATACTTTTGAAGGTGCCAGTAACCAAATATCAGTGATGACAACCTCCATTCTATTTTCTGTGGATTCCATGTCTGTGCGAGAAGTAATATTTCAAGAAAAGTGTTAATTAATAATACCCATTAAGTGTTTCAGTTATAGTGTTGGTAGCAATGAATTAATCCCACACTTTCTGGTGTTTAATGTTATTAAATTATTTCTCAAACCTTACATTCCAAACTCTGACTGAAACCTGGAAGCTTAAAAAGTAGTTTGATCTGATACATGTGCATGCTTCTCATCTGTTATTTTATTTATTTCATTTCTATGCCACCTTTCTCCCAGATGGTTTTTCCTAAAGAATCAATTAAAAAACTAGCAATAAAAATTTAATAACAATTATAATTTGATCACATTAAAACAATAGAAAATCATTTAAAAGGCATACAAAATAAAAGAATAAAATGCACATCCTAGTACAAAACCTTCCTGCTTACACATTAAAAGCCTGCCTAAACAAAAAGGTTTTTGCTGTCAGAGAAAAAAGTGCAGGGAGGGGGCCAGCCTAACCTCCTGAAGAAGGGAGTTTCATAGAGGAATTTTCAGCCATAGTCAATAGAGTGTTATGGGCTCATATGCTCTCCTCTCAATTGCAAGGCCTCTCAGCATCCATTTTTACAAGAGTTTGAAGTGGTCTGAAAGAGGAAAATTTAGAAATCCACTGGACACATTTATATTTGTGGAATGTCCTTCCCATTGCATAGAAGAGTGACTATTCCTCTGTTATTCTTGTAACACATTAAAACCTACTAGTGCACTTAAGCTTTCAATGCTTCTTAAGTTCTGTGAAGTTAGATTTTACTTGAATTTTAGTTGTATGTTTTTCTGGTAGGTATTTGTCATTAGACGCCATTTTATTTAGTCTGTTGGGTTTTTATGCTGCTCTGAATGTTTTTTATATAAAAGGGGCTTGTGAATGTTTCAAAATAATATTTTGAGGCATGTCTAAACAAAGTCTCATTGATGGTGTCCTTGGAGCTCAGTGATTTTTTAAATTTTATTTATTCAATTTACATATCACTTTCTCCTGCCAAAGGATTCAAGGTAGCTTATAGAATTGAAAATGAAAGTTTAGCTTAAAAATGGATGATTATAAAAGTTAAAAACATTAAACATCTGCTCTGTTAAAAACACGTAGTTCAGAACAGGTTTAAAATGCATTTGGAGCATAATTTTGAAACATATAGAATGTACCAGTTGACCACTATTCTACCATATGATTAAAATCAGTAAGGCCTGCCTAAATGAAAAGGTCTTATCCTGCCTGCAAAAAGGGAAGAGGCTAGCCAGACCTTTCATGTGAAGGAGTTCCACAGTCTGGGAGCAGCCACTGAGAAGGCTCTCTCTCATGTTTCAACCTGCTATCTTATTCCCTTCTTTTGAGGTACATACCCCTTTGTGGCTTTATACTAGCTAAGAGGAGCATGGACATGCTCCTTGACAGTACTGATCATTTTTATTCCTGTGTCTTAAAAGTATATTGTCACAGAACAACAAGTTTTCTTAAGAAACTGTTTCCCTTTTCTCTGAACAATGGTACCACTTGCCACATTGCAATCTACACTTAATTCTTCCCACCATTCCACTATGCATTTCAAAAGCAATTTATCATGCTTTTTTAAGAGTGGTTGGAAGGTGAGCTGGATCTAAAAGTTCATCTCTGTACATTTGTGTGATAGTTCTGAGTTTGCTAATTATTGGATAATGTTTGATTTTGTGATACAAATACTTTGTCATTTGAAAACATCTCTGCATTAGTTAACAAATACATTTTAATATTGTAAATGCAGGTTTGCTTATATTAGGACAGGGGTAGGCAACCTTTCCCCTTTAAGGGCCAAGGGACTTCAGCTCCCAGTAGCCTCAGCCATGTTGTCCAATAGTCCCATGTTGGCCAATAGCTCCTGGGATTCTGGGAGCTGAAGTCCCTCGGCCCTTAAAGGGGAAAGGTTGCCTACCCCTGTATTAGGACAAGATATGTGTTGTTGATGTTGATGTTGTGTACCTTCAGGTTGTTTTCAACTTATGGCAACCCTAAGGTGATCCTATGGCGGGGCTTCCTGAGCAAGATTTGTTCAGAGGAGGTTTGCCATTGCCTTCCTCTGAGACTGACAGCATGTGACAGAGAGCAGGTCACTCAGGGTTTCATTGCAAGCGGGGGAATCGAACCCTGATCACCAGAGTCACAGTCCAACACTCAAACCACTAGGCCACACTGGCTCTCAAGATATTTATTAGCTACTTGTAATCCTAATTCCTAATTTGTATCAAGAAAAAACAGTTTTCTTACATTTGTAATTTTAAAGTGCTCTATGATTTGCTATTGCCTATTGACATATTGAGGAAGATGGACCTGATTTCACAGTTTAGGATTTGTTTTCTGAGGGCAAAAAAAGAAAAGCAGATAGAATGTAACATAATATGACAGTCCAGTGCCTGCAAAACTGTCAATAATATATGTATTATTTTATTATTTTATTTATTATTATATTTTTTTTATTTTGAAGTGAAGAATGGTTACTAGTTGTTTTTTTCCTAAAAGAAAAGGATTGAGTTTCTAGTTGGATAACATTGCTTAGCATCTGGTTTCTTTTTGACTAGGTACAATTGAAGTTCTCAAAGCAATGAACGAAGTTCAGGTGGAACCTGATGTGGAAACATATGCAAGCTATGTTTTGTCAAATTTTGAAGATGTCAGCACTGCACGCCATCTGCTGCAGGTGAGTCAAGCCATTGTCTGAATGCGTTAAAGCCCAAGTCTATAATCTTACTCTGTTTAATTTTTATTTCAGTAGTGATCTGAAAATGTACAGGTACTAAAATCATGTCTTTCAAAAAAATCTTTAAAGTAAAACATTTTCTTGAAAGTAGTTTGTCAAGTGGATTGCAATCTGTAACTGCTTGTATGGAAACAGGCTTCATTTAATTTAGTTGAATTTACATCTGAGTAGACATATAAAAGCTTGTAGTATTACAAAGCTTTGAATAAAATTTTATTCTGGAATTTAACAGTGGTTTTGTGCCGCACAAGGACCATTCTGTCTAGCAGAATGGATCAGGTTGGATGGGAAGACTTTAAACTCACAAGATCGATAGATCTGGTTCTTTAGTCGAACCTTATCAGATCCATCTGTGAAACAGTGAATCAAAAAGATGGAGAAAAATTACAGAACAAAATGCCTTCTAGACCATGTATAGTTCAATTTGTTTTCAGTGCGAGATGTGAAGCTCACATTAAAATCCTTTCATGCATAAATTATATCCCTTTTTCCCACCGGGTGGTTTTGATGTCGGCAGTTTAATTTAGGAGGGAAAAGAGGTCTATTTTTGGTATTCAGGAGTTGGAAGCCCCTGTTAATCAGCTGCAGATCACTTTGAGATCTCCCCATAGATTTACCTTTTGTCCACCCTTGATTTATATTAGGCCATTTAAATGCTTGATTTAAATGATGCTTTCTAATTTTTTAATTTTATGTACCCAGGAAATATAAGAGTATAAAAGTTAAACATTTCCTGAACAGGCATAAATCGCAGCTGGTTGCTACATTAGATTGCAGTTAGCTAGAACGTCTACACAATATAGGTGCATAATCCAGTATCTTCATCCATTTAGCCCATTTAGCCCATCTTTTGTCTAGCAGAATTGTGCCAACATGTATTTTGCTGGAAATTAGGTCCATTTAAAACTTTTTTCTGGCTCCCCCTTCCAGGTTTTGTTGAGGAGTTGTTCTTGTTAACTTTATTTATATCCTGTCTTTTCCCCAAGACTGAATCTCAAGGCGAATTATACATTAAAAAGATAACAATTTAAAATATACAAGCAGCCAACATTAAAAGCAAATATAATTGTATATTAAAGTAATAAAAAAAATCTGGGGATTTCAAAGCCTTGTATACAATTTGTTAATTTTGGTTAGTCCTTACAAAAGCATTGCTTATCTGGATTATGGGAGTTGTTATTGTTATGGATCAGGATGGATTACTTCATTTTTAGGACCAAAACACACTGCAGCAGTAATCTAATTTGAGACTACTTTAACTGCCCTAGCTCAGTGTTAACGAATTCTGGGAATTGTAGTTTATTGTGGCACCAGGGCTCTCTGACGGAGAACGCTAACGGTCTCACAAAACTTCAGTTCCCAGAATTCCCTAGCTTGTAGTTGGTCTCTTAACCAGATTGCTCTTTCAGGTGTTGCTGTGTTTCATCACTGTATTATGACTTTTTTCCCCATAGGAAGGGGGCTGCCCTATTGAAGTTAATGCATTCTCTGCAGCAGAAATCAGACATGAAGCTGCAAATGGAAGGCTAGATAAAGTTTTCGCATTAAGTAAGTATCCTTGTTCTTGGCATTATTATCTGAGAAGATAGAGCTGAAAATTTGTAAGGCTGACATTTATGGGCGCTAGTGTTAAGAACTGAAAGCTTGGTTTATAATTTCACGTATTATACTGGAAGTGTAAATAAAACATACATAGCCATTTGCTTAAATGTAGGGTGACATGGAGTTAGAGTATAAAGTTCTCTTTAAACAGAAAACCATGGAATGATGGAAATTAATATAGGATAATTGAATAAATTTGTATTTTTCTGTATTCTAAAATGTGCACTGCTCCACTCAGACAAGAGAGGCTTCTAACGTCACTCCAAACATTTATGTGGAGGATGCAGATTTATACTTCTAATAAAGGTTGTTGTTGCGTGCTTTCAACTTGTTCCAAGTTACAGCAATCGTATGCTTAAACAACCACAGGTTTTTCTTGGCAAGATTTATTCAGAGGAAATTTGTCATTGCCTTCCTCTGAGGGTGAGAGAGTGTGGCCCATGGTCACTCAGTGGGTTTTATGCCAAGCTGGAAATTGAACCCTGGTCTCCAGAGTTGTAGTCCTACACTCAAGCCACTATGCCACATAAATACATAATTTAAAAAGTAATGTTGAAAAAGTTGGAGCACTGGAAACTTTCCCTAAAATATATGGAACTGTTGAATCACTTATGTCTACAGCATTGGAAATGTATTGTTATCAATGTGATGTTTTTTATTATTTTTAATGTGCTGAATGAGAATGTCATAAAGACTTAATTAGGAGCTAGAGTGTGGAAAGATTGAATCAATCTATACATGCTCTATACACAAGATTGAATCAATCTATACACAGAACAACTGTATACTGTTGGTCTCCTTTGGTGAATATAAATTGCATTGAATTATATCTTTAATATAGCTTACATGGTATTCATTGTATTCAAAGACATAGCTGTGTTAATCTGCATAATATACAAAGGGATCGTAGCACCTTTGAGACTAACTGAGAGAAAGAGATTTGTAGCATAAGCTTTTTTAGACTCTACTTTGTGAGATGCATGGACTGCAGCACACATGGGCAGATACTTATACCACTGGGCAAGCAGGGGAAAATGTTTACAGTCATAGAAATACAAAACCTGTGGGTACGGTGATGGAGTGACAAGTACACTTTCAGCAATGGTTGTAAATGGTAGTTAGGAGACTAAGGTGAGAGAAAAGATCCACATAAAGCCAGTATGAGTAGATAAACATAGGACTAGTTGAAGGAGATTTTGGAATGGTGTATTAGTACGGGCTCAGAATCAGAAAAGAGGTTTTATAAAGTAGACATAAAAATCTACTTGTGACTGGGATTTCAGCTAGTGTTACAGTCTGTGTAGCATAGCAGGAAATTATTGTTTCTGTTCAAGCCACTGTCAGTGTGGACTGGAGTAAGGATATATAGTCAGCCCTCCATATCCATGGATTTTTTTATCCATGGATTCGAGCATCCATGGTTTGAAAATATTTTTAAAATATAGACACTCCAAAAGCAAGCCTTGATTTTGGCATTTTATATAAAGAATATCATCTTACTCTGCTACTATATTTAATGGGGCTTGAGCATCCACACATTTTGGCACCCACAGGGGGAACTGGAACCAAACCCCTGTAGATACCAAGGACCCACTGTATATCCTAATTCAGCTGTTATTCATTGTTCAGCTGCTATTCATTGTTTGCTGAATTTATGGCTATTTGAACTCTCCCTTCTCTTGTCTTATGAGTCCAGGACCGAAAGGTTTAAATAGTCTAAAGGCCAGAATCATTTTGCTCTGCTGGCTAGAGCCAGTGACAGCAACAGTGAGGAAAAGAGGGAGAAGGTGATAATGACAGGATGATTAACAACAAGGTGACAAGAGGAAGAGAGAGTTGGCCTTGAATGACGGGGTTGATGGGTGCTTGAAACCAGGGCATTATGTGAAAGTACAGGTGATTTTCCAAGCCATTCCTCCCTTGGTGCCTTGGCTGTGAGGGCCCCTCTGTTCTCATGATCAGACATTCATACAATAGAGGATTTGGAACTGGCTGCTTATCCTCGTTGTCACTGTTTTGCTTCTCTCTTGTTTGCATGAGTGGAAAGATTGTCAAACTACTTGTAGAACAGTCTGTTCTAGGAGCCATTAATCCCAGTAAGATCCTGGCCCAAGCATTCAAAGAGGACCTCCAGAAGAATGCCAGACAAAGCCATACATTTTGTATTCTTTCCTAAAATATGTTCCACTGCTAATGCTTTTATCCCAAACTTGGTTGGTTCCTTTAAATGAGCATCATTTCCACTGGTAAAAATTCACATTTGTTGCCAATGTGTTTTTATCAGCTCATATAGTAGCTCATTTCAATCTTTGTGGGATTTAGTACAGATTTAATACTTGTAACATAACTAATATTAAGTAAATCTTCTGCATTAGCCTCTGACCACTGTGAAATATGTATGTATGATATATTCCATATAAATTCCTAAAAGATAAAGGTTATAATTATATGTGAAGTCGTAGGGTTTCATGGCCGGCATCCATAGTTTTTTGTGGGTTTTTTGGGCTGTGTAGCCATGTTCTAGAAGAGTTTCTTTTTGACGTTTCATTATAATTATAATTTATAATTATAATTTGTCATGATAAAAGATTGGCATATGCAGACTAACACACACACTCAGACATACTGATTCAGGACTCCTAAATGAAGTACCTGGTACTGTGCCCATTCTGCTCCTAAATCATATGCATACTGCCTAATAAATGAACAGTGATTTCAAGCCTTTCCCTTCCCATTCCTGATTATCTGTTCTAGGCACTCATAGCAGATTCTAGACACCTCTGTCAATGTAATAGAATAGCGAATCTTTAGATAAGTGTCAGAGTATTCCATATTTCTAGCTTTACGGGAAGTTTTAAACTCAAAGTATACAGAATCAGATGGATTTTCTCCGTTAACTATAAGATTTTAATGTAATAAAATAAAATGAAATTACAGCACGAGAGTTCTGTCATTGCATTTAAAGTTGAGAAATGTGCTGGTGAAGATCTTTGACAAATTCAAACACCTTCAAGCCAAAAACAGATTACCGTATTTTCCGGCGTATAAGACAACCCACGTATAAGACGACCGCCCCATTTTTCCAGTCAAAATATAGAGTTTTAGCACCTCTATCCTCATTATCCTTATATCCGGCATATAAGACGACCCCCCCCCTTTAGCCACAGATTTTGCAGGTAAAAAAGTAGTCTTATACGCAGGAAAATAAGGTAATTCATACTTCTTTTTAGTCATGCCTTAGAAAATGCCTAAAATATTAGTGCCTGGATTAAGCTTTTACATCAGTAAATTGCCATGTTTGCAAGTACTCATTTTAAACAGGGGTGCGATATTAAAAGATTTAATTAACACTTCCTTTTGTAGTGCAGTTCGTGAAGGGGAAGACAGCCAATTAACACAGGCTTTTATCAAGGGTTATTGATTCTTCATCCAGTGTCCTATAATGCATATAAACTCTGAAGCATCAGTCAAGGAATCTGGGCGCACAAAACAGCATGCATAAGAGCAGCTGTTTCCCGTTTATCATACCGTTCCATTCCTCTTCATTGTCATCTGCTTTTGATTTTTGTCTGTCTTGTTTGTTGCTAAGGAAACCAGGTTGCTGATTTTCAGCAGCAGCTGAGCATACAGATATATAACATCGTTGATTTTTTTCATTTTGGGGTTATTTGTGTGCATGTGACAAAAACTTTTGAGCATAGGCTTGAATTATTCTCTTGTGGGTTTTTTTTGTTTTTTTTTTTTTAAAGAGAGAAATACCATTAGAGGTTTAAAAATATTCCACTGGAAGTGGGGTGTGTGTATGTGTGTATGTATGTTTCAGTTTCAGGACCATATCAGGCAGACAATTGATTCTAGGCACTGAATGGGATTCTCACCTAGGTTGGCTCAAATAAGGGGCTGCTCTAGAGCTGACATCTTTCTTATCCTGGCATATGAAAAAAAAATAGTATACTTGTTTGTGCACAACCAATGTGTGAAAATTGGTTGGCTAATTTTACTGCATGTTCTCCATGCTTGCAAGCATTAACGTTGGTACAGAAGAAGTGATCTGAACTGCTGAGATCATTTTACATGCATTTTGGAGACATAAGGTCACAGGCATTTTAAATGCTGAAAATCCTGGAGAACTGTTGGTTTGTTAGAACCATGCAATGACCAGATTTGATGATCTATACTAGCTTCATGAACTGTGGATTCCTGGGAACAAGCATTGTGTTTATGTATTTCTTCCTCCTGTGAACCAGGACCTTTGGTGCTTCATTCCAGGCTTTCACTAAGCTTAACCTCTTTCCTTACCCCCAGCTGCCCCATGCTGCATGGCATTTTTTTAGTCACACCTAAAGCTTTTGATATATCTATTAAGAGTTCCCTAGGTTTAAGAAATGTAGCTTGCTAGATAATTTACTGAGTGGTGATTGACGCTTTACAGGTATCTATACAGATTGAGATTGACACCTTAACTTAGTAAGTGATCACATTTCAGAAACAATGGGTATGTAGAAGCTGTGCACTCTCAAATCATTGACAGAAACTCCCAAGAAGTACTATAAAGCAAAGCTGATTAATTCCACGGTATTCCTTATTCTTTTCTGTTTCTAATGGGTTGAGCAAAGATAGTCTTTTAGCAACTCTCCCCCACATCATTATTAGAAGATTGTATATTAATGTGAAATATGCTTTTATAAAATAGAATCACTTTAAATAACTGTCATTTGATACTGACTGTTTAATTAATGCTTTTTACAGAAGTAAGGGTCAGCAAATTCTAAGGTATTTCATTTAATTTGCAGTGTCTTCTGAAAATATGCCATCTCTGGATCACATGCAGTTTAGAGGCAGTCTAATCCTTGGATTCAAAAGGTAAGAGTTTTTTAAGGTCCTATACTTAGGATGATGTTGGTCCCTAATCCTTTACTTCTATTATATTTAGGGCATGTCTCTATATTTTGTTTTTAAATAAAGCAGATTTTAGTTTTGGATTTTTTGCAATCCCAGAAGCCAGACAGAATCATATAAGATTAGCCTGAGGAAGTTGTGACACTCCAGCTTTCAGACCCACTGTAGGAAAGGAACACACAGGACAATCACAGTTTTCCCATTCCTGATATATGCTGTCTCTGTTGCTGTGGAAAGCAGTACAGTGTCACTGTACCTGTCTTCCTTAAAGACAGAATGAACCTTACCCTATGGGGAGTGTAGGATGAAATTTTTGAATTTTTTATGGTACAACCATATTGGGTTCCATGAATCAAAACTTAATGAGTAGTGATGTTTTTAAGATTCGTGTATTCGCTTACAATTCGTGTGTTCAGTATTTCAGTGCTTTGTGCACACCATTACATTAATCTTTGCAACAGCCTTGAAAAGTGTGCATCAATGATATTTCCATAGTGTTGATGATTCATTGATGTTCAGGTTGCCTAGGTTCACCTCATATGTTTATAGCTAAATTATAGCTGAATTTAGAAGTGCTGTTATGGTCTATTTTTTTAGCCCCTGAGATTAGAATTGTACAGGAACTTTATGTCTTTATATTTGTCCCAACCACAGTAGACACTTTGAATCAGTGGGGCTTACAAGTATTCAGTGGGTCTACTTTAGTTGAGCATAACAAATGGATTTAGTTTTTAACATAAATGTGACCTCCCAGAAGAAGAGTGTATCCCCAACATCCCATTTTCATATAAGAGCAAAGACTTAGAGCCCTATCTCATGGTTAGCAAACCATATGATGTATCTTTTGGAGCACATATCATGTTAGAATGCTGGTTGCTTCAAGAGAGAGGAAACAAGTTGTAACATTGTGGAATCTAACTGTTCTAACAAAGCCAGCATAAACTTTCCAGCTCTTACAGTGTATAAAATATTTGTTTAGTATAACTTAGAAAACATATTCCAATCTTAATTGGACATTTATGTTCTGCCACATTTAGCAAAACATGTGGAGGTCAGTATACTGTAGAGGGGAAAAACACAGTCTTGTCAGTGAAAATAATGAAGTTCTGGGTAAAGGGTTCTTGTAGCACTTTTGAGCCTCACTAGGAGAAAGAAAGAAGTTGGTAGCATAAGCTTTTGTAACTTATGTCTGCTTTCTCAGGTGCACCTGAGACCTTCATCATTACCAATGGCATCTTTTGCATCTGAGGAAGTAGACTTGAGTCTACAAAAGCTTATACTAGCATCTGCCTTCTTTCTCTCAGTTAGTTTCAAAGTTGCTACAAGATCCCTTTGCATACTGATCTAGAGTAACATGGCTCTGTCTTTGAAGTCTTGGGCAATATAACCAGAAGGTTATTTACAAGCCGCAACATGTCCAGAGGAGGGTGTCCAAGATGGTAAAAAGTCTTGAACCTATGTGAAGTGGTAGAGGGGATTGGGGTATATTTAGCTGGGCGAAAATAGGTTGAGAGGTGAAATGATGAGCATCTTCAAAGATACAATGAGATGGCATGTAGAAGATGGAGCAAACTTCATTTCTTCTGCTTCAGAGTCTAGGATATGAACCAGTGGATTCAAATTGCATGAAAAGAGATTCTAGCTAAACATTAGGAAGAACTTCCTGATGTTATGTGGTAGACGATTTCTGAATGTAGTGGGCTTGTCTTAATTAGAGGTTGGATGTCTAGTTGTGAATTGTAATTTGGTGGTAGAGTCCTGCATTGACAGAGAGTTGGAGTATATGTCCCTTCTAGTTCCTTCCAGTTCTGTGATTTTAAGTCATTATGTAAGTAATGCAGTGTGCATCTTCACAGTATTTCAAAGTGTTTTGGAGGATACAATTTAAACTTTTATGTTATTTATATTCATAGAAACTACTATTCTTACATCTTTTAAATATATTTATCTAACTTTTTTTAGATTTGCATGTAAAATCTTTTAATCAATATACACAAATTTGTGGGATTTTTTTGTCTGGGATAAAATAAAAAGTAAACATCTTTAAACTGAAGATTTTTCCTAATGCTTCTTCTGTTTGAAAAACAATTAGTAATAATGAAGATCACTCTTTAGGTTCCACATTTTTCTCTGTGTTCGTTTATTTCCTCTTGTGCTTTCAGATTAGTGAGGTGATATCATTCTACTTGGAATCTGTTGGAAAAGATTCTGTTTATTAGGAAGGGGTTTGGTGTGCAGAGAAAGCGAAAAGATTCTGGTAGATTCTGACAAGCACAATATTTCATTAAATTAATGTCTTGTGTCAGGCAGTAGCAAATCCCTCAGATATTAAATTGGTACACACTGTGTCACCAAGCACCCTGGATTTTAAATTCAGACCATATGCATAAATATTATGTATCACCTGTAAGATACTTCCTCATTCCAGAAATAATCTATAGGCATTTTAAGAGCTGTTGTAAATGCATAACATCACCACTCAAAGAGATAAACACAGGAGAAGTGACAAGTACAGCTAACTCTGCACATCTGAAAGCTTCTGGTGCCCTAGATGCTTGCATAACTTTTCACCTCTGCTAGTTCAGAATGTACTTGTTGGTCACTATTGGAGTGACACCTTTTTTGAAAGAAAAAAAAGCACCTCCATTTTAGCCTCTGTGTGTTTTCTGGAGAAGAATCTTATATTTCTCTTACTGAAGATTATTATAATTTTTAAGATGAATTGATAGTCTCCTGGTCAGTTCTCTTCAGCCATTGAGACATTTCACCACTTTCTTCTAGCAGAAGGCAGATAGCTGACCTGACAAATGCCTCTGTGGTTCCAGAAAAAAGTTTTGCTAATGGGAAGAAATATACTCTTCCTTTCCACTCCTATAAGGAAAATTCAGAAGAGTAAAAGAGGTTATTGTTTTTCTTCCTTTCCTTTACATCAGTTTCTTGAACTTGGCACCCTGCATGTATGTGCGTGCCCTCAAATAGTGTCAATCCATGGCAACCCCATGAATTACATGGCGGGGGGTTAGTTCCTTATTCTCAAATATACACTACAGCACCTACAAACAAACAACAGGAAATATACACAAATTTGTTTGGCAGGAAATACCAGTTTTCCTACCATTAAAAGAAGTCTTAGGAAAGATGGCCATAACTCTTTGGCCCCCTAACTTCAGTGAAACTGCACATGGCGCAAACCATGATTTACACCCCATTTCAAACCATGGCCAGTCACAGACTGTGGTTTGTTAATGGATTGATTCATTAAACTATAATTGACTAATGTTAACAGTGGTAACATGAAATATGAATTGTGCTTTTATGTGAATGGAAACTATTAATATCCCTATAATGTACCTCATGGCTGAGCTGATATATATTTTTATTACCATATATACTTAACCATAAGTCAATCTCATGTATAAGTTGAGGGCAAGTTTTGGGGCCAAATTATGGATCTTGATATGACCCATGGATAAGTCAAGGATAAAACTTAGGGACATATAACGAAAGATCTAAAGGATGAAGCAAAGAAAAACAATGCCAAGGAACCTATAAAATTCCAGCAGGCATAACTATTTGTGCTCACATTAAAGGCTGGCTGGATTAGAGAATAGATGGGGGTCAGTGCTTCAGGACAGATTACTCTGTTGGCTTTTACCAAAAGATGGTTCGTGTGTGTGTGTATACAGATACATATTGATCCCATGGATAAGTTGACCCAGGTTTTTGTGGTCAATTATTTGACTAAAATTTCTAGACTTATACATGAGTATATAAAGTAAGTTAAGCTAATGAAATTTCTTGCTCCTTTTTGCCCATGTGTCTAACTGGCTATTACATGGATACTTAAATTTCATTACAGAACCTCGATGTGTGTGTGAGTGTGTGTGGGGGGGGAATGTCATAGTGTCTTTTCTTTCCGTTTTATAAACTCTAAGGTCCCTGAGCTTTGTACTTCAGTTTTGAGGTCCACTGTAGGGAAGGAACATGCAGTATCATAAACAGTGAATTGCAGGAGTCTGAAAATGCAGCCTCTGCACTCTGCTTGTGGGTTCCTGAAACCTCCTTCCAAGGTCTCTCCATTATTAAAAAAATATTGCCCTCATTTTGGACAGTTTTGCCAAAAAAAAAAAAGAAGATGTGCCGAAATCCTGCCAAACATTTGAAAACATGCACAAAAGACGACAGATTGGGAATTATTTTACGTGGGATGAGAGGCCGGGGGGAGGGGGAACTTTACTATTATCTGATTAAATGTAAAATCTTCCTACCTCTGGGGAAGATGTTTTCCTGACAGGATTCTTGAGATTACTTTGATTTTCTTTTTGGGATCATAGAAATGCATAGATATAAGATGGGGGACACCTGGCTTAACGAGTCTACATGTGAAAGGGATCTAGGAGTCCTAATAGACCACAAGTTGAAC
>CM034701.1:368706005-368743695 GCA_020142125.1 Phrynosoma platyrhinos | reverse complement strand
GACTGGATGGCCCTTGTGGTCTCTTCCAACTGTGATTCTATGATTCTAGGTGGGGAAAGTGATGGAGGTGGTGTTGGAATATTTCGAAGGAAGCAAGCTGAAGCAAAGGTGTTGGTCATATTATGTTCTCCTGAGTGGGACAATTTGGTGCAGCTTTGCTTGGGTTTGTTTGAGATTCAGAAAGAAATTATAGATAGAAGCCTTGAATATCATGCAATCTAAAATGCAGGTTTGAAGTTTTAAGCTCAGAAAACCTCACAGGAAGACACACCTGACTGGGCTTCTCTGGGAAGAACGTTGTTTATTTTGGTTCTGTGACTAATCTTGCTACTCTAGAGTGGCAGCCTGAGAATATCTGCTGTGAACTATTTTGATGTCATTGAATTGATGTGTCAGATCAGTTGCTTGTCATTTGATAGCTGAACTTGCCATGGAAAAGTCATCCAGGCTTGGAAGCTGCATTTTGTTTCTCTATGGATCTCTGCTTGGCTCACGTTCAAGTTAGTATGCTTGAGGCAGTAAAAGCTTAAATACAGGGACCTTTTAGAAATACTGTTCTTATAACATAATATAAAAGGCAAAACTATTCATGTGTTTTATAGAGGATGAAAGATCTTTGGCCCTTAAAGGGGAAAGGTTGCCTACCCCTCTAGAATGTATTTATCAAATAATACAAACAATACTAGGATGTGAGATTCATTTCCAGATTCTGGGTTTCATGTTCATTGAATTAAGCATGGAAATATAGTTTACTGTGTCTTTTCTGAACCATTGCATTGTCTCCCCATTCCTGTTATGGACCTATCACCAAACATCAGTAAAATGTCTTTTAAGCAAACATTTTCTGCTACTATAAAATATCTTATAGCAGTTTTCTGCCAAATTTTGATGACATGTTTTTCCTTGGTTGCCCATGCCTGTGTGCAAAAACATCTTGGAGAGCTACATATGTTCTACATCCTTGTACATGTTCTCACCCTGTACCCACCCAGGAGTCTTCCTGTAATGTGCATGCAATACCCCATCAGGAATTATGGGGTAGTTTGCAGTACTTGTGCAGGTGCAGTAGTAGCTAAGCATTCCAGATTTGTGCTGCATTCCTCGTTGAACAAAGCCTTCTCTTTTATTCTAGTTCTACAAGTAGTACACAGAGGTGGCAAAGGGCCCAGTTATAACATGATCAGTACATTCCAGTGGAGCCTCAGCAAACTTGGAATTAATTTTAAACCCCCAAACAGGCATCCAGTTCAATACTTATGGTTATCTCTGTGTGTGTGTGTGTGCTGTGCATATGTGTCTCTTCATCAGTAGACAAAAAGCACTTTGCATAAAATTTTACAATCAGTTACCACAATTATGTTTTTATATAGCAGCTCCAAGTGTTTAATTCATTTTGTCCACGTTAAATAGTTGTAACCCTTAACAACAATCTTCTAGTTACCTAGTATTGTTAACCTCCAGACTGCAGATGGCTAGGGCAGAGGGAACCAAGGCTGAGAGAGAGAATGGCTTTTCTAAGGCCACCCAGTTAGTTCTTGGCCAAGTTGAGGCTCAAACTAGGTAATTCAGTCTCATTGATAGAACTAGTTTGAATTTTTTTTAAAGGATTGAATGTATTCAGAGAGAATAGGCCTATTAACATTTCCTGGTAATTTAAACCTTCACACTTACCACAACATTATAGTGTCTCTGGAAATAGGTAAGACTGGGCTTTGCCATTGTGCCAGCTTGTATGCTGTAGGTGTACTGGTAAAATCAGTGTCAGAAACAGATTGGTGAATTTTGTGGATATGATTGACAACAGTGATTAATCATCATCATTGTCTGGATAGGCCTACCATAAGAAACTATTCTTTAATGCAGTTTTAAGTTCAGGATGTGTATTCAACTATTAAATCTCTTCCAGCAGATTGTGCATAGGGGGCAGCAAAATTTTACCCTTGACTTATCCACAGGTCATATCAAAATCCATATATATATATTCTCAATGTGATTCATTTGCCTAAGAGGCAGTCTGGTCAGGTTAAAATGGTATTTATAAACCACAGCTCCTCCCCCCTCATTTCTGCCACCTGCTCACTAACATAATACCCTGCTGGAAGAGCTTGCACTCATGTCGTGTCACTATAATCTCCTAACCAAGTTTCTGTAAAGCATGCCAGGTTCATAAATAAGAAGATCATAAGATATATATACTTCATTTTTAACTGATCTGACATTACACAGGAGCAAGGTGAGATTTTGTGGGTGATTTGGTTTACTCTTCAAGTTACCTGGGTTGGCAAGGTGAATAGAAGTTAAGACAGGTATTAAGCATCTCCCCTTCCTCTGTGATGACACTTTGCTCTATCATCATCATATCTCCCTCTGCCCCAGACAACTCATATTGATGCACAAGTAAAACAAACTTCAATAACAATAGAGAATACACAGCTAACAGCTCATTGACAAATCATTTATCAGTCACCAGACAATGATTCCCAATGTGTGCAAAGCTGGGTAGTTGACCAGTCTAGTGTAATGTTATAGACACTTAGGCGGAGTCTTGCAGCCAACTAGATGGCACCAGGTTGTATTTTCATCAATCTCTGGTCTTACAGCTACCCCTCCCACGGTCAACTGGATTCAAAATCCATATTATTTTGAATAATGCCGTATATATAAATACCCAGTCAAGTGCAAATCTCTTAATGCACTAACAGGATTCTGACATACAACAACCTGACACAAACACAAATTTCACTTGCTTCCAGTTGCGTGTTCAGGTATGTAGCTGTGTTGGCATATAGCAAAGTACAAAATCCACAAAACAGCGATACTTTTAATCGGCCAACCAAAATGCACAAAATAAGATACAAGCTTTCAAAGCTTCACTGGCTTCTTCATCAGGCAAAGATATTAAGAATCCTACAGGGAGAAAAACACAAAATTATAAACTTAGTCACAGGCTTGCATTTTCTCTAGTATTGTTGGTGTGTTGTTCTTTCGAGGAATATCTATGCAAGCAGCTCCCTCCTCTTCCTGGCTATGTGGCAGTGGGAACAAATCATTTCAATGCCCAGGAGATAAAATTTTAATTCTGTTAGCAATGCCAAAAGGTTCGTCTGAGATCCCAGATGTTTCCATCCTTTGTGAGGTCACAGCCCCTTTTGTTAGGCAGAGAACATTGAATCTCTCAAGAAAAAACTCCTTGCTTTTGCATTAGGAAAATTTTAGGTGGTATTTTGGTAAAACATGCCAAATGTAATCCCAATTCTTAAAAAAAGTTTTACCTTTGTTGAAGGTAGAAACTCCAAATAGTAAAGTCCCAATCCATTGTCTTACAGTTGGTTGCTCTCAGTATCAGTTTGAACCTTCCCACCTTAGGCTCTCTTCTGTACTTTTATGACCCTTAGACACCATCTGGACACCAGAAAGGCAAAAGCCAGGTGGAAGTAACTTCAGGTTTTATCTGCAGTTTTCACTGTGAGACCTTTTTGTGCTGGAAGTATGTGAGACAGGGATTTTGTTTATGGCAAAGTTTTTGTACTTTCTGACGGCTGGATTTTAAGAGCTGCTATGTAGATAGTATTTCATAAAGCTGCTAAAAGTGTTTTCTTTTAAAATGTATGAAGTTTTCCTCTTTCAAACTGGTGAAACTGTTTTAATATCTCACCACTATATTTTGGAAAGAATGAATTGAAGATGATTGTGTGTGTGATTTATCTTAATTAAAAATATTGTCTGAATTTAGATATGCGGATAGGTTAAGTGGTATTGTCTGTCCAGAAAACCCTTTAAGAGAACAGGTGAAATATGATATATGCATTCACATTTAGTCTGTGGAATGGTTAGTCACATTCTGTACAGAAGTACCATTCTGTTGACCCCGGATCCTTCTTTGATATTCTGTGATTTTGTTGATTCCTGTTCCCTCCCTTTGACTAGTTTTTAATCTTGTATTATATTGGTCTTTTTAATTTTTGTAAGCCGCTTTGATCTTTTTGGAAAGGCGGGGTAGAAATAAAATTTATTATTATTATTATTATTATTATTATTATTATTATTATTATTATTATTATTATTATTATTATATTAACAGATTAATCACGCAAAGTAATAAGACCATTTAGCATTATTTTTAAGGAAATGGCCCTGAGCATATTGGAGAGTACATTATTTTTTTCCATCATGAATTCATTGCTCAAGTCAGGTGAAAATCTTAAGTATCAGCTCAAATCCTAAATTACTGTTGTGATTATCCATATGAAGACCCATTGTTGGTGGACAGTAGGAGATGTGAAGAACCTTAATTTTAGGCCAGTTTTTAAGGTTTGGTTCTAGGACCTGCCATGAATACCAAAATCCATGAATGCTCAAGTCCTATGAAATACAATGGTGTAGTAAAATGGTGCTCCTTATATAAAATGGCAAAATCAAGGCTTGCTTTTTGGAATTTATATATTTTTACTATTTTCAAGCTGTGCTTGAATCTGTGGATGCAGAAGGCCGACTATATATTGCTATTTTATTTTCAAACCTATGTATAAACACAAGCTAGAAAGGCATTGAAATATATTGAGGTGACTCTGAACATTGCCAGGGGTATCTGCGCTATTATGCATATTGTAAAATAATGATGTAAAATTAAATCTGTCCAAAATATGTATTTTTTAATACTCTTCAACTAGACAAATTTTCTGTCCTATTTATTTGTACAATTTTCTCTTTAAAAGAAAGGACTGAATTAAACTTAAGTGTTATCTTCTATTTATTATCCTCTGCTGCCATCTACAGGTCTGGTGATGTAGATCTTTGGAGTAAGGTAAGAGAAGGCTGTAAAATTGAAATAAGTATTTTAAATGTGTTGGGCTCAAAATATGATTTATTATTATTATTATTATTATTATTATTATTATTACAGTTTATTTATATAGTGCTGTAGATTTACACAGCACTGTACATAAAGTCAATAAAATAGATAAAAATAGATAAAAAACCTGCTGATGCTGTACATTCTACAAAATAATAAAATAACAACATATTAATACAAAGAAGGTAACAAATTAAAAACATCAAATAATCATTATGCAATGCCTGGGAACACTTCTCTGAACAGTATAGTCTTTAACTCAGCTTTGAAGCTGGTTAAAGAAGTGATGCCCCATGCTCGTGGGAGAAGGAGGTTCCAGGAATGAGGGACAGCAAGTGAAAAGGGACTAATCTGGGATGGAGCAGTAAAAATCCTAGGCTGAGACAGCAGACCTTGACTACCAGAACGGAGTGCACAGGTGGGACAGTAAGGAGAAAGAAGCTATGATAAATAAGGAGGGGGCAAATTGATTTCCAAATGAAAAAATAAATAAATTATTTAATGTAATTTATACTTGCAACTCATCAGGTACATATTTACATTATGCCATGATTTATCCAAAGTTAATAGCTTTTAATGATTACAGTAGGGGACAAGTATGTATTTTAATAATCTCCCCATCACTATAATGAAACTTAAAAAGAGAAGTATTCAGATGTTTTTGAACAGTAGCTCTGAGCATTTCTAACAATGGATATATTTGGTGGGTCACTGGGAGCTGAATTCCAGCAACATCTGGAGGGCCCCATGATTTGCATCTGTTCTTCATCTGTTCATTGGCTTGGACTGTGCTTCTGACAAGTGTCACATAGGTTGGAAGTGAGGAATCCAGCCATTATCCCATGCAAACAAATCACCAGGCTGGAAAGCCTGGTAGTTTTGTGTGACAGCTACATATACACATTCCACCTTGGAATTGCTACCCACTCTGCCTGTACTAAGGGAGTGCAGGGAACTCTACCAATTGAAAAAAGTGCTTAAAAGGCCCTCTATGTGTGAATGGAATGGCTACTTATCATCTCTGCCAATGTAACTTTTCTTTGTTGTTATTGTTGATGTGTGCCTTCAAGTTGTTTCCAACTTATGGCAACCCTATCAGGGTTTTCTTGGCAAGCTTCTTCAGAGAGGGTTTGCCGTTGCTGTCCTCTGAAGCTGAGAGTGTGTGACAAGGCCACCCAGTGGGTTTTCATGGCTGGGCTGGGATTTGAATCCTGGTCTCCAGAGTCGTATCCAATGCTCAAACCACTACACCACACTGGGTCTCTTTTCTTGCTTGTTCTTAATTATATGTAAAAATGGTGAAGGATGGGAAGGAAGGAAAGATGGACTACAACTTCAGTACACCCACATAGTAAGCCCAGAGTATTTTCTATATTTTGGCTATTTACATTTCTAAGTTAATCAGCTTGCAAGGCAATCAAACACCAGGATCCACAATTCCTGTTTATATTGGATCATAGTATCTAAAAGATAATAAACTTTTGCATTTTGTAGTTTGGTGAATCTTTTCAATTTAAATTTCCTCCTATTAGAAGCAGTATTGGGGATGAAGTAATTACCTATGACTGTACCAGGCAGACACAACTGAAGGGCTTGATGAATGTGGTGTGGGTTTAGATCCAGAATAGATCCAAAGTGTTTGCTCCCTTACCTTGTTTCTGACCCTTACAGTTGCTACCACCTATGGGAATTTATCAGTATGAGTTTCTTATCTGCAGGAGATAAGAAAAGGACCACTAGATTGGGTAGAGCCCCATCATTACCGCCAGCAGAGCCCTGGTGGCGCAGTGGTTAAATGCCTGTACTGCAGCCACTCACTCATAAACCACAAGGTTGCAAGTTCAATACCAGCCAGGGCTGAGGCTCGACTCAGGCCTGCATCCTTCCGAGGTTGCTAAAATGAGTACCCAGCTTGTTGGGGGGGCAATCAGCTCACAGTTGTAAACAGCTTAGACACCCCATAGCGTGGTATGAAGCGGTATGTAAATGAAGCTGCTTTGCTTTGCTTTGCTTCTTTGTCAGTAAGAGGGTAGGTCCACTATACCTCCCAGTCAAAATTCCCCTGCTAGGTAGCATCCCTAAATGCAATCACTAGGGATGACACTCCACTGAAAAGGAGCTATTTCTAGCAAAGCCTGGAAAGAATTGTACTGTGTTGTGAAGTGCAGTGCTGATGAGTGTGTCCTGTACCGGAAGTATATTTCCAGATTTCAGTGAAATTTCAGCCTGGTGATTTTGACAATAGGCTAGCTTGGCTCATAATTTTTTTAAGCAACAAGTTTTTCGTGGTCTTCCACATACACAAATTCTGGCACAGATCTTTGAAAATATGCTCTCCCCAACACTTGGCTTTCCTATTAATATTTACTGCACATTATTTGTAGTAAACATGGTCTTAGGGATGGGAGGGATTATTCTCTAATGAAACTCACTGTGATTCAGCCATCCTTCATGTATGCAACCACAGTTCTCATCCCACCAAATCTAGTCAGATCAATGGCAACAGTGCCGATATTTTGTTCAGACAACATGTGGGAAAGAGGTACTATAGTTGCTTTCCACCTCAAAATGTACACACAGCTCTGTTTGGAGGTTAACAACTGGTGTAGTAGTTTTGAGTGTTGGATTGCAACTCTGAGACACAGTTCAGTTCCCAGCTGAACCATGAAACTCTCTGAGTGGCCTTGGGCAAGTCACATGTTCTCAACCTTAGGGGAATGCCATGGCAAACCTCTGAACAAATCTTGCCAAGAAAACCCCATGATAAGATGATAAAAGCCTTAGAATTGCCGTAAGTAGGAAATCACTTGAAGGCACACAGTAATAGCAACAACAAACATTTTCAAATCCAAAACTTATTATTTCTTGGACATGTCAGTTCTGTGTATTTTTTTTTTTAAATTCCTATCATGTTTCATTTTATAAAAAGGCTATTCAGGTATTCACATTGATAACTGAATATTTGAAAGTTGAGGGGAAAAAAGAATAGTTTTAGAGTTTCACATTCATATATTTTTAAAAAAGCATGGAACCCCAAGTGCCTATCATGCTGTTGGATATAACATTCACTTGAACCAATAAAATAAGATATAGAATATAATTTGTAGTTACTATGAAAATAATCTGTATAGAATTCAAATACTGGATTGATCCCCCTCCCTTCCTCAGGCTTTATAATAATCTGAATAAAAATATGGCCATATAAAGATATGGCCTGTGCCTACTAAAAATCAATGGATGATAAAATACAAATAGGAACAAGGGACAAAATCCAGCTTTGCACTGGTGATAGTAATGGAACATTCTCATCTCCTGCAGATTTTGACACCTTTTTGGGCAATAAAAAGGCTTCATAGGGCTCCTTTGTATTCCAGAGTTTGAGGGACACATGGAAAGTCCCATAGGAGAAGCTATCAGGACTTGCACTGAGACAGTAGACCCACTGCTTCATTCTCTCTGGTGTCACTCAGATTGAACTGTTAATTGGTTTTTGTTTTTGTTTTTTTGTAAAACTGAAATACTTAGCTGATATATATTAATATAGAGAAATTCAGGAGTCTCTAATTACACCCCCCCCCCCCAGTGCAACAGTGGTTAACATTTGCTCGAGGCAGTTCCTCCCTTATCACATATATAGGTAAGATACATGAACACAGCCATGGAGAGACTTTCTTATTTCTGTACTTCAATATACATTCTGGTGTGCAGCATACATACATTTTGAAAAAAGATGTTCAAAAAAATCTCCTTTCCTTTTAAAGAATGAATTGCTATGATGTGGCATAGAATAATACCTTACTGGAGAGATGCTTTATTATTTGTAGAATTCAATTTCAGATACTATTTGCCCTTGCTTGCTACTCTTGGCTGCAATGTACGATTATTCTGTCTTAACAGATAACAGAACTGTTGTACAAGGATGGACGTTATTGCCAGACGCCTCCAGGACCAACTGGTAGAGTTTCAATTTCTATGATTGTAACTTATCCACAAATCCGTTCTTCTGTGTAATGATGGGCTTGAGGGATTACAACCGTAAACACTGATTACTTCTTTTTGAAAGTGAAATTTGAAAACATGTTGGGTAAAATCTTTATCCAGATGATCACAGTATATTTTATGGATTTCATCAGATTTTATTAGGGATTTTTTCCCTTTTTAATTAAAAATGTTCTTCATTCTCATGTGTTAAGTAAAATAGAGAAGATTTAACACTAATAATATAATCAAAGCATTTAAATGTTTTTGGTAGATGTGAGCAAATTTCTTGATTGCAGAAAGGTATTAAAACATGGATTTTAATTATTTTTGTAATATTTTAGAGCAAAACAATATGGTGTCACAAATACACTACTTTTGGAAGAAGCTGACATCTGCTGAGAATTCTTTAAAATATAAATACAGTGCATGTCACTATGTGGTTCTTTCATGGAAAGCTCATTAGTTCTTCCTCATGCTCCTATACATTTTATGCTTGAGTGCCAAAGAAAATTAGTGCTGTTAGCTATACGGCATCTTTTGTTAATCTTGATTTTCATTGGCTAATAAGCAACTCTCCACAGGATTATTGGATCTGGTTGTTAAAAATCATTTAATACTCTTTATTGTGTTCGCATTCACTCCACTAGCTGCAGTAAGCATTGTAAATAATGTGAAATATACAGAGTTGTGTACACAGTGCTTTAGGAAGCTCTTTTTATTTCCTTTTGAATGAATGACAAAATATTTATGGCAACTATTTTGGGGTAGTGGGCTGGAGAGTGGGGAGAGGCCTTGGGCAGTACTGCTTCTGTCACACAGCAGTGGAAAAAATAGATTGAAGAAAAATTCTATACTGGAAAGCTGTCACTGGGTTTGAAAATAATTAATATTCCTTTCACTCACCAGTTAGATATGTGCTCCCAAACCACATAATCTCTATGCCTCACTGATCATTGTTGCCATTTCAGAGCCTCTCATCAGGGTGACATCTCACACCAAAATGATTTCTTATAAATTAATCTTGATAACATGACAGTGTCAGTAATTTTAGTGGAATGCTTTCTCTTGTTTTTTCCCCCCTCCACAGAAGCTGTTGGCTATTTTCTTTATAGCTTGATTGACAGCATGAGTGACTCAGAGGTACAGGCCAAGGAGGAGCGGTTGAGACAATACTTCCATCAGCTGAAGAAGATGGTACCATTTCATTTTTTGCTACATAATGCCTGTCCTGTCTGACATGTATCTATTAGATTTGAAATTGCAGCTTTTAACTACAACCAGACCACTTCTCAATGACATGCAAGTGCTAGAGACTTAAATTATGTCTGAAATTTGTCTAACAGAAATTATCTCAGTTTGGTTGTGTTTTTAAAACTCGTGTAATTTTCTCCATCTCTTGGTACAGAATATAGTAATCCCTTTTCAAATCTTCAGAGGTATTCGCAATCTACTGGACAAGTACCATGTTCCTGAATTAATTAAGGTCTGTAGTGGTAAATTAAATGTTTTCTTTATGAATATATTTATATCCTTCCCATGCATAATTATCTTTAAAAAAATTCTGATTTAAAAACAAACATCTTACACTTTTTGCTTAATTCTGAAGCATATTTGTTTTGGCTACAGAATTTTAAAGCTCTTAGTATGAGGGATGGGGATGTGAGGTAACAAGAAAGATGCCTGAATCTTAACAGCATATTTAGAAACATTCCTTTTGGCATCCATTTGTTACATTTTTAAAAATAGTTTATTGAATTTATTTGGAATATTTATAATCAAATACATTCTTACACATGTATTGTATTTTAGGATGCAATTGTACTGACGGAAAGAGAAAAGTTTTCACAAGGAGATGCCTTGAACGTACGTACACTGACAACCATCTAGATTTCTTTGTTAATAATCTAATTTTTGTTTTGTCACAAAAAGATACTGAGCTTCCAAGATATCTACCTTATTTTCTGGTGTATAAGACTACTTTTTTTAACCTGCAAAATCTGGGGTTAAAGTGGGGGGTCATCTTATACGCCGGGTATAAGGAAGTTCATGATAGGTTTGCCTTAGTGTCATCATCAGTTGGAAATGACTTGAAGGTGCACAGCAACAACAACAGTTTCGGAAGTCATACTCTTCCCAAACTCTGTATTTTAACTGGAAAAGTGGGGGGTCGTCTTATGCGCCCAGTCGTCTTATACGCCGGAAAATACGGTATCTTACTGCCCATCCGTTTAATTTTGGTTTTATAATTTCCCAATGTTAATTAGTGAAAATATGTGCTAGGGAGGATATCTAGTTGATGTTCTTGGTTTTCCACAAACTGTTTAGTAACATGGGATGCTTATTGCTGCAACTTACTTCCCCTATTTAAACACAAAGCTACTCACAGTAATGGTTTTATGCCTGTGTTTATGTCACACTGGACAGTAACAGAAAGATGCATAAATCTGTTTGCACTCGCATGTCTTAGGCAATTACTAATGCATGCTGTGAAAACTGACTTGGAAATCTGGGGTGGAATGAACCATGAGTATGCAATGGGAGAACGGCATAATAGGTTCTGGGCAGTATGAATCCTGGGACAATTGGAAACTTAGATCTAACGATTTTTGTCAAAGTTGTGCCTTCCCACAAATTATCCAAATTTCAAAATAGTTTTATCGGGGAAAAGCAACACAGATGTTGCATTAGGGTGTCCCTTACCTAGTGTATACATACTTGAAATACAAATAAGCTACATTATATTTTAAGTGCCATCAAGAAGTTACAGATAATGTATATTCTTGCTTGCCTGTGACTTCCTCCACTCCCACAGTGTAAAAGATCATTTTCGTTATTTTGATGTCTCTTGTGCCTTAGTTTGCTGGACTTAGTGCGTCTGATTTGGAGGAGAAACTGGAACAACTAAAAGCTGAGAATCAACCTGTTGGAAATGTTCTGAAACAGCTTATATTTGTTCTCTGTTCAGAAGAGGTAACTTTTGAAAACATGTCTTGTATTGCCATCATTTAGTATCACGTTTAAATGAATGAATTTTGTTTATATAGCAACACCAGTGTACATGGCACCTCACCAAATAGAAAAGGAAAGACAAATCATTGTCCCAGGGAACTCACACTGTAAGTGTAGACAGCAGTGGGAATGGAGTTAGGGAAAGAGAACAAGTAAACATAATGAGAAATGAATATGAGCAAATGTAGTTACATATATTTAGACTTGTTTATGATGGCATTTTAGCGTAAGAGAACAAGGGAATGTACTCTTGGTTCTGTCCTTGTAAATCAAAGCAAAGTACAAAAAAGCAATTAAATAAAAAAAAGTCAACTCATTTCAGTTACCTCTTGAATGGCATGTTTTGGGATCACTTTGGTCTGTTAATGGTTATCTGCAAAGTGAATGATAGTAATAGCTGTGAAAGGTTTATCATACATGCCAAATGTCCTTTCAAGCCATGGCTCTGGTCTCTTACATCTAGATTGTCAAGCAACTGATACATGCATAGTCATTTGCAAGTCAAATATTACAAGGTGGTTAATGTGAGGATTGAAATTCCATTTTCCTGCTGGAGAAAAGCTTTCTGAGATAAAGAGGTTCTTGCCTTCATCAGCAGGCATCCAGCTGTAGTTCTTATTTTTATATAGGTCTGCAATTTGCTGTATATTTTCAGACTTTGGCCCAATTTCTTGTTTGTGTGTTACTGTCATAATTCTCATGATTTTATAACAAGCTAGAATATTGTTAACCTTACAACTTACATTCTATAATAACTAAAATTTAGACTGAAAACAGGCTTGACTTCTTTTTGTTACTTGATAGTAGAACAATAGTGGGAGAAGCCTTAACATCACCTCTGTTCATAAGCATTGGGACTATTGCAATGTGCTAAACTTATGTATAACAAAGCAACCTTCAAAGAATATGTTTGTGTGATTTTAAGAGTTTGACACTTGGTTTACCAAAGCCCCCTCCCCATTAAAAAGTATAAAGTTATGACTGACTTGGCATGTTAATGTATATTTAAGCAAGAAACCTTAATAGTAATTATATTCATCTGTAAAATGTTCAATAAAGCATATAAGCCACTTACATAACAGAGGTTTAGACTGGAAAAGCTGAGGCCACTTTCTAATACACCTGTAATTATTTATTTATTTATTTATTTGCAAATATAAAGCACATGAGCTTTTATTAGCAAACATCACAGAGGCTATGCATACATAACTAAATGTAGTTTCACAGCAAATGATGGAATACAAAATGTCAGAAGACTTTTCTAATTCATATCTTTTGCTTAATGCTAGAATTTGCAGAAAGCTCTTGAAGTGAAGGCCAAATATGAAGCGGACATGGTTGTTGGTGGCTATGCAGCCCTAATAAATTTGTGCTGTCGACATGATAATGCAGAGGAAGCAATGAACCTGAAAGAAGAACTGTAAGTACACCAGCACTGAAAGATGTCACAGAGATTTATGCTGATACATAGGCCTTATTGAATTAAGTAGGTTGAGTATTAACCTTCCCTCATACATTTTTAATTAGCTTTTTCCACGATAAAAATATTTTGCTGAAATTCAAGATTGGTTGGAACAAGCTGTCATGGTTATATAATCATTTTTAAACCCACATGTTTGTCACTGGTGTTCTGTGTTATATTTTAATAAATCCATTTCTGATATTATCTTACTAGCCACCTTGGCATTTAGTTTTGGTTTCTGAGGAGAGTAGTGTATCTGCAATATAATGGGTTATAGTGCTCATAAATTACATTACATTTAACACCTCACTGTAAGCATTTATTTATTTATTTATTTATGTAATTAGTTTTAAGAATGCAGCTGTAGTTGGGCTTTCTAAACATTGATTTTATTGTTCATCTGCCCCAGTCACTGAAGAAATACCCTACCACAGATTCTTTATCCATGGATTCAACAATTCACAGCTTGAAAATATTTTTCCATTTTATATAAGGAACACCATTTTGCTATGCCAGTGTACTTAATGGGACTTGAGCATCCACAGATTTAGGCATCTACAGGGGTGGGGATGGTCCTGAAACCATACCAAGGACTCACTGTTTTCAATATTGTAACTGAATAAAGGCCTTTCTAACAAGAGTCAGAAAATTTCCAATACTGCCATGTGGTGTCTCTTTAAATGCTGTAGATGCTTGAAGAAATCTTTGGCATTGTTTCTTCTCACATAATTTATTTACTAGTGAATTGCATAGATCAGGGTTGAGGAACCTTGAGCCCTCCAGATGTTTTGTACTACAACCCCTGTAATCTGTCAATGACCATGCTGCTTAAACACTAGGCCCAGCACTATCGGGCCTAGACTAAGAAGAAGAGCCCTCCCTCCATTCCATCTGATGTCATCTGGGGGAGAGACACTAGGCCCAGCACCATCAGGCCTGGAATAAGAAGAAGATCCCTCCCTCCGTTGCCATCCGATGTCATCTGGGGGAGAGACACTAGGCCCAGCACCATCGGGCCTAGACTAAGAAGAAGAGCCCTTACCTTTTAAGGGGCGGATGGGTTTCTGGATTTTTACATTGTATTGCCATAGCTTTATGTAAATTATAATGTTGTAAGCCACCCCAATTGCTCTGCAGAGGGGCGGGATATAAATTATTATTTATTATTATTATTATTAAATGTTGTAGAAGTTGAAGGCAAATCTGGAGAATCAAATATTGTTTAGTATATCAGGGGTAGGCAACCTTTCCCCTTTAAGGGCCGAGGGACTTCAGCTCCCAGAATCCCAGGAGCTATTGGCCAACATGGGACTATTGACCAACATGGCTTAGGCTTCTAGGAGCTGAAGTCCCTTGGCCCTTAAAGGGGAAAGGTTGCCTACCCCTGGTATAGATAGTCTATATAGATTGAGTGTGCATGTATGCATTAACCCACATGGCTACTGAACACCAGCACTGCATCCAAGGCAGGATAACTTTAACAGTGAAACTGGCTCTTTGCAAATATGTTGTCTTAGCTTATACAATTTGGAAATACTACTTTTTAGGACTATAATTTCCCAAGTCCCATGGCCTGTGACCATGTTGGCTGTGTAATTCAAGAGGAGTAATATAAAAAGTGAGAGCCAGAATGGTGTACTGTTGGACTATGACTCGGGAGTGTTCAACTATAACTCTGGAGATCAGGGTTTGAATCCCATTCGACCATAAAAACCCATTGGAGGAAGACCTTGGGCAAGTCTTTTTTTTTTTTTTTTTTCCAGCTTCAGAGGGAGGCAAATCTTCTCTGAACACATTTTACCAATTAAGCCCCATGAACTTGGACTCCGAGACACCAGGGTTCAAATCCTCATTTACCCATGTAAACCTACTGGATGACCTTGGGCAAGTCACATTCATTCAGCCTTAGAGGTAGTCAAAGGCAACCCCCCTCTAAACAAATCTTGCCAAGAAAATCTCATGATAGGTTTGCCTTGTGGTCATCATGAGTTGGAAATGACTTACATACAACAATGACAATAAATATAAACTATATAACATAGCTTAAAAAGTGAGTTAAGTAAAATGCATTGAAATAGGGCAATTCAAATTCTGTTTTTAAAAAAGTGAAAAATATAAAAGGACAGTCATGAGAGACTTGAAGGATTTGGATATTTGGAGCGCTGCTTGCTCAAGATGCTTCTTCCTTATGTTGACGTGTAACCTTCTCCCAGTTTACTGCTCATGCTGCATCCCATATCCTTGCAACTGTGGCTCCAACTCAGTGGCCAAAATCCAATGGTGTACTTGCACTGGAATCCACTACCACCATAGAGATCCACTGGATCTTCTTTATGTAGGCCCCAATCTCTGCACTCTAAAAACCATTACAGAGGGCAGTGAAGCTCTCTGAAGTTAGCTTTTGAGCACTGCAGAAGGCTGAAGCAGGAGGAAAGGGGAAGAAAGTCTTAGCTGTGCTTGCCCTGGATACCAGATTATATCACTGAAATCTGGAAAGTGTCTTAAGAAAAAACCTTTTCATCATTTCATAGTGTCAGTGTCTGAGTGATACTTCTGAATTATCCACACTTACCTCAAAGTAAGCACCACTGCACACATTACATTAATTACATCTAATTAAACAAATACAGAATTACTTTATGAAATTGTTGCATTCCAGCTTGAGAACAAAAAAGGAGTTAATGCATTTCTTTCTGTATACTCTAGTTGCCGAAAAGATTCATCTATTGCTTTGGATGCAAACAAGTACTTAGCCTTGGTGAAAGTTTTGGGGAAATATGGCAGACTAGAAGGTAAGCCAGTTTACTTTCTGTATACATATCTGCTGTGTAATAAAGGTATTTTGCCACTAGAATAAAAATGTGAGTTGATATTAATGGTATATCATGTTCTGCAAAGTGCTTGAACATTTTGCATACAAATTTGCATGTGAATTCAACCAGAGATGGTTGGACAGTGTAGGCCATTAGTTTTAATGGATTGGCAAGCTTGTCATTTACATTTGCACAGCTCAGTGCTTTTTGCATTTCTGCAGCTAGTTTTTATTAGCATTGCTGTTTGAATTGAGTTTGAAGATCATGACTTATGGCACAAATTGTGTATGTGCCTAGACTAATGGCTTTGTTTTTGCTTAAGAAGGTCTGAAGTCTGAGCATAAAGCCTATAAACATAACCTCTCTGTAAAGGGTCTAAGCACTCCAGAAAAAAACCACACGGTAACTTTTGAATAAATATATTTTAATACTAAGATCGTAAGTTTTATCTATTAAATGTTATTCACCTGGAATTCTAAAACCAACCGATGAAAGTTGTTGTAAAGTTCATAATTTGATTTGCTATACTATTTTGGGTTATGCTCAAGCTGCATTTAATACATCTTTCTGTGAATGGCAGAGATTTGATAACTGTAAGATATTGCCTTCATTAATTAGCAGAAAAGAGTGTGACACATGCTAGTCGCAGAAGATTTATTCCTCATTTACTTTAATTAAAATGGTATGATATAAAATTGGATTGTTTGTTGGAGTGAGCTTTCTCTCCCAAAGATACTAAAATTAGATTATAGCTACCTATGCAATGGAAAGGTGGTATTGTCTTTCTTTTCTGAGGCACACAGCATGCTATAGAAGGCAGTTTCAAAAGATGAGCCGGCTTTTATGTAAAGTGGTCAAAACATTTTGCCTGTGCAATAATTAAGAATGCTACAAAAATGCTCTTATTTCATATACCAAAATGTTTGTTTCTGCCTTCCTAATGAAGCTTAATGAACCTAATGTTTTAACATGCACTCTCTTAGAAAGCTTTCATTGGCTCTCCTTGGCTAATTAGTATCGACACAGCAAACAGGCCCTATCGGTATCAGACCATTAGTCTGGCTGTATATACAGTGTAAACACATCTTTATTATCTGGCCTCGTGACAAGCCATCTGCTGAAGAAACAATGGTGTGATTTAGCAGATGTTAGCACTGAACGATAAAAGCATCCATTTAGTAGGATCTTGTTGCTATAGGGCAGACTCTACAGGGTTATGTGGTGCAGAGTGGGCACACAGTTCCTATCTGTAATTTGTAGTCAAAGTTGCAGCAAAATGATAAAACCATGCTATTGTGGATTCATAATTGTAGTCTCGTTTAGAAATGCAAGTAGTAATTAACTTGAAATTGGCATTATACACCAGAATTTACATTCCTGCTGGTTTTTGAAATGCTGTTTTAATAGCAGTTTGTTTTCTCTGTACATAAAATTACCTAAGGGTCTTTTGTGCTGGTTCATTGTAGATGCTATTAACGTTTTAAAGGAGATGAAAGAGAAGGATGTCCCTATTAAAGATACAACTGCCACATCCTTTTTCCACATCCTTAATGCTGCAGCCTTACGAAGTGAAACTGAAACAGTGAATCGGCTGTTTGAGTCCATTGTGGCTCTGGGTTTAACAAAGCCTACTGGAAACCTGTGTTCTCCTCTCGTTAGTGTTCATCTGGAAAAGTAAGTTGGTTGAACTCTGCTGTTAATTAAACTAAAGCAAATAGTTCTGGTTTCATGCTTGAAATTAAAACAGTTACAGTGATCCAGCAAAACTGGACTGTTGTATTATGTGGATAAAACAAGTTACTCTTAGCACCCTTACAGCATGTTCATGAACATCAGCTATATTTTAAAAACTGTTTTCTAGCATATATACTTCTGGTGCAGATCCAAATATACATGGAGGCCCCAAGTGTTTTCATTTTTATGGATCATCATGGGAACTGTAGTCTTCCTGCTAAAAAATTTTCCAATGCAATCCTTTCGATACTCTACTTAGAAGTAACCCCCAGTGAACTTATTGTTCACTGATTATACCTTTATTTATTTATTTAAAGTATTTTTACCCAACACTTTACCCCTAGAGCAGTTTATACATATCAATAATATAATAATACTTCCCCCATGCTTGCAGTCTAAAATGTTTGATGTCTGTGGGATATGAGATGAAGAAAAAAGCAAGCTCAGGCAATATTTTATAGACTCCAGAAGATGTTGAGAATCAGGTGGATTTAAGAACAAATGCTGGCCTAAAAATCTGTAGTGAGCCGTGCCTGGTCAAGTATCATACCTGTTCTGGCTGGAATTTGTCAGTATTCCTAGTTAGTTTTGTAAATATGAATATCTATTGTCAACCCAACTTCTAAGGTCATAATTGAATGTCTCTCTATATACCTTCTACAAGTGAATTGGGGTTTTCTTTGTGTTGACTGCCCACAGCATGCCTTCCTTAGGAAGATATGCCTTTGCACCACCATTGTATTTTCAGTGCCAGTTAAAACTCGTTTTGTTTGTAGAGACACTTTAAAAGAAAATTCAATATCATGTACGTTCAGGTTTTCATCTTTTTAGCTGCATTGAAATAGTTCTATGCCTTTATACTATTGATTTTTGGTTTATTATTTTCCAAAGATAGGAATAATTAACATTGCTCATTCTAAGCATACATTTTATTGTGTTTATGCAGTTTTAAGGAAACATGGGGGGAAGCAGATGGGCGGCCCTGGGCTGCCCCAGGAAGCAGAGGATCGGGGCCGCTGCTAGCACACACAGTGGCCCTGATTCTCTCGTTTGCCACTTCTTAAAAGAGTGGCAAAATGCCGCTCCTATTAGAGGCAGCAAAAGGCCACCCCAAGAGCCGCCGCGCGGCTCTTCTGCGCCTCATCTGGCATAGCGCATGAGGATGCTACGCCGGGAGGACGTCCTGATGCCACGCGATGTGCGTAAGGGCACATGGCGTCAGGACGTCTTTGGGGAGGGATTGAGGCGGCCGGCGTGTGGCTCTCCCCTTCCCTGCCTCCAACTTGTCTCAAAGCGCCCGGCTGCAAAGGCCCTTAGTCCTCCAGCTTGAGTTCAACAGCTAAATAGTACAAGTTGCATCTTGAATGTCATAGTTTGGTCTCTTTTCATTTAATATTGAATATTTCTTTCCATTATACAGTCAGAGACAGCTTTAATAACTAAGGGCCTTTACAGACTGCAAGCAATAATGCAACTTGAGTCCACTTTAACTGCCTTGGCTCAGTGCTAGGGAATCATGGGAACTGTAGTTTATTGTAGCACCAGAGCTCTCTGACAGAGAAGGCTCAATGCCTCAGGATAAAAACTACATTTCCCATGATTCCCTAACACTAAGCCAGGGCAGTTAAAGTGGACTCAAGCTGCATTATTTCTGGCAGTCTGTAAAGGCCCTAAGTTGTCTGTGGATTTCATTTAACATGATAACTGAACATGACACAAGGGAAACTGTGCTGTAGTAGCTCCTGCATCACTACACAGAATTTTAAAAATGTGTTTTGTAAAGAAAACTCAACAAATGGTCCAAGAGCCAAGGTATCAAACAAGAGTCTGCCCACACCACCTATTGGGTTTGCTCCTCCATGAGGAATGGAGTCACTGTAAAGCAGTGACTGAAAGTCCCATCCCATCAAGATGGCTTTGCCCTAGAAGGATGTCATGGCCAGTGCTAGATATAAATAAAGGGTGTGTTTCTGTGGGCAAATCAGCAACACTCCCTCTTTTCTAACCAACAAGGCCTTTGTTTCTTCTTCAATGAAACATTGCTGTGAATCCAACCAGGTTTTTAAAAGTCAAATCTGGGGCACTTTGGATCCAGGAGAATAATATTCCACTGTGTTAAAACACATCTGCATTATCAAAAGTGCCAATATATACATTAGATTGACAAATACATTGCACTCTAAAAGTGTTATATAAAAATCATTGTTATTGTTGTTAAGAGTTCAAAGGAAGTGAAAATAATCAGCAAGCATTCTTCTGTGTATACCTGTAAATGTACTTTCATAACACACTTTTGTATTCACTTATAATTAATGTTTTTCAAAGTCCTATCTTGTTTTGCTTATATTTCAAGGAGAACACAAAGTAATTAATTGGGAAATATATTATTGATAGGATACAATGCAATGTTCTTCAAGAAATAGTCCCCCCTATCCTTTTTCAAATATTATTTTAATTCAGCTGTTATTCTTATGTATGTGTACCACCATTTAAAAGCCACCATTTTAAAAATATGTAAACTTCCATTCAGTTGCAGACTGTGATCCTATGCTTGCTGCAATATTAGTACAGTGTAAATCAAGGGGACATTTCCCTGTGTTTCCATGGATGAAGAACTAGACTTGTTAGACTGACAGAATCTAACACCACAGCTGCTTAAATTGAGCGCATAGATTTAAACCCACAGGATAAAATCTTAACTGCAATATTTGATCTATCTGGATGTTGGGGTAGGTGAAAAGTAGGTCAGATGATAACCTATTACTAGCACTAGTTTCCTTGGCAATAGTACATATACACATTCAGGTTGCTCTTCTGGGAAGTCTGCTGATGTTGAAAATAGAAATCACAGTCTGCATTCAAGTCTGTCAAAGGAAACTAGAGATGGAATTTTGCAGATAGATTTTTTTATTATGAGAGGATGAGATAATGCATGGGGGGGAAACCTTTCATTTTGAAACACTTTCAGTATATTGTAGATTTCCATATGAAATCATCTGTAACTTGGAAAGACACCACAAATGAACCCTCTTCTCGGCATTTTTGTGAAGTATTTTCTTCATATGCCAAAAACGTTGGTAAGAACACCAAATTTATCACATTCTAGAGTATAGTCTCATATTTTGCCACAAGGGGGCATAAATGGCTGATGTCATTTACACATATGGAAAAAATTAAAATACTGTACTTGGATAAAGTTCAGTGGAGGAAAATCTGTTCATCCCAGTCACTAGTTTGGACAGCATTTACTCTGTGGAAAGAAAACATGGTTATCTCTTAACACTGGCAGTTACACAGTCTGTTCATTATTCTGCCTTTCTCAGCACCTAATTTTGTTATTAATAATGGGAATTTTGCTAAGTATGTATATAGCAGTGTCATTTTCTGGTTGGAGTAGAGTACAGGGCTATCTATATGGAGGCAATTGGAGGCAGTCTTGATGGCTCCCACTGAACATGAGACAGACTAAATGTTTAACCCTTCTACAGTTTGTGCTACATAGTTCTTGGGAGAGAAGGCATTGTTTTATATTAACATATTATAATATGTTAAACGTAATGGCTTCAACTAGTTTCATGTTTCAACTATCAAGTGATGAAACCTTTCAGTTTGGGAACATCTTAACATTTTGGTCAGTGCTCTGAACCTAACTTTAGGTGTATTTTCACCTTTTAAAACTATTTTGAACTTTTAATTTTTAATTCTTGGCATCCCCTAACCCATCAATTCCATCACCCACCATTGTAAAAAAACAAACTCAACTTGTGCAGGCAGCTGCTATAAAAGTGAAGAGCATCCCACAAAGCCTTCCAAAAGTGCTAGTATTGCTAAATAAGGTATTTTTATAAAGACTATTTATAATTACGTTTGCTGAAATTGAAAATAGTGCTAATTTGTCAAGATCAGCAACTTTCTAAACATTTAAAGCCACTCTCATGTTCTGGCTAAAAACTTCAATTTGAGACTGTATTATCTCAACATTAAGGAATCTGTTTATTTAGCAATTAGGCTAAATTTTTCCTTCAAGATAATTAGATTTCAAAAATGTTGGTGTTGGTGCTTTTAGTGGTGGTAGAAATGCTTCTAGAAAAACTGTTCTATAAGAGCATTATTTACCCCTTTACGTTTTGTGCTTCAATTTTTCTTTAGTATATTTTTTATTGTTACTCCTGTAATGGTGATCCTAGCCAGTTGGAAATAATGTAATAAGGAGGACAGTATCATAGAATTCCATAGGCAATCATATTTGGCTTTTTGTTGTTAACTGCCCTCAAATCGATCTTAATCCATGGCGATTTGGCTACATGAGGACCAGCAAACCCAGTTTGAGAGCAGGGACAATGCTTCTTGGTTTGATCCTGTCAGTTGATCATATTGTAAATGAAATGATGTCATGATATTGCATAAAACTGACACAGAGGAGAAAGGGAACTAGAGTTTGGACAGTTATTTTTGTTTGTTTGTATGTTTAAACTACTACCCCCACAGTCTCCTAGCTGAGGGTTCTTAGGGTTGAAGTCCAAAAATGTAACTTCCCATCTCTGCATGAAAACAATATGGAGAGAACAGAACTATATAAGTGCATAAGAAGCAGAGCCCTCCCTCCAGTCCATCTGATATCATCTGGCCTCAGAGGGAGAGGGAGAGATGCAGGACCAGCTTCATTGGGCCCAGCCTAGAATAATAAGGAGAACTCTCACTCCAGTCCATCTGCCATGGTGTAGGCCTTAGAGGGAGAGAAGAAATTCTGGACCTGATCCCCTGCCATTCCTTTCTCCTTTTTAGATTGTAAGCCTGAGGATAGGGAACTGTCTAATTAACCATTTGTAAGCCACCCTGAGAGCCTTTGTGGCTGAAGAGCGGGATATAAATACTCCAAATAAATAAATAAATAAATAAAGGATCATTTCATGGGCATGGACAAAGCGTAATACAGTATGTGCTTTTGATAATGCAGAAAATGGTCTGTTTGATAAACTGTTAAATTAGTTTGGAGTTAGGATGCATGAAAATGACTTAGCTCAGTAAAATTTGACTTGCAAGTTGAATGTGAGTTTGGTATAGTTTGGTCATCAAATCTCTGTTAACTCCTGCTATTCATTTAATTCTTGATAATTAAATAAATAAATCAAAGAGTGAGTTAATTTATGCTGCCATGCCTGGCCAGGAGTACTTCACCAGTGTCACGTAAGTAATGTGTGGTATTGCTAAAAGGGTAGATTTCTAGGCCTTTTTCTTTACTGTTCAATGAAACATAGCAAGTTGTCTTATTAATTTGCTATTTTAGTTAGTCTTTTTAACAGTGCGGATTTTTAAAATGTAGGAATACACAGACACTTACACAGCTAGCTTTTATTATCTTTTATTTCAAATGTCCACGTTATTTGTGGATTGTTTTCCACTTCAGAACTCTTCTTTTTTGTTTTGTTTTATGTTACAGTGAACCAAAGAAGGTTTTATCTTATTCCAATATTGCAAATTAGGAATTTTGCATCATCAATGCCAAAGGACAAAAAGACATTTGCCCTGGGGGAACAGGACAGTGATAAGATGATTTTTCGTCAAGGATCATTGGGTCGTAATTAAGTTACATTCATTGCTGTTGCTTTTGAAGGATGATTGGTAAATGACAGGCTTCATGTGTTTAGTACGGACAATGTTCACTAGGATTTTTTTTCTCCCTCTGTCAAAAAATCCTGTTGAGCCTGATAATGTAAATGTGGCATTTTATTCTGAACAAAAGAGCGGGGAAATGAGCTATCTTGTCTAATCATTCAGTTGTTTAACACCGACTTCCAGTTTAGACTCAATTGGCTGGAAAGCACTTGACATGTGAAGTTAGTGCTGTTCCGAACGCATGTTTGAGTAAATTTTAAAGTAAGTGACAGCTAAATTGTACCTAGGGAAATTACAAAGCCTTCAACACAGTTAATTTTTTGGGGAGGATTAGTTGTAATTGCAACACCAGTCTCCTTGAAGATTCTTCGTTATAGCTGATGAACAAGAGGGAAAAACATTTAGCTCTTTCAAGAACCCCGTTTTCTTAACAGAATAAATTTTTCAAGCTGATTGTACCTTACTTGAATTGATTTCCCTCCACACTAACATCTGCCTCAGATTTGCAGAGAGATTTGTTTTTGAGGCATTCTTTTTTCTCAGAGTCCCTTTTTTCCCTTCCCTCACTTTTTTATTCCTTTAGTGATTTCAGGTTTGAGAGCTTTTCAATCAGTAAACCCCTTAGGTAAATTGCCACTTCACTAACAATTTATGCAGAACACTGAAGCACTTCATTCCAATTAAAATCAATATTTAGAGTTTTATTTTACTTTTTTTATTGAGCTGACTCCTTGGTTTGGAAAAGTTGTTTATATCAAGTAAAAAGAGTAGGGTTGAGAGAGTGGCACCCTTTAGGCAAGAGGATTTATTGGTTAGGATAGATAGCCAACACTTAATTACTGCTGCAAGCATATTTTACATTTTTGGGGTTGGGGGGGTTGGCTTTTGCATATGGATAGAGCTATTAGCTTACTTCACAAAGAAAAGTGTAAAAGGAATATTGAGTTCAGGTTATTGTGGTCTTACATGAGGGTTCACACTACTAACTCTTAGGGATGAGTTTCTACCTGGCATTAATGTTACAGTAATTTACCCACATTAAAGAGGGGGACCAGACGAGAGGTATCCCTAAATAACAATATAGTATTTCATAACAACATAGTGTTGCATAAATGAAAGTTGAAATGTGTCATGGAGTGGAGATGAGGTTGGGAAGTGAGTGGAAATAAGTAACAAGATTTCACAATGGTAAGCAGGACTATTTTGTTACCTATAAGAAAGGGCCATATGTTTTAAAAACAATTTGATGTTTCCATTTTAAACACAAGATAAACAGATAAATTATACTTGTCTTAAGTATTTAAATTGTATTCAACTATAATGCGTATGTATTTAAGTATATTAAATTACCATATTTATTTATTTTTTTGCAATTATTAGAATCTTACACTAGTTTTGTGATATTCCAGGTAAATATAATCTGATAGAGTAGAACAGTGAAATAAATTATTTCAGATTCATCTGTACTTCAAAGGGCAGCATGGTTTCTTTGTTGAAAAGTTGAAGGTCACAATCTGTTGGGGAGTTTGGCAAGTACTACAAGAAGGAATCTTCTGCTGCTCATGAAGTTGAAGGTTAATATCTTGATAGATTGTACACATAAAACATCTTTTCGAGCTAAATACATTTTGTATTGATATATATGAAGTGGCTGAAATGCAGCATGGTGTAGTAGTTTGAGTGTTGGACCTAGGACTCTGTTTGACCAAGGTTGAGATCTCTAATCAGCCATAAAAGCCTACTAGGTGACTTTAGCAAGTCACGTTCTCAACCTCAGATGAAGGCAGTGGCAAACCTTCTCTGAATAAACCTTGCAAAGAAGATTTTTAAGATAAGGTCACCAGAAATCAAAGGTGACATGAAGGCACATAACAAAATACAACTGTAAGCCCAAATATAGTAGGGGACATTGATGGGATTCATGTGATTGACCATTCAGTAGTTGATTGAGTGTATCTGCTATAGTTAGGATTAAAAATTGGATTTAGGCCAATAGTTACATTCCTAAATGCTTGTTGCAACAGTATTACAGTCAACAGCATGGCAATCTTTTGAACTATAGCTATTCTATAGGAATCCCATATGGTAGATAATAACAGTAAACCCATCATATCCATGGATTTTTTTATCCACAGATTTAAGCATCTGTAGCTTGAAAATATTTTTAAAATATATAAATTTCAAACAGCAAACCTTGATTTTACCATTTTATATAAGGGAGATCATTTACTGTACCATTGTTTTTAATGGGACTTGAGCATCCACAGATTTTGGTATCCACGGGGGATCCTGGAACCAAACCCCAGTGGATACCAAGGACAACTGTACTATAGGCAGCTTCTGTTTGGTTCCAGATTTCTGTGCCTTCATATCAATGGGATATCATATTAATGCAATTCCATTTTTAATTGAATTTATTTAATTTTATATGCTGCTTTTCTGTAAAGCCATTCAAGGTAATAAGCCCTTCAAATAATATTGTAAACATTAAAACATTCTTTAGAAACAAACTAGTAAAATGTATTTTAAAATCTTTTCTAAAAGCAACAAATGGTAGGGATGGGTTGTAACACCAGAGGAATTACAGTCCCATTCCAGATTTTGGAATGACATAGGAGAAAGTGCTATCCTGCCCACCCTTCAAGTGCGCTTATAGAGAGGACGCCTCTAGAAGGTTCCTCCTACAGAACATAAGGACAGGCAAATCCATGAGGAGACATGTGGTTCCATGAAGTCTTTAAGGTTGAAGCCATCATTGTATTGACAAAACTATTGGCAGTAGAGCCCATCTTTTCATATCTGGGTTGTGTGATTCCCAGTATGCACTGAAGGCTGATTTTATGTGTTGAGTTGAGCCTCACTCACTTTTTAGAGCCATATATTTTCAGTGCAGACATAAGTACACTCGTCCCTCCACATTTGCTGGGGTTGGGGGGCAGGACCCCCATGAATGTGGAAAAACTACAAATAACAAAAACACTATGTTTTTACCTCACAGAACACCTCTCTAGGATCTCTAGGGCCTCCAATGCAACATCTGCCACACATTGACCACAGAATTGTGCTGGAGGAGCTACAAATGCCTAGTGGAGTGTTCTCTCTAGGAATCTCTAGGGCCTTCAGTGCAACTTTTGGTTAAAGTTGACCATAGAGTTGCTTTGAAGGACCTAGATATTCCTACAGAGAGCATATTAATAAAATCCGTGAATAATCAAATCTGTAAAAGTTAAAGCTGCAAATGTGGAGGGAAAAGTGTACCTTCATCCTAGTTTATGTGATTTTAACTTTCCTTAGTCAGCTTGGTCAAGGGGTTCTGGCTTGATCAAACATCTTAGCATCAAGAAAATTCTTCTTGATTATTTAAAATGCAATTGTGGGAAATCTGGGTGAGTGGATTGAGGGGAAATGCTCTAGTATATAAAATGTGCATTAAAGGTGATTTGGAAAGCTATTTTACTTTTTTATGGGGGAGGGGAAGAAAGAAGCAAAAGTGTATGTGCTCCATACAAGAATAGAAGTACATCTTTTGGTGCACAATTGGCCCTTTTTACCAATCCTCCCACACCTTGGACCGAAGCCTCTTATACTGCCTCATTTCTTTACTGCAGCTTTTGAGGACCTCAAGGGCTCTAGTGGAAAGCAGGAGAAGCAGGAAAGCCTCAAAGATGTAGTAGGGCCTAAGCAGATGGGCAGCCATGGGCCGCCCTGGGAAGGTGCGCCGCGGGACCGAGGCATCCCCATGCCTCGATCCTGCGGCACACCGTTGTCGCCCCTGGAAAGGAGCGCTAAAATAGCACTCCTTTCATATGTCGCCGAAAGTGCGCCACAAAAGTGTGCCACGGCGGGAGATCCTCCTCGGAGCGCCGGCCATACAGAGGGCCGGCGGCTCCGAGGACGACCTCGGGAGGGGGAGGGGGCGCCAATTGTGCAGCTGCCCCTCCCTTTCCCTGCGCCGAAGACGGCCCAATAAGCCGTCTGCTTAGGCCCATAGTTTGCCTTATACCAGTGATGCATTCAGCCCATTATTGTCAGCTCTAATTGGCAGCAGCTTTCCTAGCCCCATCAGAAAATACCTGGGGACTTCCATTCAAATATTAATCAGGCTTGATCCTGCTTAGTTTCCAAAATCAGAGGAGAATAATTGTGTTCAGGATGATTTGGTTGGATCTTTATCGTTTTCTGCTTTATATACAATTGATTAGCTTATTATCAGAATTAATATGCTGTTCTCTATAAATAAAACATCAAAAGCCTGGGTAGTATTCTAGTGATCTTATAACACTAGGTGAAGAAGTAAGTATTACTGATGAAACATTTATAGATGGTTAAACATTCAGTCATGGCTACTTGTATGTTAATTTTTTAAATCTCATATCTTTCATGGACTCCTGAGTTTATACACACTAGCTGTCTTCAGAAATATATATATCTGTGGAGCCTGAACACTATTAATGTGTCTGTTTGATTGGCATTCCAATTATTCATTCATTTATTGATAGCTTTGACCTAAACAGTCAATTTAGTACTGTGAGAATGCAGCTGAGATGATACTGTTGCTCTTTTCAGAGTTACTGACAGAAGCAGAATATAAATAGAGAATTGAATGTATAAATTTGATTGCACTCTAGGTGGAATTATTGGGAGTTGTTCTCAAGCTGTTTCTGGGTGTTAACTGAACTTGCATCCAGAGCAGAAGAAAACACTGATTATTTAGAGCATTATACCCATCCATGGTAGCTACCATAATATTTCTTTTGTATGACAGTAATCTAGCCTGCACCATCCACTTGCAGTTTTGAAATTAACCTGCAATTTAGTCTTCACCCCATGACAATAATTCAAATGACTCTGTGGGGTGCCAGAAGATGCACTGTAAACAGGGCTCAGTAAAGGGGGTAAAGTAGAGATCCATCAAGCTAGGCTTATTTTTTTTAGAATTCTATATGGACTGTAGTGAAATCACAGTTTTTTTTCTATAGTTGTGTTAAACTTTGTATTTCTTTCAAAAATTCAATACATTTTCAAAAGAGCAATAATACAACACTGTAAATAAATTTATTTTACAATTGTATTACGGACTGGGATAAATCATATATTGTTATCATAAAACATGACATCCGAGACTAATCATAAGTTAAAATTTTTCAGTCTCCAAGCCTTGAACAGCTAATTAATAACTGATTTGTTAAGTGTCTTTCTGGAGATAGCATGACTTTACTGCATAAACTACATACTGAAAATGTTGATAAATGATTTTCTTAGAGCAGTGTTTTTTCTGTTGGGGCACACAATATGTTTTGGCAGAATTCATTGCATCAGAATAATATATACAGCAACCCTTACTGTGCAAAGAAACAAATTCCTCCTCAGTAACTATGTCCACTGGTTAAATAATTTGCATAAGGTGCCATTTAAATTTTAAACGATTATTAAAATTGGTAAATAAATCAAATCAGATTTTAATGAGTTTTGGTTTTTTCAAAACATCAAAGTAGGTATTTTGATATCTTGAAGAAAGTATTAGGAAATGAGGTGGATGTATTACATGTCCTCATCATATTTTCATCTGAACTATGAAGCTATAGATTTCACTATGTTCAAATTGCTGTCATTAAGGTCTGATGTGTGCACTGCATTTTTCTTTATTCTGAAAACTTACTGTGGATTTTATTTTAAGGGATGACTTAGCAGCAGCCCTGGAAGCTCTCTTTGATTGCTGTAAAAAGTATGGCAAACTCCCTAGACTTCATGACATCTTGTGCAGGTTAATAGAGAAAGGAAACACTGAGCTGTTGCAAAAAGGTTGGTTGCTACTATTATGTACTGTATTTTTCTTATCATTTTTTATGTTGTGAAATGGGAGCAAACCCCATCCAAATAATGTGGCTATTGCTTATTAAGAGCCACACTAGAAGCATTGTTTTGAGGGTTCCAGCAAATTCTTATGGGCCTCATTAAAAGTTTGGAAGAAGTAAAAGGTAATAAAAAGTATTATGTGTTATCTCCTTGTCACAGGGATGAGGAAAAAAAATATAATTCTGAGGTAGTTCTGTTATTTCTAATTGATTTGTGGCATTTGTTGTGGCCCAACTGTATTGTGTTCTGTCTATATTAAAGAGAAGGATGCAAGCAACATTACAGCAAAATAGCTTTAAGTGATCATAAATTTCCCATGTGTCAGTAGTGTTCACTGACATGAATGTTTGCTTTGTGACATATTTTTTTCTCTTGTAAAGCTAATCAGCTTTTTAAAAAAATTCTTATAGCTATGGACTTTGTGAGCCAAGAAAGAGGTGAAATGACGATGCTCTATGATCTCTTCTTTGCCTTCCTGAGCACTGGCAAATACAAAGAAGCCAGGAAAATCATTGAGGTGGGACCATAACTACAGTACTTTAATCATGCAGCTATTTAGAGTTTTAATTAGTATATATTTTTGGTTTTTAACCTTTAATTAGTCTTGTTCTGATTAATGTTAATAGAATCCAATCCTTGCAGTTAAAGGGGATGGGGAGTCGGAGGGACCTGGCCAGCATAATTGTGCATAATTACAGTTTGAAATGAGACAGCCTGGATGTATATTGAAATTGTTTCCTTACTTTGTCAAATTCACTATTAAATATCCAAATGATATTTGCATATTAAATCTCGCATTGTGGAACAATTAAATTAAACTACCATTCCTGGGTGTAAAGTTGCTAATCCTCTTTCCCAACAAATTCTTTGTTCTTTAAAGCAGTGGAATTTAATTTGCTGCAGACCGTGCTCAGATTTATTTGTAATGCTTGTCTACAAGTTAATCAGCCAAACAAGTGCTGTCTGCTACTGTTTGGCATTTAATTTAGCATTTTTCCCACTATGGTAAGCAGCTTATAGAAAGTGGTAGGTGACAAACTTGGTCTATTTAGGATTAGTATATTTTATCTAGGCTTGATTGAAATTTTGCTTACTGAAATTGATAAGTCAAAAGGGCAGCCTCAGAGCCTTCCCAGATTGTGATTATGTTCCTTTAGCACATTGAGTTTCTCCCTCCCCCCATTCAGTATTAGTTGACGAGTTTTTCATTTCTGAGGAGAGGAAGAGAAGACATTCATCTTTTGAAAAGGTGAAACTTACATTCTCCAGTGTAAAAGGGCGCCTCTTCATTTAATCATAAAGTTATGTCTTAATTCCTTAAATAAGAATATAGTCAAAAGAGTACATCCTCTAATATTTTCATTACTCTGATGTTTATGGGGAGGTTTGGAACAAGTTTACATAGTGCATAATTTTTCTTTTATTCTGCACAGATACTTTGCACAGATGCACAATGCATAAACCATTGAAACTTTCAGTGCTGTTGCATATTAAGATATTAAACTCAGTATCAGTTTTCCATTTCTATAATCACCCATTTAACTTTTTGTTATACTTAAAAATCAGAAAGAATGATGCCAGAAGATGACAGATGTCCCAAAAAATCAATTCCAGAAACTTTCCCTCTTGTTTATAAAGCACAAGAAAAAATAGACATATGGCATTCTTACTTGTCCTTTTCATGTTCATTGGATTAGGATTTCTTAAACTTGCTTAACCTTAAAAGAGTGTCATTTGAGCTTTTTAATATGAACTGATGTTTGACTTACTTTCCATCTTTCTAATTTTACTTGTTCCATCATTCAGAAAGCATTTATTTGCTCAAAATATTTATTGCCTGCCTCCCAAATAAATTCACACTATAAAATCAATGTAATTTCAAGTACAATCAAACATTATGAAAATACAGTATAAAAAAAACAAGCACCAACAAAAATACTGATCACATACGAAATTCAGCCCTGTATTAACAGTAAATATCAAACATATCGATAGTACCATATATGCAGCAATCCCAGAAGATCCTCTTTCTCTGTAAACAATATATCTTTAAGCCTAAGTCCAATTTCTAGTCCTAGCTAGAATAGATTGATCTAATCAATAATGCTTGACAAGCTAACATTTAGATTGTTTCCATTCATACTGTGAGACAATGTGAGATTGGCTATTAGATTTAGGTGACTGAGTCCCTTGAATACCTCTTATTTCAACATGAGAGCCAAGGTCTTCCTAGTTCAACATTGTGTTTGATGTGTGTGGGATGTCTCCCAGAAGAAACAGGATGCAACTGTACCTTCCATCTTACATTCCTCAGGAACTGATCTCGATAGTCATACTGCCTCTGACAGGAGATGAGTGCTATTGATGGTGCTGTCTTCTGTAAATCTGGGGCACAGGGGCCACAGCACAAAGATCCTATTCCTCATGCATAAGAGCCCAGTTCTTCACAGGAGGGCACAGAAATGAGGCCCTTTCAAAAGTGTAAGCAGATTGCTATTGACCAAGGTGGTCCTCCAGGTAATCAAGCGTGCCTCAGATTTGTATCTTAAATAATTTAGTGTTCTTCCTTTTAAAAAAGATACTTTAACTCTTAAGATGTTGAGTGTGTTTATTTAAAATACTTAGTCTGCTAGAAATATAGTGAGATTGCTTTGTTGGAGGAGTGGGGAAAGTGTGGCCCATAGTCTCCTGGACGTAAAATAGTTGGGGGCAAGATCATGGCAATATTGTCCCCATACCCCATAGATGGTTGTTTGGGGGCATCTGCAGGAAAAAGAATGTGGGATTTTGAGGAGGATGTGTGGCAGAGGTGCAGCCTTCTAAGGGTCTCCTGTGTGGCCAGTGTGGTCCTTCCTTTAGTGCAAGGATATAGAAAGTGGTCAGTGGATTGAATGGATCCTAAGGTTGTTTTTGCATCTCCCAAGGACAAAACACACACATACACACATTATTTACTCGGAATATGCCTCTTCTCAACTTTGGTATTGCACCCTTGGTGATTTAGTCATGTGGGGTGGGGAGACTATTTTTAAAAACTCAATATAATTCCTGGGCTTTATATATATATACTTTCCTTTGAGCCAGATGATCTTCTAAGTAAAGAAATGTCAAAAGTTACTCAAAAATCTGAATCAATAAACAGCTTTTTCATAATTTGTGACAAGCCAATTCACATGAAATCTGATTTCATGTGATTAAAGCCATCTGATTAAAGTGGTCTGACAGAGTATCCTTGCTTCCCCGATAATATGAAGGCATGGGTATATCAAACATAGGGCTGCCAAGTATTCCAAACAACACTCAGACGATAGTAAAGGTTGCCAGACTGGTCGCTGTGTTACAGAATTCCCTAACATCAGTTCATTACATGTATTAAATAGTTACATTAGCAGAATTTAATATAACTTTCATATGATAGAGGAAGTAGTCAGTAAACATTTACCCTGTTCTGTCTACAGTTCCCCCTACCCTTTTGCTTTGGAAGTGGATAGGTTGCAGATACATCATTGAAGTCAGATGTGTTAGTCCTTCTTAAAATTTGTACAAGACTATGCATATCATCCTTTGGCTACTAACCTATAAATTCCAGGATACCACAGTTTAAAACAGCCTTCCCTTACCTACTGGCTTCCAGGTGTCTCCAGTATTTGAATGGCACCCACTTGGTTGAGGATAGCTTTAAAATATTAACACCTCTATTTCAGATCACTGTAGTTTCTGTCTTTGGCATTTTGTGGAGGAATATTGATGTGATGGTTTGTAGTGATGATCCTTGTGGTTGCTTCAGTTAAGTGACAATTAATTAAGTGCTATCTGTTTTTTATAGGGATTGCTTTGGCATTGCTATAAGCAGCTGCGTATTCTTGTGAATAATCCATTACTGCATAAATGCTGTTAATGCAAGTGTGTAATAATTTAATTCTTTATTTTATTTTAATATCTTCACATCCTTTGCAACATTTTTTCTCATGGTGGTGTAATAATCACATTTTCTGCCATATATCACCTGTTCAGTACAAGAACATTGGTGAAACTTTTCACCTAGTGCATTTGATCGAGCAAGAGTTGAAAATAAAGTAGCCAGTAACACTTAAACGTGACTTGGAAGCTACTTTGAGCTGATGATTAAAAATACACTGAAAGATATTTAGTGAAATCATAGCAGAGCATTGATTTAAGCACAACATTGTGATTTACATTACAGTGCCAACCAATTTTCCAGATATGAATCACCATTGGTTTTGGATGTTTTTAATCTAATGTAAAAACCATGAAAATATTTCTGGGCCTTGAGATTGAGAGATTACAGCACTCTTTCATCCAGATTGCTTTTTGTACGAATCTGTATAAAATCAACATGAAACTCAATTTTGTGGTGGAGATGAAACTATTGTAGCAAGATGTTACTTTATTTGTAAAGTATGATTTGACTTCATTTTAATATAGATGTTCCAAAGAAATTTAGCTTCTAGGATTATTGATGTGACCTACTGACAAGAAATGTTTAGTGTAGAAGACAGACGAAGCAAATTATTTTATATGAGAAGTTGTTAACATGATGCCTGTAACTGTGTATATGCTGTCTGATATGCAGAGAATAGGCTGGTAAGCAGCAAATGAGAAAAATAATAATAGAAAATACTGATCATTAGGAAGAAAAGTCAAGTGGCATTTGACAGAAGTTCTGAATCCAGCTGACAATGTTTTATATATAAATTTCACTAAAGGAATAGCAGAATGGGCCTGTATTATAGCCCATACAAAGTCCTAACTGCAGTGCATTTTGAGTTTTTTGGAATCATGCCACTGTCATGTCAAAATAAAGTGAAATTTGCCTGAGAAACAGTATGAGAAATTCTGACCCAGCCCATTTCTAATAGCACATAGTCTTGTAAGGAGGAACAGAAGGCTACATTAGAGAAATAAATAAAACCACAAGAGTTTAATTAGAGACACTCCAAGACATATGGGGATAGATTAATAGGAAAGGGTATCTTCATATTAGAAAAGATTAGAGTGTTGTGGTAACTAGCTTGCAATAAATAAATAAACTGCTCCCTATTGACTTTTTAAGTGTAACTGAGGAAGCAATTAGGCATAAGTAACTACATGGAATATTTAAATAGTAGAACAGTCTTCATAATCTTGGCTGAAATCCAAGGCAGCTTTTCATTTGAATGGGAGACAACTGTTCATTTGCAGCCAGAATTTCTTCAGTAGATCTCACTGGTTTATTTCTTTAGCCATGATCCCATGAGTACTTCTGTAGGAAAAGTTGGCTGTGTGTGTAACTTTCGATCCCCAGTTCACGAGGTGTATGGAAGACTATGCTGGTGAAATACCTCTGTTTTAACACTGGAATTTCAGCTTAGTTCTTGTATGTGATTGTAAGATGCTTTCACTAGCATGTGTTTTTTGTTTGCTTTTCTGCTTGGTGGTGGTGTTTGGGATTTTTTGTTGGTTTCACACAGCTTTCTCCTGCCACTGCCCTGAATTTCATCTTTGCTCTGCCAGGTGACTTCTGGAGTGGGGATAGATTAATCTATCTTTTGGAGTGGCTTGTAGGACAAACAGGGAGAAAAAGGCAGTACACAATTTGTTCTATGAATCTAGAACTTTGAGTGGAAAAATGTTAGTTTAAATACAATGCTCATCTCTCTTTTTCTCTTGCTCTCTCCCTCCTCCTCTCCCCTCCCCTGCACATACAGAGAGAGAGAGACAGAACTGAAGCACCATGGGCTTCTGTCTATTACATAATTATCCATAGGTAGAGAGAGAGAGCCAGTGTGGTGTAGTGGTTTGAGCGTTTTACTATGACTGTGGGAGATCAGAGTTTGAATTCCTGCTTGGCCATGGAAACCCACTGACAATGCTCTCTCAACCCTAGAGGAAGGCAATGGCACATCCCCTCTAAACAAAGATTACAAAAAACTCTATGATAAGGTCACCATAAATGAGAAATTATTTGAAGACATGCCAACAAAGCTTGGGAAAAGTTTAATAATAGGTGACTAAATGTTAGAGTAAATCAGGAGTTTCAAGCTTTATATTGCCCGGCAAGGATGATTTTAAAATTTTACCTTACCTGGAAAGAAAGCAAATAATGATATCCAAATTAAGTGTAGTTGAATAAATGTTCTAGTGGAGTTATTGACAAAGTTAATGTTTCAATTGGGTTGACCTGTAAAATTAAAGTAATAGTTTGTGGTTCAAGTACAGTTGGTTTTCCCCTTACAATATAGTACATTATAGTATGTCTCAGTGTCATACTAGGCACAGTGATGACAGTTCAGATGGTTAGAGATAAGCCACAAATATGGACTATCGTGCAAACCCTAGAGCTTTAGTTAATCTGACCTAGATGTTCTTTTGCTGATTGAGAACCTACTATATATGAAAACACTTCTCAGTTTCAAAATGAAACACAAGAATATCCACAGCAGCCTACCTCAGCTGTCCTTGTAGCGATGGGCACTGCAATCATTTCTTGAGGCGAGGATTTGCTATATAAAGTATTCAGCATTTAAAGCTGTTTAGATCATTGGCATTTCAAGCAGCAGTAAAAATTGAAAGTTGGAAGGGAATGCGACATTGAGTTTTGCCATGTCACAAAGAGGATTATGTACAGATTCAAGTAAAATACATCTTTTCTTTTAATTTCCATGAGCATGTTGTTTAAGATATCTTTAGTTCTCACTAGTGGTGGTTGTCTTTTCTGAAATTGTTTAGAAGATGTTCAAATTAGAATGTAAAAAGAAATAGAAGTATATTAAAAAATTGTGTCGTCTTCTTAATGCATTTATGTATGAAACTCACACATGCCAGTTTCACGTGTAACTTAAAATGATATGCAAGTGGTTTTTCTTGTCTGTTTGAATCTACTTGATAGTCACAGTTTTCAGACATATACGGCATAAAATTATAATTTGATTGTCCTGTGGCATGAATATAAGATAGAAAGTGCCATTGTAGTACAGGATTTTCAAGCTTAGACTTTTATGTTAGCTAGAGCACATTCATTGTGAGTGGGCAGAGAAGAGGGAACAACTTTTTGGGCTTTGGAAGTTGGGAGATTTCTGAGGAATGACAACATTATAGACGTTGATGTACCTGGGAAATGGAGGAGGGAGGGAGACAGGTTGTCCCTATCCATCTGGCACTTTGTCTAGTCTCAAAAACATAATTGTGTAAAAGGTAGGCCCACAGGGTTTTGTGCAGCCCACCAATCTCTGTTGTTGTTATTGTTGTTAACAGACGTCATGTTTTGCCACTGAAATCTAGAGAGGAGCCAATATAGGCATATATTGCATGGAGCACTATATAGGCATAGGGATAACCGATATACAGGGGCCCCCCCATTCATGAGGATCTGTTCCAGACACACACACCCCGCACGGAAATGGGAGCTCACAAATATTGGAGCCTCATTGAAAATAATGGCGCGCACATCTGCGTGCACCACCATTTTGTCCCTTCCCACTTGCCATCCCATTAAGAGCGAGACCATGGGCTCCAAGTCCCGGGGAGGGATGATTGTAATAATCAATATCATCCTAGTTAACATCAGTTTAAATCCAGTTAAGGGTATGTGTGGATGTGTTAAGTAATTATTAAACCAAATGTTCACATTGTGTTTGTTTTGTGTTTTATTCAATACAATTTTTATTTCATTCAGTACGGTTTTGTCCTCCTCTTTCTTCATTAAGTTCAGTGTGACTTACACAGGTATCAAGTAATGTAATGAGCTTCATGCCATGTATTTAGGGAGTGTGCGCGTATGTAATTCAACTACTAAATGGACATTGTAAAAATGGAACTGAGTATACTGTTACTGTCACATAGCTTGCTCTCAGTAGGTTTCTGATGTCCAGCATCTAACCCAGTTATAGCTGGGCGCGGCAGCGGCGGTGCCTGGGCCATTGGGAGGACTCTGAGGCTCCAACTAGCCCTCTCTACCTTTGGGCTTCCCGGGCTCACCTGCGGTGAGCGGGGAGAGGCGGACATAAAAACTCTGCCGGGACCATCTTCCCCTGCTGGGCGCGGCAGCAGCGATGCCTGGGCTGTTGGGAGGACTCTGAGGCTCCAACTAGCCCTCTCTACCTTTGGGCTTCCCGGGCTCACCTGCGCCGAGCGGGGAGAGGCGGACATACAAACTCTGCCCGGACCATCTTCCCCTGCAGCAGGCGCGGCAGCAGCGGTGCCTGGGCCGTTGGGAGGATTCTCTAGCCCAGCTAGCTCTCACTTGTCCACAGTGGGGCCGTTGCATGGAGGGCGTTGGATTTTTACACGCCCGGCTCCACTTTACTAGGATGCAACGATGGTGATGGCGGAGGCGCGGCTTTCCAACTTTAATATAGAACTAAATAA
>CM034701.1:368693841-368705905 GCA_020142125.1 Phrynosoma platyrhinos | reverse complement strand
CCTTCTCCCTTACAATCCTCCCCGCGCTCTCCGATCCTCTGGGAGGAATTTGCTGCAATCTCAAAAGTTTAGGCTTGCAGCTACTTCCCGGAGGGCTTTTTCTGCTGCCGCCCCTAGACTTTGGAATGACCTGCCGGATGAGATCCGTCACTTAACATCATTAGACAGCTTTAAAAAGGCTGTCAAGACGGATCTCTTCCAGCAGGCCTTCCCAGATTAATATCCGGACTTGGGTACAACTGACCCACCCCAGCGTACGATCCTTTGTGGCCCCATCTGAGGATGGTGAGGATTAATATTGCTGGGCTTATCCACTGGGCAAGCTTTGTTTTATAAATTGGAATTAATTGTATGATTTTTAATATTTTCTGATTTAATACTGTTTTAAGGGGGGGAGGGGTTTGTTATATTGTATATATGTTTTATGGGGATTGTATATTTTATTGTTGTAAGCTGCCCAGATTGGTTTTCCAGAGGACGGGGTATAAATAAATATTATTATTATTATTATTATTATTATTATTAATTTAACTGTTCTCCACAATTGGATTTTAGGTAACTTTTAGTAGTATGTCCGTATAGTGTTACTTCTGCATGACAGAGAGTTGGAATAGATGGCATTTGCTGCACCTTTCAACTCTAAGGACAATCTCACACTACACTTTTATAGTGGTGTTATTTCACTTTAACTGCTGTGACTGCCTCTTGTGGAATCCTGGAATTTGCATTATAGAGAGGGGCATTTAGAATTCTCAGCCAGAGAGCTTTTAGGCCTCACTGAACTACAAACCCCAGAATTCCACAGGAGGCAGCCATAGCAGTGGAGTAATAGCATTATAACAGTGTAGTGTCATATTGACATGAGCTTCTATGATTTTAAGAAGGATTAGAAAGCACACTCTAGTGTAGGAGAGATAGAGATTGTCTACAGGTTGTTCCTAGCATTCATTGGAAAAAACTAGAAGACATATGAAAAACCTTTGGACAGTGAAGTAGCAAAGAACTTCTTAATTTGAGAAGTTTCATATTTAAGAACATGATGGTAAAGACTGTGAATACCACTTTGATTGAGTGGTAGCTGTGAATTGACTATCATGAAGGCTGTTCTGCAGAGAGAAGAGTAGATTTATTTAGAGTATTTATACCCCGCTCTTCAGCCACAAAGTCTCTCAGAGCGGCTTACAATTACAGTGTGTCCACGCCATATGCAGGCTTACCATACTCAGCTTTAACCTTACGTGAAAGGCAAGCCATGGCAGAAACAATGGTGCATGCGCCCGCAGTGCACACGCCACACCATGCGCAGGAGCACCCACCCATTATTTTCAATGGGGCTTAAGCATATGCAATTTTTGCCTTATGTGGCGGGGAGCAGAACAGATCCTCCATGTATGGGAAGGGCCCACTATATTATTTTTTTAATTAGACAATTCCCTGCCCTCAGGCTTACAATCTAAAAAGACATGACACAAAAGGAGAAGAGAATGGTGGTAGGAAAGGGATCAAGTTCATTGGTTCTTTTCTCTCTCTGGGACAATGGTCATGGCAGATGGGCAGGAGGGAGGGCTCTTCTTCTTACTTTGGGCTAGCCCAATGGAGCTGGCCTGCCTCTCTCTCCTCCTTAGGCTGGATAATGGTGGATGGAAAGAGGGGATTTGGAGTTTCATGTGGGAATTCTTACTGGATTGAGAAATGTTATAAGATTGTTGTAGTTAACAGGGTATGCATACTAGAGATAAAGAGCTGTAGAAGGGAAAGAGGAGAATTAAGCAAGATGTGATATGTGAAGTTGAAGGCTTTCATGGCCGGCATCCATAGGTTTTTGTGGGTTTTTCAGGCTGTGAGGCCATGTTCTACAAGAATGTATTCCTGACGTTTTGCCTGCATCTGTGGCTGGCATCTTCAAAGAATGGTGGCATGGAAGTGTGTGGGGTATATATACTGTGTGGCCCTTGGTTGAAAGGATTGGCATGTAAATCTGTATATTGTTCTGATGAGGCATGGCCTCTGGGTGGGAGGATATGTGGCCATTATTTAATTAATGGTCTATTGTTTGCTGGGAAGCCCCCTGATCCTGAGTTTACATTCTTCTAGAACATGGCCGCACAGCCCAAAATACCCACAAAAACTCAAGATGTCATAGTTTCAAATAGTTGGGTTGGAAGTAAATGCCATTTTACCAGTCTCTGAACTTGGCCATGTCCTAGGTGTTGAATCAATAGCAGGACATCAAGTGGGGAGCATGCTATTTGACATCATATTAGCTTTGGATAACATATACAAATTTTTCATAATGTTGTCTCTCTGCTGAGTTAAGAAACGTAAGAAATGACAGTTCTATAAGTACGTTGTTATAATTATTATTGGAACTATGGTTTTTCAGCAATATTAAAGTTAAGTGTATTGAATACTAATTGATGTTATATGTAAAATTCTATGTACACTTTATGCTATAGTTGGCATTTAGTGTTTTTAGAAAATGTCATAACGTATCTGTATAATAAAATATCTGTATAATTAAAACATAGAAACATATATAACCATTATAAATAAAAACATAATGCAGTATTATAATGTATATTCAGTCCAGTTGAATTGAGTGAGACTATTAGGTCGACCTCATGCATAAGTCGAGGCCAGGTTTTGTGGCCAAAATTATGGATTTTGATATGATCTGCGGGTAAAAATTAGGGCCATGTAACAAAGGATCTAAAGCATGAAGTAAAGGAAAACCTCACCAAATGACTTATAAAATTTCAGCAGGCATCACTGTTTGTGCTCAAACTAAAGCCTGGATCAGGGGTATGCAACCTTTCCTGTTTAAGGGCCAAGGGACTTCAGCTCCCAGAAGCCTCAGCCATGTTGGCCAATAGCTCCTGCGATTCTGGGAGCTGAAGTCCCTCGGCCCTTAAAGGGGAAAGGTTGCCTACCCTTGGACTGGATGGATGTGAAAGATTAGAGGTGCTTCCAGGACAGATTACGCTCTTATATTTCACCAGGGGATGGATCCTTTTTAAAAATAAGAGTTAAAGTACAGTTCTGATATTGACCCATGGATAAGTCAACTCTGGTTTTGGGGGGGTCAATTTTTTGACTAAAATTTCTAGACTTATACATGAGTATAGACAGTGCTCCCAAGTAAATAGGTTTAAGATGTGAGAACCCTAAAGACACCAGATCATGTCTGATTTTGGAAGCTAGGCAAACTCAGCTCTAGTTAGTACTTGGATGGAAGACTGAAAATGAATCCAGGTGCTATGGATTATATTTCAGAACAAGGAACTGGCAAAAGTTGATCATCTTAAGAATTCAGGTGTCATATTTGAATGTCAACCTAGAAAGTCAGTTTAGCACAAATTGTATTTTAAAATAGGATGGAAAATACAGCAGTTTAGTGAATCTTTAGAATAATCATGGACATGTATAGTATTTCAGAAATGTTTTTCTAAACGTTGTATCTCACCTTTAACCATTTTAGAGTAAAAGTGAAACTTCAGTTTTAAAAATGCTGGATGACTGATCAATTTCAGTTAACATATTCCCCTCAGGAATCTTGAATTGAAGGCCAGCTTCTAGTTGATGACATATGCTGGAGTAACTGGGTCTTATACTTCCTATGTACTTTTATGGATCTTGCAGATGGAGATATCTGGTACCTCCTTCTACAAGGATCCCACTACTGTATACAGCAAAACCCAGGCATAGCTCCAATATTCTGGCAACTGATTGGCTGTAGGGGTGCATCTGGGCTTGTTACATGTGGTCTAGAGCACCAAGGGAGGAAGGAGTAACATTATGTTGGCAACAAAATCTGTTCCTTCTTCCCTTATTCTACAAGAGCACCATAACAAGTCTAGATGCCCCTCTGTGACCAGTCAGTGTCCAGAGAAACAGGGCTGTACTTGGAAGTCTCCAGCTGTTTTTGCACAGTGTGGGAAGAAGCTGGACAATGGGGGTAGCCAGTACCACATGCTGTAAGTATGGTGCAGGACCCTAGCCTCTGTGAAAGTGATGTAGGATCTCAGCCATAAATTGCATTTGTCTTCTGAATTTGAGGAACTGTCTCAAGCAAACAAGTGCTTAGCTATTTATTTTGGAATTTTGTTTTGCAGACACCTGGCTTAAGGGCTCGTCCAAGCAGATTGCAGTGGTTTGCAGAAAAGTGTCTTGCAAATAATCAGGTATGTGTATTGTATAGTTTTATAATAATAATAAAAATAATAATAATAATAAAATTTATTTATATCCCGCCCTTTGGGAACCCAATCAGGGCGGCTTACAACAATAAAACCTTACAATATATCCTAAACATAATCCCTCCCCCCCTTAAGACAGTATTAAATCAATGAAAAATTAAAATAGCAAATTTGAACAATTAAAAATTAAAAACATTACAAACATAAAATTGGCCCAAGGCAATGTTTTATATATTTATATTATCAGTTTAGAGCAAGAATTCAGCATTATTGATAAGTCAATCAAAGTCAGAATGATGATGTGCAAGGGAGTCCACAGTTTCTGTGTCCTAATAGCCACTGACTGCTTTCAGTCAGGTCTCAAGTTGACAGCAGTCTGCCACTGTAAGCTAAATAGTCATTTGCCCTAGCTTTCCAGTATTCTCTTAAATTTTCTATCAATTTCCTTGCCTTCCTGTGCCTACTCTGTCCCTGCAATTACTTCTGAATACCCAGAGGCTCATTTGCTGCCACCACCTACTACAAAAGTCCAGTGGCGCAAGAGAAAAAGTTATCACTCATTTTCCCCACAGAGCAATTGGAAGACTACTTTTTTGTAAACATAGAATGGAATGGTCCTCCTTTCATTTAGATCCTTTAAAAGTTTCTCTTTCGTCTTGCTGTAGGAAGCATCTGCACAAGCTGGCAGGTTAATCTTTTGCTAATACCTTACTTGATTTCTCTTCACATGTTACAAGATTTGGGGAAAAATAGGGCAGTGGCAATTAACAAACAATAGCTCAGTTAATGAGCCAATCAAAATTAACATATTCATTTTGAAGTAAATGCACTGTCAGTGTGAATCAGTGTGCACAGCTATTTAGTTGTTGTTGGTCTATTATTACAAAAACCATGTTGACTTACAACTAAACTGAATTCACACTAAAAGAGGGGTGTCATGGGAGCATGGGGAATATACTATATTGAGTCCCAGACTATGTTCAGTAGTACTGAAAATTTCCCTCACCCACCCCCATTGCCACTGTCAAAAACCTGCTCCAGAGGATTTCTTGGGAACTTGTTTTTAGGGTGCAGGGATGGGGTTGTGCTTCCTGAATCTGTTTGCAAAAGCAGAATACACTATTAGATCTTGTTCATAGCTAAATCAAATGTAACACATTGGAAAGATTGCTGTATTTATTACGTTGATATCGTAAGAGTGGACCGAGACATTGCTAACCCACGCAATATCTGTGTATACTTTCAAATATTGAACAGGATTTCTTAATACAGAACAGGATTTCTTAACCAGTGTTCCCTGGAACTCTAGGGTTTGACAAGCGATCACTAGGGGCTTCATGACTTATCATCATTTTGGGGGGGAAATAAACATGCTTTTTAAAAAAGTTATAGCTATAATAATTTTTATGCAGGTGTTTGTTGAGGCCTGAAAATTATTTCAAAGGTTCCTTCAGGGTAAAATGATTGAGGGTGGCTGATACAGAAACATTCTTCTAACTCTCTTTATTCCTATTTATGTGTTTTAATTCTCCTTCACAACCTTTGGCATCATTCTTCACAGCAATTGTACAAGTTGCATGATAGGCAAAATATCAAAGGCTTTAAATGTCTAATAAAGTAAATATATATTTTATATTGTGGGTAGATGTTACAAATGTGATGTCTGTTTCATTTTTTTTCTGTTAAAGGTTGAACCCCTGGAAATGATGGTAGAACTGACTCAAAAGCTGTTTGAATGTGATAGAGATGAAATGTATTACTACTTATTAAAATCATGCAGTAAGTAAAATGGAAGACATTTTATTTTACATTCTCAAATGCAGGGGTGGGCAACCTTTTTGAGCCGGGGGCCGGGTTGCTGTCCCTCAGACAATTGGGGGGACCGAAGCACCAAAAATAAATAAATTAATTAAAAAAAATAAAAATATAAATTAAAAAATTAAAAAAATATGCATGCACACTCTCTCAGCCCCAGAAAAGCCATGGCGAAACCCCTGTGGAGATTTTACCAAGAAAACCCCAAGAACAAGTAATAACAACAATAATCAATATCATAATGGCAGGGGGTGGTGGCGGTGGCAGGACCAGCCTGGGGCTGGTCCAAAGGCCTTGGGGGGGCGCATCTGGCCCCTGGGCCTTAGGTTGCCTACCCCTGCTCAAATGTTAAGTCAGGTTTGTCCCTGCCCAAAAAAAATTGTTTGAGTAACACCTAGAAATACCTGTGACAACGCAAGCAGCTGGCACACACACTTTTCTTGTATAGGATGTCTGTTTAAAAAGAAAAGCAGCATGTAAGAAGGGAAAGTGATATTTCTCATTGCATGTATATACCCAGTTAAATACAAATATGGTATGGTGCCACCTTGATTTAAGATATAGTAGGAATCTGTCTTATAACTGGTCACATTAAATGGCCTTCTAACCAAGTGTTCTTTACTCTGAGTGAAAATAGGTCTAAGGCAGAGGACCTTTCCTCAGTTTCTGAAGGTGGGGAATCTAGAAAAGAATATTTCCTAATTCTTAAAGATCACATTGTTCGTATAGGAGAAGGCAGTGTCTTGACTATCTATTTTTTAAGATCTTGAAGGTTTTCAAAGTCTTCACCACTATTTTGAATTGTGCCTGGACAAAGGCAGTTGGTGCAGAAATTTTAAAGCTACAGGTTAAGTCTCCTTTATCCAAAATGTTTGGGATCAGAAGTGATTTGGATTTCAAAGTTTTTCAGATTTTACAATATTTGCATATACATAATGAGATATCTTAGAGGTGGGACTCAGATCTAAACATAAAATTCATTTATGTTTCGTAGACACATAACCTGAAGGTAATTTTATACACAATATCTTTAACAATTTTGTGTACATTGAACCATCAGAAAGCAAAGCTGTCAATCTGAGTCACACATGTAGAAAGTTTTGAAGAATGAAAAATTCGGATTTTGGAAATCTGAATAAGGAAATCTGAATAAGGGAGACTCAAACTGTACTCAGTTATGTCTGTCACCTTTAAGCCTGTCGTATGCTTTCAGGACTGTAATTGCACATTTTCTGGAAGTGAAGGTGAACCTGTGTCATTGTTTCATTTTGGGGTGCTCCTGAAATGCATAGATACCTTTTATTTTTTAAGGATATTGTAACAGTGACAATGTGGCGCTTCCCAAAATCTTTGTAAAAATCTTTTATTCATTTGTCTCCTTGTGCCACCATTGCCACCACTCTGTCATGGAGACTTACTTTCCCAAATTATTTTCATGGATGGCAGCACAATGGGCCTTTTAATCCCACTATCGCCACCAATTTGTGATGTGACTCCCCTTCAAACCTCTCTAGGGGTCTTAACACTAAAAGAATTTCCTTAATGTTGGTAGTGCACAAACTTCTGAAATCACTGCAGACAGTTACTTGGTGAAACAAACACACAGGTGGCATGGCCAGAGAAGCTATGAGCAGAAGCAAAGTTTGCTTACAGGACAGTAGTAGCCTTCTGTATCTTGCCACTGGGAAAAACTGACAGCACAGTCACTAAGGGTCTTTCCTATATTTTATTTCCCTTGTTTTTTATTCAACAGGTAGACTGCTCCCATGTTTAAAGTTACTCTTTAGCTTCAAAACAGTTTGACTTGCATCTGAATATTAAAAAATTATGGCCTTTATTTTTTTTCTCACGTGATTTCCTTCTTTTACCAGTGCAGGCTTCATTGGCTAGCTTGTTTAAAGGCTTCAACAAAATTTTCTCTTTCCATCCCCTCTGGCCAATACTCTTGATGTTTTCATTGATAAACCATTTGGGATAGCATTTATACATTCAGTTCAGCCTCCTCACCATGGGTGAACATTGTGCTTGAGCTGTGTTTCAATTTACCAGTTAGTCTCTTTCTTTCAGTTTTAGAGTGTTAACTTGAATAGGGAAACATTCTGCAGTTGGCTTACTTTGGTTGAATGATAATTGAAGGTTTTTGTAAACCACCTATTTACTTCTGCATAGGTGGTATTTATCTCTTGAGGAGTTCTTTAACAAAAGTTGCCATTTCCTATCATTGTGTACTGCTAAACCGTGTCTCAGAAATTCAAGAATCTTCTGTGTAATTCCTCCCCTTACTGTGAAGTGCTGTCTTGTTTTGCTGTCTAGAAAAGAATTTTTAAAAATGTCCCTATTTGCTACATACGCAATTGCTTACAGTAGAAAATAGCCAAATACTTTGCAGTTTCTCAAGAAATATTGCAAAAGCTTTTCATAACCTTACCATTATGTGGGCTATTTCTTAGGTTAGAGAACAGTGCTGTAAAAATGAAGAGCCTCATAGTGCAGGTTACTGTAGGTTCTGAGAGAGCAAATGTTCAGAAAGAGTTTGGTCTTTATGTTTCTTGGGTAACACCTCTATGAGCCATACAGTAAACAGCTTTTGGATTGTTTGTAAGTATTAGATCATGAAGAGCATCTTGGTGCAGGGGATAGGTTGCGTTAGCACTTTGCTCTCTAATGTATGAAAAGACGCTTTTATATAAAGTGGAATTTACATAAACATCGGTGAATATAAGGTTGAAAGAGTATCTTCTGTTGAATGTAGATTTACATTCAGCATGCATTAATTTGTTGGAACGTTGCATATTTTGGCAAATTGCTTCTGTCCACCACTTGTGTGCCATGAAAAGGTTTGGAGATTCACCCTAATAGTGTGGGAGGTAGTACTATAAGTTTAGGGGAGAAGATCAAAGTCAGGAAGAATTGCAACCCCATCTTTTCCTAATTGGGAAGCCTCACCAGATCCTGATTCCCTTCATCAGAAGGAGCAGCTCTTCCATTGGTGGGAGGAACTTGTTTTTTCACCATGAATGCCAAAGCCCAAATTCCTAATCTTTATTATTTGGATGCATCCTTTTTAATTGTTTTCTTTCTCTTCCCATTTCTTCAGTAACTGTAAGACTGCCTGCTTACCTATTTATTTATTAACAGTAAGAGGTTGATTTGAAGCTATCATAGTTTATCAGTTCAGAGGTCATGGCATGCTTGTTGGCTCTCTTCTATGTCCTGCAGGCATATAGCGACAAAAACTAGGCCCACTAGAGAAGCCAACTATCAGCATTGTCTGAGGTGCTTGACCTCAACCATAGCTATTAACACAACAGAGTGCGGAAGCACAAACTCTGTATTTGGCAATATTCCACTGACCAATCTTGAATGATGCACAGTTGGATTTGTCCAGAAGTCCTGGGAGGGTTTTATCACTTGTTGCAATATGTACAAGTTATATACAAACTCTCCTGTAACTCTCTCCAATATTCACTGTCCGATATACAGCAATTCACTCTCTACAAACAATACACCAACTCTACAAATACTCTCTATATCAACCCACACCTGCCCTGCATTTAGAGCACTTGTATAACAGTGGTAATGACTAAGGGTTACTTCTCATTTACAGCCATACACTGTTAATACAGTTTTACACTGTATTAAAGGAACATTGTTCCCAACAATACTGTGAATAATAGTGAAATCTTTAAAGGGCAGTGTGATTCTCAGGCTGGCTGAAAGAACAACCCACAACTAGTGGATTATTCCCTCACATCAGAAGACCAAAAGGTCCAAATCTGTTTACTCTCATCTCTCTCTCACTTGTAATTTTCCTGTCTTGCCAATTGGTCAACTTTTAGTTTCTTTCTGTCTTCATCTTTTTAAAATCTTTCAAAGTCTCCACTAAAGGAAATACAAAGTATGGCTACTGATTTATCAAAGAAAAAAAATGAAAAATACAGGACTTTGATGGTGAAAGGAAGAGTCCTACTTGCCTCCCAAGAAAAAGAAAACGCAAGTGCAGGATGAGATGGCTTTAAAAGTCTCCTCCTCCCAAGACTGGAAGTATGCTGATCAGTGAGGGAGATGAACAGGTCCAAACCTGGTTCATTTGGTCATTGAGAAGTGAGTCTCTGAACCTGCAGCAGAAATAGTGTTAAGAAAAAAATTCTGTCATCCAGCAACAGTTAGTCGGAAGGGCATGTTTCAACAAAACTCGGTACAGTATGACTCAAAGAAATTCATTCAATTAAGGGCAGTAAGCCTTAAAATGTCAAAGAAAAAAATTAAGGCAAAAAACTTACCTGAAAAAAGCTTCAGTGCAGTAAAGGGACACATGGAGGTTTTCAGCCACCTTGATCTGGCTGATTCTAAGCTCATAGGTGAGATTGAGGCAAGAGAACTTACAGCCCAATCAGAGAAGAACATTTAATCAAATGTGTAAATGCACGTACTGATTGACATGCAGGAAACTCCTGTCAATCAAACATAATCCATTGCAGGAGGGAAAAAAAGGAGTGTTTTATAATCAAGCTTCAAGATGAGTTCCAGTAAGCAATTTCTGCACTTTCTTTTTAAAATTTTTATTGAAAATCAGATACAGTTATTGGAAATCAGGATCAGTCATGATGCATCTTCTACAACAACACAAGTGTCTCAATCTAGTCTTTCTGCAATAAGATCTAAAGTGAAAGATATAATAAATATGGAACCTCAATCACGAATGCAATGATCATTTAACAATCAAAGCAATTTTAATCCAATGAATTTGAGTAGTTTGATCCAGTAAGTTCTTTTACACAGCATGATTTAGCAACCAGTTCATCTCAGTTAACACAGAAACAGTAAATGCAGAGGGTACAGGAAAAATGCCAAAATCAATTAATTATTTCTCAGACATGAAGTAGCAACATGCTGGTTTCATCAAAACCAAAAAATCTAGGAAATACATGCAAAAAACTAAGAATGCAATTAATTCAGTAAATATGAGACGTAAAACTATCTTAACTGATGGAAAAGAGTTGTCAGATTCAGGTTCTTATGAATAAAACTCATTGATCTCAGTGCTGGTTCCTCAGACTCAGAAACTATTATAGAGGGTGGAAAAACTAGGTTATTTGAAGCAGAACATTTAAAAATATTCTTAAGAAAATACTGATAACTTTGGGATAAATAAGTTTAAATAAGGAGTAGAGTAAACAGTCACAAAGGAATAGTAAGGTAGCAGCAATGATACAGAAGTTGCCATCTCAAACAGGTCAGACATCAATACTGGAAGTTTCAAAACTTTAAAAGATTTATTGGGTAAAGTAAAAAAATTAGACATATGAAAAAGACTTGATGGATGAGTTATCAATTCCATGGGTTGATTGTCCTGTCACTGCTTTGATTTCTCATGCTGTTCCTCCTTGGAAAGGAGACATAGCATTGAAGGATGTAGATGGAAAAAAGATAGATGCCACTCTTAGAAAAGCACATCAGGCAACAGTGTTATCTACTAGGACATCAATAGCTGTATTTATGTTTGCAAGGGTAGTGTAGGAGGTATTGGAGTCAGAAGATATTTCTTTATGTACTCTACAAGACACATTAAGCAAATTGGATGGAGCATTTGAAAGAGGCTTATTTGCATGTTCCAATAAATCCAGTCTGCAAGAAGTATTTGAGATTTTACTTCAACCACCAGCATTATCAGTTTCGAGCACTACCGAATTAGCACTGAGTTCCAGAATCTTCACCAAAGTGTTGGTGTCAGTAGTAGCCTGTCCAAGTCAACAACAAATACAATTGACTCATATCTGGATAACATTTTGATGAAGGCTGGGAGCAGACAGAAAATCAAATCAAATCTCATGACAACATTGAAATGATTAAAAAACCATAGGTTTCTAATAATTTTTTTAAAAAAATCTTCAGTCAACAGGAGCACATTTAGGGGTAGAGATAAACATAGGAAAAGAGTGTGTTTTTCTTTTAGAAGAAAGGAAAGAGTAAAATAAAAATTATAGTGACCAGATTGTTTCAGCCAGGGGCAGCAGACTTAATGTTTTTGGCAATATGTGTGTGTCAGTTAA
>CM034701.1:368683473-368693623 GCA_020142125.1 Phrynosoma platyrhinos | reverse complement strand
GTGTGTGTGTGTGCGTCTGTGTACACACTATGTATTTTTCCTCCTTTGCTGATAATACAGAAAGTCCTCATGAAAATAAGATTTCAGGGAGATCAGATTGTGCTGTTGGCTGCTCGTTGGCCTCGCAGACCATGGCTCCTTTTGAAAAGCGTGTCGTTGGAAGAACCATGCCGCCTACCTCAAAGACTGGATCTACTGTTTACTATCCCAATGCTCAGTTATTACAACTGACTGCTTGGAGGTTTAGCAGACAGGCTCGCTGAGCAAGGATATTCTGAATTAGTGACTAAAACAATCTTAGATCCAGAAGATAATCAACTCAGCACATTTATGAAACCACTTGGAAAGCCTTCCAAAAGTGGTGCTTATACTAAAAAGGCAAGTTGCAGCCTTGTCATTGATAATAACAATAATAAGAAAACCTCTTTCAGCTCATTCACATGTTAAAACATTTCTAAGAGGGACAGCTTTACAAACTCCACCTACTGTTCACAGCTTCCCCACTTGAGATCTGAATTTGGTGTTAAATGTGTTGACAAACCACCATTTCAACCTCAGAAGGAGACCTCCTTGAGACTGCTGTCTTTCAAAGTGACATTTTTGGTTGTTATATCTTTATCAAGAAGGTTTCAGAATTAGCATCATTATCAATCAATCCAGCATTTTGCAATTTTGAAAAGGATAAATTGTCCTTAATTTAACTTTTGTTCCTAAGTTTCTAGCTTACAAGTAGGGGCATCAATCACTAGAATTACCAACATTCTGCCTGAATCTGGTTCATCCTTTGGAAAAGAGATGGCATTTACTAGATGTAAGAAGAAGGGTTAAAGTTTATTTGCAGAGAACAAAAGCCATTACTCCAACCAAGGCATTATTTATATTCTTTCACTTGAGGACACTGGCTTATAGGACATCAAAGTAAATGCTGTCTAGGTGAATAAAAAGTTGCATATACTTACGATTATATAAAAATGCCAAGGTCTTAATAGGGCTATGCACATTCCACAAGATTATGATAACAACTGCAGTGTTCAGAGTAATATGATTAGAGGAGGTGTATAGAGCTGCAGGATGAAAAGAGCCTTTTAGCTTTTGTTAAACACTGTAAGAAAAGTCCAATTTAAGTCACAGCAAGCAGTATTCAGAAGGTCTGTTCTGCAGGCAGTTGTGCAAGAGGAGAGCAGCCATTCCTGCCCTTGAGGTAGAGCTTAGGTATATCCTACTACAAGTGCTGACAGAACAATTCCACCCTTACCCAGGGGCTAAAAAAAATCCACCTCTTCTTCTTCTCCATACTTTGTTGCTAAATTATTTTCTAATGGTGAGCAAGGTTATGTAATTAAACAGAGGGAGAGAGAAGAGTAGAAAGACCAAACAGTTTTAGAATTGTGTGTCTCCTGCCTCAGGCTGCTGGTGCAATCGCTCCTTCAGCCCACCTAGAACGATTGTTCACTGCGTCAGCCTCTCCTCCTCTCTTGGTTTTTCAGAATCGTACTAAGACAGCCATCTCTGGAATTGTGTTTATAATAACAGATGAATTTTTGTTTCGTAGCAATTTAGCAGCCTAGTGTTATGAACCCTTCATGTCGTCTTATAAAATAGGGGAACATCGTGCTTTCAATCTACACTAGCAGAGTATCTACCTCTTTTGCTTGTAAAAAGAACGTTCAGCAGAGAAGTGGCCAAAAGGCTCGCTGTATGCTTTATTCAATTTTTGCATTTCATTTTCTCAGCAGGTTTAAAAAATGTCAGCAATTTGTTCTCAGTTTACAAATACTGGTTCACCATAATAAAGCAACTGGGCTTCAAAACATAATCTTCCTTCAATAGGAGGGTGTCTTCTCCTTCCCTACAGCATCCTGTCTCCCTCCAGTTGGTTACTCACACTGACAGCATGTCTGCTGAGAGAAGATATCTAAGACAATAAATTTTATCAAACACTGTTGCACAAATTCTCCAGTCAGCAAGAAAAGACACAGCCAATTTTATCTACTCAATTGAAGGGAAAGCAGCTTTGTTTACAAAGAAAAGAAATCCTCTTACACATATTTCAAAACCTACATAAACTAGTATGACTGAGAGTTCTGTAGTTGTTTCTATATATTACAATAAGAATAACTAAGTTCAGTTTGCCAGTATGGATACAGAGTTCAGGACAATAAAAAAAATAGTAGGATTGCGTATTATGTTTGTTCGTATAGCACATGGACATTTACATACGTCAGAAAAAATACGCTCTTTCTAGGCACTTTTTAAGTACTTAGGTTCAATTCTGTGGTATTCCTCTGCTGGAAGTTGGCTATAGAGTCATCCTGGAGGACCTAGAATATCCCTAGAGAAATGTTCTCTCTAGGAATTTCTGGGTCCTCCAGTATGACGCTATGGGTAACCTCTGTTGGAAGCATACCAGAGAATTACACAGGAGGGCCTGGAAAATGCCTAGAAAATGCCAGTAATTTATTTAAAGCAGGGGTAGGCAACCTTTCCCCTTTAAGGGCAGAGGGACTTCAACTCCCAGAATCCCAGGAGCTATTGGCCAACATGGGACTATTGCAACATGGCTGAGGCTTCTGGGAGCTGAAGTCCCTCGGCCCTTAAAGGGGAAAGATTGCCTACCCCTGCCTTACATAATATTCAGTCCTACTGTATTACAAACTTTGTCTGTTGCAGCAAGTGCCATGATCTTGTTTTTCTCTGAGGAGAGGAAGCCCTCCATCGTTTCTTAACTTGTCTTACTCCTTGTTAGGAACAGTGAACTTCTAGGCTCTTTGCAAAGGTAGAGAACAGAAGTCAGATATTTGGCCTGCCTCTCCACCACTATCTTTTACTTCCATTTTTTAATTCCCAAAAGGTTGTGGAAATCTTAAAAAGGCATCCATATTGCTTGTATACATGGGTGGATAAATTGAAGCTTATCCAGACAAAATGAAAATTCTGCTGGTTGGAGATTCTGATCATTTGAGACTTGTTCCAGATTATCTGGGACTTGTTCCAGATTATCCATGAAAATCATATTATACAGAAGGTCCCAAAACGGATCCCTCATGTAATACATGATCCTACTGTACTATAGACAAATCTATAAAATGTCCCCTGATTTTTATTTAATTTTTTTTTCTGTGAGGAGGGGAGCACCTCCATCATTTCTTGTGTTACTCTTTGTTGAGAACAATGAACAAAGTCCAGCTTATTTTGGATGAGGTTGTAGTTCCCCTAGCAGATGTGATTTGTACCTTGAGAGAATTAGTTGCACCTTTTCAAAGAGAAGTCAGACTAGCCTCAGTCATTCATCACTTGTAACATTTTTCCTTACAGGAGGTAGCACAGTCAAAAGCAGCTTCATGCTTCTAGTTTTTGCACAACCCATTTATGGAACAGTACTTAAATCCCCCCCCTTCCTCTTTGATCCATGCCAGCATTTACAGCATTTAATGAAAATGCATCTTACAGTGACAGAATCATAAACACACAGAGTTGGAGGGGACTGCAAGGATCTAAATATCTAAATGAAATTCAGGAAATTATTATGGAAGTTTCATTTTCTAACACTGGATTTAACTAATTAATTAATTTTATGAGTTGCCAGATTTTCAGAATAAATATACTTTTAGATTTCACATTTTTTAAAAAATAAATCTTTCCACAGTTTGATGAAGTGTGGTGTTACAGTGTTGGTCCAAAGAATGAAAACTGTTTGTCAATATCTGTCTCCAGGTTGCCTGTTGACTTCTGACGGCTCTATTAATTTCATAGGGTTTTCTTAGGCAAGGAATACTCAGAGGTTGTTTGAGAATATGATATTCAGAGCTTAAGCTATTCTATACATACATATATTAAAAGTTGTTCTTATGATCTTGAAAGGGAAAAAAAAGGAATACTCAGAGGTTGTTTGAGAAGTTTCTTCCTCTGAAATATAGCCTACAGCTATAGTATTTGTTGTCAGTCTCCCATCCAACTAGGACTGACCCTGCTTATCTTCCATGATCAGATTGGATCTAATGCTTTTGGGGTATATAGGCCCTCCTAATTAAAAATAGGCAGGTAAAGAATATTAATAGTACCTATGTCCTTTGAGGTATTTATATATTCATTTTGCTAGATTTCTGGTAGTTTTAGATCTCATGTTTTGTAATCTCATGCTAAAACATCCTATGTATAGAGTGCTGCATTAGTTGTGTTATATTCCATTAAATGTACCGAAAGAACTACTATGTATACTCATAGAAGTCTAGATATTTTAGTGAAAAAATTGACACACAAAAAAAATGAGTCGACTTATCCATGGGTCAGTGTAAGTACTGTACTTTAACTCTTAGGCTTGAAACACACAAGCGAAAAGAAGCGGCTTCCAGCCACTTTGGGGGCATGGCGTTCAGACAACACATGCCCCCAAAGCTGCTGGAAGCTGCTCCAAGGCCACGAAAGGTGTCTAAGACCACTGCAAAAAGGAATCCGTTTAAACTGACTTCTGGCCAGCATGGCTTGGGACTCATGGCAGCGGCCCACTTTGAGAGCAGGTCATTTGGTCATCACGGACCTGGCCCGATTGTGGCCAGAACGGGCTCTGGCCACTCCTTCCCAGCCATCTCCTTCACCCATTTTAAAAAGAACCATCCCCTGGTGAAAAGCAAGAGTGTAAATTGTCCTAGAAGCACTGACACCCCCCTCCCTCCCATCTTTCCAGCCTTTAGGGTGAGCACAAATAAATAGTTGTGCCTGCTGGCATTTTGTAAGTTCTTTGTCCTTTGCTTCATCCTTTAGATCCTTTGTTACATGCCCCCAAGTTTTACCCTCAGTTTATCCACTGATCATAACAAAATTCATTAGTTTGGCCTCCAAACCTGCCTTTGACTTAGACATGAGGTCACCTTAGACATAAGCATGAATTTGAGCGCCACTGTTTTCGGCTCTCTGATTGTGCATTTTTGGAGGTTCTAGAGCAGGGATGACAAACCTCTTAGATACCAAGTGCCCAAACTCAGTGGCATTCCCACACCGGGTGCGGGGGGGGGGCAGGACTTCAGGGGGGAACCCAAGGCTCACTCTCTCAGCCTCAGGTTAGCAATAGAAAATGCCCCTCTGATTAAAATTGCCAAGAAAACTGCATGATACTTTCACCTTAGGGTCACCATAAGTCGGAAATGACTTGAAGACACCACACGCACAAGTCACGCTCTTTCAGCTTCAGAGGATGGCAATGGAAATCCTCCTCTGACAAAGCTTGCCCCATGATAGTTTCACCTTAGGGTCACCAGGAACTGGTGCTTGCAAGAGAGGGAGGGTGCTCTGGGCCCATAAGATGGAAATGCACACAACAACAACAAGCATAATAAAGCACAGAAGGCACAGCACAGGAACAAAGAGAGACAGCGGTTTGAGCATGTGACTGGAGACCAGGGCTCGAATCCCAGGTTGGCCATGAAACCCATTGGAAGAACTTAAGTAAGTCACACTCTCTCAGCCTCAGAGGAAGGCAAAGAGAAACCTCCTCTGAAGAAACTCACTTGGCCATGAAACCCACTGGGAGACCTTAGACAAGTCACACTCTCTCAGCCTCAGAGGAAGGCAATGGCAAACCACCTCTGACGAACTTGCCAAGAAAACCTCATGATAGGGTCGCCAGAAATGACTTGAAGGTATACATCACACACACTCACCCAAGTCTGTGAGAAGGAAGAGGAGGAGGAGATGGTGGTGATATCTGGTGAGGGGAGACTTCTGGCCCTTAAGGGGTGGGAGAACTGGGCCAGTCGTGCACACCTCCTCACCCTTCCTATGGTCACTTGTGCCCTCAACGATGGCTTTACGTGTCAGAGAGGGCACACATGCCATAAGTTCACCAACGTGCTCCTAGAGGATGCTTCTAAATTTACTATGGTTCAGATGCATTTATTGGCACCTTAGGGTCACCAGGAACTGGTGCTTGTAGCTTTCTACAGTTTATGCCTATAACCAATGGGAAATTAGGGGCTATAATGCAGAAAATATTATTCCTATAACGCATTATATTTTTGTTTTAAACAAGAATAGCTGAAATTAATTGCATGTTGAATAGTACATTCAAATAACTGCTCTGGATTAGACAAAAAAGGAAGATGATCTTGACATGAGAAAATACATTTTCAGTTAGAAATGCATAAAATAGCTTGCTATAGGAAATGTCAACAACAGAATTATTTAACTATTTTCTGGTTTCTTTTTTCCCTTACACTTTTCATCTTCAGAGGAAAACAATGACTGGCAAAGGGCTGATGCCATTTGGACTAAAATACAGGAAGAAAATATTATTCCACGTGAAAGAACATTGAGGTTGCTAGCAGATATTCTTAAAACTAATAATCAAGAAGCTCCATTTGATGTACCTGAGGTAAATTAGTTTTAGAGTGTCTGCAGTGAAATGTCTACATTAAAATAATGTTTTATATTGGGTGGTCAGTGGGTTTATCGGGAGAGATTGTATGATGATAGATAAACTACATGTTTTCTTTTAAAGACTTGGTATGATGAGGCTGTTGATTCTGCCCAGTCTTCACTTTCACTGGTTCCTGAACAACCTTTTAATCTTCAGAAACAACTACTGATACTCTGCAAAAAGGGTAGTGTTGAAGGTAAATTAATTATAACTTTTCCGTTTACTTCTCCAAAAGAAATATCAAAGCCTCTTTGTGTATCAAAATCTGTTGTCTCAGTGCTTTTCTACTTTAGAATCTCAGTGCCAAAATAACAGTAGATTTCTTTTTTAATGCTGAATCCATGGCATGTAACTGCCTCAGATACTGTCTTGCTATTATAAAGAATAATTTGTGAATAATTTAATATGTAAAGAAACACTATTGCTTTCTTTAGAAGAAAGGATATTGTCAAATTAGAATTTTTTTTGACAAATTGATTTTTATGTGGTTCACACTTAATCACTATTGGAAAACTCTTTGCCAGTACAACAAGTTATCTCCTTTTTGCTATTCAGTTAGGGTATCAAGAAATAATAGTTTTGCTATTAGTAATGACTAATATGAATGGACCGCTCTGCTTTTAATCTTATGTGTGTTTGGTTTTGCATAGAAATACCAAACACCAGATCCTATTCTCTCTCACCAGAGAGTAAATAAAGCCAGTAAATAAGGTTTATCCAGCAATAAAAAAGGTATGAGGAACTGGTATTGTCATGAACATCTTCCCTGGAGTGATCCCCCAAAGAGGGATTAATATTTGTCAGTAACCTGCTGGGATTGATGCACACCTTCTACCAGTTATGAAGTAAAATCATTGTTGACACTCCCAGAAATTCATTACCAACACAGGTCTTGAAGTGCAAAATGTTTACAATCCATATGGCAAGTCTTGCCTTCACATCTGCCATGTTTGATTTTCTCCCTCAGTAAAAGATTAGTTAACATCAGCATAAATTGATCTGTTAGATAGCAGCTTTCTCCCAAGGCTAAATTTTATCTAAGTGCTGTGTTTAACTACACGAGTAGTTTCTCTGAGAAAGGCATAGGTGTTCAGAACACATAAGGAAGCACTCTTACTATCTGCTGACAGATCTTCCTGAACCCGTTGGCTTCACCTTTTTTCATTCTTGACTCTTAACAAGTCAAAGAATACATTTCTTTATTCATGTGGGTAATATGGGAGATCCCATAGTATTCTGCCATAGGTAGAATAAGAGCTCCCTTTAAACAACACAAAAACAGCAACAGCAGTTGAGAATTAGCGCGTATCTCCTAAACCATTAAATCATGGGTGAAAGTATGGCCTCATATCTTTAGTATAAGAGTACTGCTTTTAGTTATTGTCATCAGAACACTTACCTTAATATAAATGTAAAACACAGCAAAAAGTATTAAATATTTGTAATGATTGTTCAGAGAGAGAGAGAGAGAGAGAGAATAGTTGCATGAATGCAGCATTTTGGGAATATATTCTAAATTATTGAAATAGGTGCTCAGTTCCCTATAATGTAACTAACACCAGAGCATTTATATAAAGCATGCTATGGTTCAGGTTTGAGAGAGACTTGTATCATGAAGCATGTAAAATGTGCAGTGTAGTCTTCCAAATTGTTTCACTTTGGTTTTTTTGGTTTTTTTATGTTGTACATTTTCAAGTCCAGGCTGATATCCACTAAAAGTTCAAGCTACTAATATTCAGTTATAGAAATTGTAGTGTATTTAAAATATTGCAAATGAGATTTCTTTATGTGAAACTAATCAAAATGGGTTTTTTCAGTTACATGCCATTAATTTTTTAAAAGAATATATTACAGAACAGATTAATGTTTCAACAGGATGTTTACAACTGCATAATCCTGTTCAGAAAAGTAAATGACTGAAAAGTGCGGTTACCTTTTTTTTTCTTTTTTTTTGGTAATGTCTTTTCACTAACTGACAGTTATTGTGAATGTGTGAAATAAAACTGTTAATCAGTCAAATAAATGCAGTTTTAGTTTACTTGTTAAATATCTGTATATTTGTAAATTGTATGTTTCCCTGTAAATCTTGTCGTAGCCAAATAATTTGATCTCCCAATACTGAAAACACTGCCAATGCTGCTATCATACAATTCTAAATGTTGTAACTCCCTACTACAGAATTAGGGATTGCATTAAAATAACATGCACATGCTTTCAAAACAGATACACAGGAGAAGTTTGCTAATAAAACTTGAAAAGGACAGTTTTGATGATGGCTGATGCAAAATTTGTTCCTTAATGATGATAGTAGTTTGTCAATCTTTTTTTATTGTAAAAGAAAATTTAAGTTGCTAAATATTTAGAAAAGATTTCCGTATTTTAGAAAACAGTTTACACAGAAGAGAGCATTAATTTCAACCAAGAAAGCAGTCAGTTTCTTAAATATTGTTTAGGACTCTTCAGTATATGGAGAAAAGGAATAGAAAGTGGGGAGAGATTAATGTTCTTCTGTGGGACTTCAGTAAAAGCTGACACGTTGTGTTTTTAATTCTGTTTGCAGAAGCGTACAATATTTTACTAGAAGCAGAAAAGAAGGGTATTGTGTTTCAGTCCCTTGCTTATTCCCATCTTACAAAAGCACTGCTAGGCAAGGGCCATCTTGAGAAAGCAATCAAAGTAAAAAACATGTAAGTTTTTGCTGTATTTTTTTCTATATGCATTTGTCTTTTATCTGTGCATTTGTAAGCTTGCATAAAAATTATTGCATACTTTGCTTTCAGGAGAAATTTCCATTTTCCTAATAGAAAAATGGTCCCAGTTGGGAGCAGCATAATGCATTGATCTTTCAAACATGCCATATGTTGTGAGTCAAAAAGAGTTTGGCATTCTGGGGTCATTTTGTAGCTAATGGTGCATCACAGTCCAGTCACACACTTTGTACACTTAACAGTTTAACAAATGCACACATCACCCAAATACTATTCACCTCTTAATGCTGAAGGTCCCAAGACCAGAAACAGAAAAATGCAAGTATGGCTTTTATAAATGCATTGACAAAATCATACAGGAAGAATAAAATGCCATTTAGTGTAGTGAACAATTTTACCTTGTGCATAAACTATTGCTCCCACATTCGCTGTTGTACTCTGCTTGCCTAGGAGTTGTGTTAGTATAATTAATGAATGTGCAAGTTATTTGGTCATATGAGCAGGTACCATTATATATATTTTAAAAATAACAGAACACACACACACACACACACACACACACACACACATATATATATATACATATATTAGTGTTTTGTGTTCTGTTATTTTTTAAACACTTGAATGGGTAAACACTTGATTAAAATAATTTAAAATCAGCTTTGAAATTCCCTTCCTAGACTAGAATGGGTCTCTCCCTTGCTGTCTTTTGCACTGTGAGTGAAAGTTTTTAATTCCAACTGGCCTGGTTAGGGACAATTAGTATATTGTTTTGCTGACATGTATATTTTGCTTTTCAGTAGATTTGTTTTAAGTGGCTTTAATTCTATGGATGGCTTAATTGCATTTTAGCAATAACTTTTTATATGTCTTTACTTAAGTTCTTTTAACTGTACTTACTTTTAAGTTTTTTAAAGTTTATGTCCAGGTATTGTTGTGTACGTGCTTGTGTGCTCCAGAGACAAGGGAGAGAGAGTATCGCATCTCTCTATAGCCTTGCATTACATCTCTCTCCCCCACCTCTGGGCCT
>CM034701.1:368652340-368669436 GCA_020142125.1 Phrynosoma platyrhinos | reverse complement strand
TCGTTTTGGGGAAGAAAAAATGCATCTTATATGCTGAAAAATACGGTACTTCTTTCAATGGCAAGCTGTTCAGAATAGGATGGAGTTATTACAACCATGAGTATCTCAAGCACATATTCTAGATCAAGATGAATCTTCTTTAAAATCTTGCGAAGAGGCTCTGGATCATTTTTCATGTCAAAAAAGCACAGTAAACTGCATGTCTTGGAGCTACAGTGTTTCTTCATACAGTGCTGTCTCATGCCATATTGTCTCCAACAAGAAAGTGTGTAGACAGTGCTGCTAAACATATTACAGTTAATATCACTGAGTTTGTATCTAGAAAGACAGGTATGAAAAATTCAGGAAAATATTTAATTTAATATTATTAAAATACTCTTTGGTTTCTTTTACATTAATTATTCAGGTGTTATCCTTGGATGTTTTGGTTTAGCCCTTTTACTATTTCAGAAGTAATTCACTAGCAGACATTGTTGTTTCACTTAAAAAAAACCCTACATTTATGTCAAAGTTACTCAGCCATAGAAAAGGTCAGAGTTCATCCCTGAAAGAAACTGACTTAGCACCAACTTTATGCACTCAGCCATACATTTGTTTCACTTTGTGTTGTGACAGATATCTGCATGAATGGAGTCATAGGTACTTTTAATGTTGTCACTCTGTGTAATATTAATGTAGTAATAAAATGAAACATTCATGCACCTGTTTTATTGGTTTAGCAATTCTAGCATTAGGAACTAAATTGGTACAAAATTTTCTCCATTTCTTTTCCAGTAATAACCTTGATGGTGCTGTGGAATACATAGAGCACATGTTTACCTCTGGAGCACTACAGTCTGATTCCTCACGTGCAAGCATCTCCTTCGTGTTTAGAAAGTTGATTGAAGACAAACTGGAACCTGCTTTGGAAAAATGTAAGTATGGCTAGCAAATAAGTGCATAGAAACCACTGATAGTCTGTCTGCCCTCAGATACCTGCTTTAGCTAGTTGTAGCCTTCACACTTTTAGAAGAAAGGGGAGAGTACATCTTCCCTGCTTAGCACTTACCACAGAAGACTGAGCAAGTAGCTTTTTCAAGCTTGAGATGAATCTGTTGGCTTTATGCAAATCTGCTCTTCATTTAAATAGATACTTAACTTTAGCTTTAAACCTTTAGCTAATACTGATTCATTTATTTTTACTCTGTCTTTTGAAGGCGAATAAAATAAAAATTAGATCACAACATCCTGAACTTTAATGCCCAATTTTTTTAAAAGGGATGGAGCCTTGTGCATATCCCCTGAAAGGATATTCCATAAGGATGGTTCTACTACAGAAAAAGCCATGTTTTTTGTGTTTGCTAAATTAGTAGATCTTACTGGTAGACACAAATAAGTCTTACTGATTTTTTTTTTAAGAAGCCAATGATTCCAATTACATTCATTTTCTTTTCAGTGAGTGCCATGGCTGAACGATTGGCTAATCAGTTTGGAATATACAGACCTGTCACAGACCTTTTTCTTCAGTATATACAGGCAGGAAGAATGGAAGATGCCAGACTTCTCCTAGAGGTAATACTATACCAGTAAAAAAGTTTAGTGGTGGTCTTGAACATAAATCCCAAAAATACTAAATGTAGGTAGTGTGTTCTGTGTGCATTTGCTTATGAGTTTGTGTTAAAGAAGTGTTATTATAGGATGTATTTAGCTTATACTTCCTTGACTGACTACTAAATTCGAGTGATATTGTTTTTATGAGTGTATGAGTTTGTTCTAGATTGTTTTTTAAGAGCTGGGTATGAAGCAATCGTTTTATTGTAGGCCAGGGGTAGGCAACCTTTCCCCTTTAAGGGCCGAAGGACTTCAGCTCCCAGAAGCCTCAGCCATGCTGGGCAATAGTCCCATGTTGGCCAATAGCTCCGGGGATTCTGGGAGCTGAAGTCCCTTGGCCCTTAAAGGGGAAAGGTTGCCTACCCCTGTTTTAGGCCCATTTGAAATGTCTTGGAACAAAGACCAATCTGTACTTGAGACATACTAAGCAATGTGTTGGTTTTATTAGCACGGGTGCAACATCCCTGTAGTCCTTACAGGTTCAGTATCCCTGTTCATTCCTTAATAAAATGCCTATCTCTTCTATTGTTACTGTTTACCTTCAAGTCATTTCAGACTCGTGTCAACCCTAAGATGAAACTGTGATGAGAGTGTGTGACTCACTCAAGATCACCTAGTGCAGGGGTAGGCAACCTTTCCCCTTTAAGAGCCGAGGGACTTCAGCTCCCAGAAGCCTCAGCTGTGTTGGGCAATAGTCCCATGTTGGCCAATAGCTCCTGAGATTCTGAGAGCTGAAGTCCCTCGGCCCTTAAAGGGGAAAGGTTGCCTACCCCTGACCTAGTGGGTTTCCATGGCCAAGCGGGGAATTGAACCCTGTTCACCAAACCACTACACCCTGCTATAGATCTGTTAATGCCTTTGTCCAAGTGTCTATCCTTCTGTTTTATCTGCTCAAACAGAAGCAGAACAGCCATTGTCTTCCAGGAGGCATTCCAGCTAAGCAAGAAAATAAATCTTGCTTGCCAAGCCGTGTGTGTGTGTTGCCTTCAAGTCAGCATATAGGCCAAAATAGAGAAGGTAAAACTGCACTTTTGTGATTGATTTGAATTACTATAAACCAATTTGGAAGCCAACTCTTGACTGAAAAGGTGGTTGGTGTGCTTTTTTTCTTAATCCAGTATGATAGCCTCATCCTTTGAATAGCCAGCACTGTTCTACAAAAGGTTTTAGCGAAAGTATTGTTTTCTGTTCAGTTATGTGTCACTGGCATGTTAACTGACAAGTGTGGGTCTCCAGTAGTTTTAGGATATGAGACAACAGTGTTCATGCCACTTTAACAGTGCTAATAAATATAAAGCTGAGACATATGCAGAAAGAATAAGAGCTGCCGTTGGCAGTGTACACAAACAGACTCCAAGGGGGACTCTTTCCCAGCAGGTGGCAGTCAGACAATCACAGTGATCCTTCAGATTGCTGCTTTTGTGTAGGCTTCCTGTGTCAAATTGAGGCCTGTTACCAGTTTCTACTAGTAAATACTGCTACATTCACTTATGTTCTTGCTTAGCAGCTAAATACTCTAAAGGTTAAAAGGAAAGGGAAAAAATCCTCTCTCTAGTCATCAGAAGTCTCTGAGGCATTCCAGGAAGATTGGTGATTGAATGGGTGGTGGTGAAATTTAGTTCTCGTCTACTGCTTTTGTATAATTTAAGAAAACATGTGTGTTCAATGCTTGGGGCATCTTTTTACAATCAAAATTATTTTAAAATGGGCACTGTAATTTTATGGTGAACAAGCTCTGATTTACTTTGTTTACTGACATGCTAAATTGTCAGCAAAATGTGAAATAAGTATTTGCTCTATTTCTTTTCATGTGAAATTTGGGGGGGGGGGAAGACAGACGGACAATGAACTGCATTAGAGCATCTCTTTAGTTTTCTTTTGTGGAATATATACAATGGCATGGGAAGCATTCCTTTATGTATGCTAGTTATAAAACAACATAGAGTGTTTTCTTGGCTGTGATGCAAAGTGTTATTACACTCCAAATGAAAAAAAGAATTATGCAGTGAGGTTTACATGTCCTTGACTGTCCAGTAGTTGCCCACCCTTATCCGTGGATGCCTGAAACCATGGATAGTATCAAACTATAGCAGTAATATTTTTATACTGCAATTGACCATGGGTAACTGAAACCATGGAGATCAAAACTGCGGATAAGGGGAGGACTATAGTTGGCCAACTGTATCTATGGATTCTTTATGCATAAATTCAACCATCCACAGCTTGAAATTTTTTAAAAAATATATAAATTCCAAAAAGCAAACCTTGATTTTGCCATTTTATATAAAGGACACCCTTTTACTATGCCATTGTATGTAATTGAACTTGAGCATCCAGGGATTTTGGTATCCATCGGGGTGGTGGTATCCTGGAACCAAACCCCACAGATACCAAGGGCCCTCTGTACATAATATTTTTGGACCATGGCTGAGCATGCATAACTGAAACTGTGGGGAGCAAAATCATGGATGAGTGTGGGTTGTTGTATAACCTTATTGATTCTGTGTTCCTGCATAGAACATGAGTATGCAAAACTTCCAATTAATTTCAAAGTACTTGTTATTTTATACAAAATGTGCTATTATTTATGAGGTTGGAAAAGGAAAAGATTTATGTTTAAATTAATGGGAATTAGACATGCATACTAAGTTTTGCTTTCATGAATTTTTCCCAAGCCAATCCTATGCTTTACCATTCAAATGTTTAGAGGTTATCACTTTTCCCAGTTATTTTTAACAGTAGAAAAGTAAGGGAGGCAAAACTAACTTTTCTGGCCTCACCTGCTTCCATTGCTTTCTTGTGTAGAGCTGAAAGCTTCTTGTAAGTGTGGAAGTTCTTCACATAATTGTGAATCCTGTTTTTCCAGGGTTGTTTTCTAAGTAAGCATTACCAGACTGCAAATTGGAATAGATATAGTATACATAAGGCTAAGAAAACATATATGCTTCATATGTAACCCCTGTTACCCACCGGATGGAATTTATACCTTTTGGATAGATTTGGATGCTTTAATCAAAGTAAAATTATCTCCACCATTAGATTGCTAGAAATATTTTTCAGTCAATACACTTGGTTTTGTAGCTTGCATCAGGCATGATAGCTCATTTTCAGGGGTCTTTAATAGTGAAAGTGCATGACACCAGGGAGGCTTAGTATGTGCTATCCAGTTCTGTATTTTCGTGCATTTGTTTAGAATCAGGTTACTTGTCAAGTCCTTTTTACAAGCTTTAGTAAAAAACTTTAAAGCCAGTATTTTGTGACTTGTTATCATAGATTGCAATTTGTTAAAGAAGATGGCTCGTCCTTTCTCTTTGTGTATGATGAGTCATTCCCTTGAAAGAAAGTGATAAATGATGTAGAGGGATGTCAAATGGCTTCCTTTCGCTGTTCATTAGGTCCTTCCAACAATAAACCTCATTTGCATATCCAAGAACTTGACAAGACAGCTTTATAAAATACGTTGGCCTAAATCCAATTTAATGCTAGTTGAGTGAAAATCCACACTAGTTTAGTTGCACTAGATTACACTTGTGTGCAAGTAAGTGTGCAGAGCAGCTGTGCAGTGTCTTGCACAACCATTTTGTGTAAACCCCAGTAAAAGTTGTATTGGATGCATTAACTCTGAAAATGCACAAATACATAACAGGTCTTGTGTTAGTGCAGTGAGAATTGGCAATGGACCATTGGGTTGCTGAATTAGTTTTTTTCACAACTGTTTGCAACATCTGCTTACAAAGTAATTCAGTGTGTGTCTATGTATATACATGCTTTGCCAAGTAGAATGAACTGATACACTGAAGTTCTAACTTTGACAGAATGTTTTAAGCTTTTTTAGAGAATAAATCAGTGTGCAGTTTTCAGATTTTCAATATGACACTGTTGAGCATAAACTAAAATATTATCTTGCCTTTTTAAAAACCTCTGGTTTCTACAATGGGACAGACACTTGATTTGTCGGGTCTGTCATATAAACTTTTTTTGAGTTTAACTTTTGTCTCTTGAGCACTGGCTGTCTGTTGCAGAGAAAGCCTTTTATAAAATAGAGAGATTGAAATCAGTCCTTTTGTATGCATAAGTGTAGGTAATTATACTTTAAAGAGAACTTGCTTTGTACATTTTAATTTTTATAAAGAAACGAGCAGTTATCTCCCTGACACCTTATTAAATGTATAATTAACCTTATGATCCCTAGCTCACTTGTGAATGCTTGGCAGAATAATTGGAGAGGAATAGTACTCTCTCCCCCCCCCACGCTTTCTTTCTTTTACAGTCCTAAATCTCTTTTCTGTGGGATGTTAAAGCATTTGTTCATTTCTCTCCCTCCCCTCTTTTAAGCAAACCTAATGTTTATTGTGCCAAGGACAGTGTTTGCCAGAAAAAGAAGGAAAATCGGCTCCATTTGTTTTCTTTTCTGTGAGTTTGAAATAAGTGGTCAACCATTAAGGCCTTTGGTAACAATAATGCATTACTAGTTACTGTGAACCTTTTTAATTAGAAGTTTCCACCTTAGGTAGTTTTTATTTATCAATAGCCTGTAGTTGCTTTTGCTCATTTAATTTCACCTTACCTCACCCTATCCCAACCTTGTTTCTGTCTTTCAAGAGATGCGGCGCAATAGGTGAACAGAAGAAGATTCTGGTGGCTTTCTTGGCAAAGACGGCTGAGCAACCAGGACAGGTATATCAACTTTTTCTTTTTGGTCTGAGTGTAATTCATATGCTCTTCTATCATCTTCATGTAAACATGGCCTGATGTCAGTGCTCATGTTATGTGCCATTCATAACAAGTGTTGATACCTTGCACTTTCTCAATAGCTGAAGAACCAAAAGAAGGTACTCAGATAGAAACTGTGAATCTCCTGAATAGTCCTGCAAGCTTGCTATGTTGTTGTTTAGGGTTTCTTTTTGATTTTGTGTACTTTTGTTTCTTCTTTTTGCTTGGGGGAAGATGGAGCATATTATCAATGATGTCTCAAACATCATTGCAGTATAACATTTTTTCAAGAAAATAACTGATTTAGCAATTGAGTTACTGTTTTAACCTATTGATTTTCACCTTATTATTGTATTTTCATGAATTAGAAAATAAATTTGGATAAACAAAAATCAAATGGTACACAGTGTCAGGAGATATGCTGCAAGATACATGTACAAGATAGATAGATAGATATCCCAGTGTAATTAGAAAATTTTTGATAAATGTGGATGCTGAAACTGAACTGTGGCTACTCTTGTCAGTAAAACAGCAATAAGTAGCAGCTGCTTCTTGCCTGCAGGACTATTCAGGAGATTCACAGTTTGGGCCTTTCATTGCACCTTAGAAGACTTCCTAACAACTAGAGTTCTGCATAATCAGGCCACAACTAGTGACTGTCTTCCATAAAATAGTATCCCTGCTGTAAATCTTTGGTGCTCTGCCATTTTTGTCAAGATGTATCTTCCAAGAGATCTGTACTTGGAAGATTGTGATGTTTGATTCTTGTACTGAGGAAAGGCCTCTTTACTATCAATCTACCTTTTTATTTTTAAGTGAATCAGTCATGTTGGTCTGATGAACACAGTGCAACTCTGCAGAATTATAGTGGGAACTTTAGACATTGCAGTTATCTCAAAACAAATTTGTTGGTATCTTTATTTACTGTGCAAGTGAAACATTTGTTCAGACAGCATATTATGTGCAAGGCTTTGAAAAGTGGGTACCATCAGAAAGAGAACCTGTCTGCAACATCACAATCATCACATTCAGAAAACAGTGCTAGCTTTCCCATGTGAATCCATAGAAATGCACTGGTGGAGCAGCTCCCAAATTTTATCAAGTAACTGAGAATTAGAGCCTTGCCACTTAATTTTTAAATTAAATTAATTGTGGTTCTTAAAACTGCTTCAACATAATAGTGAGGTGGGTCATCCTGCCCATTCCAGGACATACTGACAGGTGGCCCTTGCTGGTACTCACAGTAGCTGCTAACCACAACATGGAAAAGTTAATTTTTTGGACTATAGGGGCCATGCTTTTGAGAGTTCTAGTCCAGGAAAATAAATTTTCCAAACTTGGGATGGGAGCTGGCCTCCAAGTTCCAAAAGGAAGTTTGCTTTCTATGAGAAATTTGAATAGATAATTAGGCAGACTCAACAGCACTTCCCTTGTGAGTTACGGGGCATTAGAGGAAAAGAGGAAAACTAAGAAGATTTGAATTCTTTAATATGAGATAAGTAGGGGAGTTCTCTGAATTTTTTTGTTATTTATAAGATCTGCATTTCAGAAAGCCATTCATAAAATATTTATGTGGTAAATGGTATTCTGCTTAAGTGCTAGTAATTGCCTTGTTTCAAGATGCATATGAAACTTAAAAACTACAGACTTGCTTCAGAAAAGCAGCAACAGCAAAGTTTTCTAAGGATACAAACCACTGAGAAAGCCTCCTATCATTGGATGAGTAGGTGCTGTAGAAGTCATAGTATTTTCCGATGGATATTCTTGGCTCTTGGTACTTTTCCAGTTAGCCTAGATAGGCCACAATCCAAGGGCTTTGCAAACCTGTAAAGTATCTGCAAATGCATATGTATTTAAGCGACTGCCTTCATAGAAACCCACAACAGTGTCTTAGGGGCTCTGCAAACGGTCAAAGCGCCATCTTGGAACCAGGGAAGGGGAGGGCCAGCCGGACGTCCCAACCCCTTCCTGAGGATGTCATCAGAGCACCCGCCGTTGCACATGATGATGTCGTTCCAGCGCAGCATCCAGACACTGGGCTGGAAGAGACGTGGAAGAGACACGCTCCTTCCAGGGTCAGCAGAAGGGTGAATTGGGGCTGCTGCGTGTGTTAGCAGCGGCCCCAATCCTCTGCTTCTCAGGGCAGCCCATGGCCGCCCGTCTGCAAAGCCCCTAAGTCTCTGCTGAGTTTAGAAATAGTTAAAATAGTCTGCTGAGTTTAGAAATAGTTAAAATAAAAACTTTAGAGCAAGGAAACTGTATTGCAGAATGCATGGTGGTGTTATAACACTAATGGGAAATGGCTGTATCTCAGTGACAGAGGACATGCTTTGCATGGAGAAGGTTCCAGGCTTAATCTCTGCCGTCTCCAATGGGATTACCTGAAACACAGAAGACCTGCAGATGGGCATCACTGAACTAGATAGATAGATCTCTGACTCAGTATGAGACTATTTGTTGTCAGTTATAAAAGGCTAAAATCATGATTATGGATGATAGTAACCTTCATAAGTATGTTGCAGTGGCTCAAGTGGTTAAGACACAGACTCTGTTGATTGCAAGATCGGCAGGTTGGCAGTTTGAGGCCCAAGTACTGCGTGACAGGATGAGCTCCCATCGTTAGTCCCAGCTTCTGCCAACCAAGCAGTAAATAAATGCAAATGCAAGTAAAAGCAAAGCAAAGCAGCTTCATTTATATACTGCTTCATACCCCACTATGGAGTGTCTAAGCGGTTTACAACTGTAAACTCATTGCCCCCCAACAGCTAGGTACTCATTTTAGCGACCTCGGAAGGATGCAGGCCTGCATCAAGCCTGAGCCCTGGCTAGTATCGAACTTGCAACCTTGTGGTTTATGAGTTCATGGCTGCAGTACAGGCATTTAACCACTGTGCCACCAGGACTCCATCATAGATAAATAGGTAGACAAGTAGATAAATAGGTACCACTTTGGTGGGAAGGTAAACAGTGTTCTGTACAATCATTCTGGCCACATGATCTGTCTCTGTCTCTTCAGCTTAGTAATGGAGATGAGCAGCACCCCCTATGGTCGGACATGACTTGACAACCTTGTCAACAGGGAATAGCTGTACCTTTACCTTTATGGTAGTATTAGCCAGGAAAAAAGAAAAACTCCAACAATCTTCACAGTATTTTTTCTCATAATTATTCTCTTTTAAAAAAAAAAAACAATCAAAGGCATATTTCTAAATTATGTCCATAATATATTTTGACTCTTTGGCCCCAGATTCTTATAAATAGTATCTCTGTGATATTTATTAAATTAAATTCTATGTCCTCGCCTTTAATTTTTACAGGCTCACAAAATTAAGGCATTGTTGAGTCTGGTTCCTGACTTCACAGATGTCAAGACTGTTTACTCTTACCTCATGAAATGCTATGGTAAGGCTGTCCATTTTATTTTACATAACATTTCTGTGTTACTTTCACTATAAATATTGTAAGCAATATAAACAGTTACTTTCAATGTAAATATTGACAGGGAAAGTTATACAATAAAAACAAGATAATAACAAGATTATACTGAAATCAGAGTTATGAAGTGTCTGGAACTTTACTTTTATCTGGGAAGCCTTCAGAAGGTGGGTGTTTTAAGGCTTGTTTGAAACACACTGTTGTAAGAGAACAGGAAAACTACAGAAGCAACACAAGTGAAATATTCCTAGTACTTGATGATATGAAATGAAAGCAAGGAGGTGAGCTCAATACTAGACTATGGGCCTTTGCAGACTGCCAGAAATAGTGCAAATTGAGTCCACTTTAACTGCCCTGACTCAGTGTTAGGCAGTCATGGAAACTGTAGTTTATTGTGGCACCAGAGCTCTCTGACAGAGAAGGCTCAATCTCTCAGAAAAAAATACAGTTCCCATGATTCCCTAGCACTGAGCCAGGGCAGTTAAAGTGGACTTAATTTGCACTATTTCTGACAGTCTGTAAAGGCCCTATGTGCTTAATATTCAGAAGATCTGAGTTCATTGTCAGTCATTTGCACGTAAAGAATATCTGGTATGAAGGGAAGAACTTGAACAAAATGCTTGTCCAAGAGCTCTGAAGGCCACTGTAAGTTAGAGTGGATCATAATGAGATAGAGGGACCTGTAGTAAATTGCTTTGTTCTAAGTTGTTACATTGTTTATATACTTGTAAGTTGTTTAAATTATTTTATATTATTTCAAATTGTTTTAAATAAAATTAAATGGATTTTATTTTATGCCAACCTGAGATCTCTTGAAATACATGAGCATATAAATAGATCCAACCCACTTGCCGTATGTACAACACTGGTAAAGCATATTTAATGTGTTTCACTGGGATTTTTTTTCTTTCTTTTTGTGATTTAGTTAAGGCATAAAAAGCGAAAGCATTAGACTCTAGAACCACAAGGAAAATGAAATACCAGTGAACATCTGGGTATTCATTCTTTCTTGCAGATGTAAACCTTTGGGACTGTGTCCAGGATGGGGAAGGGAAGCCCTTCACACTGTTATACTTCCAAGAATAAAGAATTACCCTTTCTTAAAAAGTCTATGCAGTCCATTAAGCATAATCTTAATATTCTTTTTTGTTTTTGTTTTTCATACACAATAGATATTTCTATTTTAAACGAATGAGAAGTTAACAATTTCTATTATACCTTCATTAAACCATCACTTTGTGCAGGTCCTGGAGCCTCCCACAGTGAGAAAGCAGCTCATCCACTTGCAGCTGTGAGTGGGAAGTTTTTCCTTGGCAAGTGGAAGGGTCTGAAAGATACATCTCTGCAAAATAGCTTTTCATTTCTTTGCTGTGCATAACATTAAGTATTTTGCGTTGAAAATGCAGATATTTAAAAGGAATGAAAATCAGATCAGTTCAGTGTAATTTGCCAAGCCCTGAAGAAAGGCCTGTTTAGTACTTCTGTCGCTCACTGTGAGAGCACAGACAGTAAATGTTTTTGCTGCTGTAAACTCTTTTTTTTAGGGGGGGGGATAGAAATTAAGCGTGATAGGCTTCGGGTCAGTAACAGAACACATGGTTTGTAAGCAGACAAATTCAGTTTCTGCCATCTCCAGGCAGGGCTGGGACAGAGTTTGGTCTGAAACCCCAGGTATGGCTGCCAGTAATTCTAGAGGCAGTTTTGAGCTTTTTGAGCCTCTTGTCTTGGAACTGTTTTAGAATGAAAATGTTACTGCTATTTTAACATAATATATAATCACATTTTTTCTTACACTTATGATTTCCTCAAAATAGGTAGTTCTTGGGACCTTTGTGGGGAGAAAGGTGGCATAAAATGCAATAAATAAATAATGAATCAATAGATAGTTTCTTTACCTTTAAAGACTGCAACTGTTTCACACTGTTATTGTATTCATAGTTTCGGTGATGATAACCTTGTGATGAGCCTCTCCATACTCATCCAAGTTAGTACTCAGATGGAAACATCCAGCCTACCATAGGGACCATGTTTGAACCAGCTTAATCAAACCTGCCAGAGGTTACACTCCACCTACATAGACTTTTGTTTGTTTGTTTGTTTCATTTGTTTGCCTCATTTTTCCCAAAAAGGATCCAAGGCACCTCACAGATAAAAAAAAACATTTTAAAAACATTACACTAAAAATGCAAAACAGTTAAAATCATCTGAAGACATATAAAACCAAATATAAATATACAAAAGCTAAAAGGCCCAACCAAAACAGACACCCCACACAAAAGCCACCCTGGTATGATTATATATTAAACACCTGCTTAAATAAAAACATTTTAGCTTGATGAATAAAGGCAAGGCAGGACGGGGCCAACCTAGCCTTCTGTGGGAGGGAACTACAGAGGATGGGAGCAGCCACCGAGAAGACTCTCTCTCATGTCCTCACCAAACAAGCCTGCAATGGTGGCGGGACCAAGAGAAAGCCTTCCCTCAAAGGTCTATGTGTTCTGGCAGGTTCATATGAAGAGATAGGGTTCTTCAAATAATCTGGACATAAGACATATAGGGTAGTTCCACTATTCCATGCTGTTATTATACTCAGTGGACTTTTAGGAGCTCATTGTCACTGCCACACAGTGATCATAGTAGAACCCGATGATCAGGCCAAGTAGAACCCCATGCAATCCTGCTAGAGTTCTGAGATCTTCAGGGGAAGACTTTTGATTGATCCTGCCACCATCACCAGCTCACTTGGTGAGGACACAAAAGGGAGCCTTCTCAGTGGTTGCTCCTATCTTCTTGAACTCAGTTCCATGGGAGGCTTGGCTGGCCCCTCCCTGCTTTCATTTTCCCAGCAGCTAAAGAGCTTTTTGTTGGAAAAGGCTTTTAATCTGTAAGCAGGAGAATTTTTATTGGTTTTTTTATTTATATTTTTAAACTTTTGTATTCCTTTTAAATGATTTTAAACAGTTAAGTAGTGGTGATTAATTGGTTCTCCCCCCCCCCCCCGGCAGATGCCAAAAACTGCACATATTATTCATTGGTGGCAACGTGAACACACACACACTTCAGCATGCCCATGTTTACACTGCCAACATTTAATAATATGGGGTGTGGTAATCTGTGGCTGGTGAGATTTGCAGATCCCAACCATGTGTCTGGAGGGCCCACTGTCTATTGGTTCTTCCATATATGCTGTTGTTGGGTGCCTTCAAGGTGTTTCCAACTTTCCCTATACATGTGCATAATTTGAATCATTTTATTGGTGGGCAAGCAACCTATAAAGTGGTATACGTAAATAATGGAGCAGGAGTTGAATTTCTGCCCACCAGGATCTGTATACAATAAAAGCATAATGTTGAAGGCCATTTTTGACATCATTATTTTATTGTACTGTATATTCCTTTTTGTTGTTTGTTTTTATTTAAAACACACTAAAAACAATTTTAAAAGCCTTCCTTTCACTTACTGTTGAATACTCAGTAAAGATAAAGCCAGACTAACTTCCTTTGAGAAGAATTTTGACAATTGAGTTGCTGCTATCTATGGTTCCCAAACTTTGGTCCTCCAGATGTTTTGGACTTTAGCTCCCAGAATTCCTGACTATTGGCCAAGCTAGCTGGGGCTTCTGGGAGCTGAAGTCCCAAACACCTGGAGGACCAAAAACTGGGAATCACTGTGCTAGATGAAACACTCTTCCTCTCTGGCATACTCATATAAGAAAAAATGGTCTTTCAGCATAACATAGCCCAGTCGGCATGATACGTTGGTGTTCATCTTGTATGGTCATTGCCTGTTTCAGTTATTATTAGAAAGAAAGCTCTCAAAGCTTCATTGTGGAAAATATGATGTCTGCTACCTTAGGATAAGTGGGAACCTTCCAAAACTGGCAGAGTGACAAGGGAGCTGGCTTATCTCTGAAGCCTGCTCTGCAGCAGGGCACTCAGGAGACCCTAAGATTTGGCATCCCTGTTTGTCAGCCCCAGTAATTAATCAAGAGGCAAAAGTAATCTGCAATTATGAAGCTTTGGTTCATTTTATCACACCAATTAATCGATTAAAGCCTACAGCCCCATTTCAGATCTACTTAGCTTGGCATTCTTTCACGAGTATAACAGGGGTGAGTGTACCACAACCAAATTGAACCTGGAGGCCAGTTGCAAATAAAATATAGGCCTTTTCTGAAGTGAATGGAACAAGAAATTTTTGGCTTGTAGATAAACTGTTTAAATATCTTCTGCACTCTAAAAAAATAAATAAATCCTTTTTCCTTTCCTTCCCCAGCATTGGACGAGGATGTAGCTTCAGCAAAAGCTCTGTATGAGAAAATGAAAGTGGAGAAAGTGCACCCAGATGAGTTATTTTTGAAACGTTTGGCAGTTCTCCTCAAGAAAGCAGGAGAGGCTGTTCCTTTCACTGAACCCCCAGTGAGTGTTTACCTAGTTTCAAAGAAATACCTCTGCAAACATGTTTGTGTGTGTTAATAAAATGTGGCATGCTTAATTATGCTGGGATTAAGGCTTCACAGAGAACCCTCAAAGGAGTCTACAAATGAAGTGCTGAGTATATTGTAGGCATTGTATTAATCTGGCATTATACTTGACTGGTGGGAGAAGGAAACCTTCTGGGGCTATTGTGTTTAAAGTATAAGTTCATAATTGAACATTCATGTTCAGGTGTGAATTTATCAAGCGACCTTGGAGTGTTTTATCTCCAGTGTTTAAACTTTAAATGAGTTGTGCATGTTTTAGTTCAGAATGCTTAAGGTGTCAGCTAATTGCTACTTTTTAAATATAAAGATTTTTTTCCAAATGCCATTTGCAAGATGAAAATGTAAAACACACGAACTAATTTTCTCAGGCAGCTTGACTTATCTTTACGAATTTTGCCAACAAAAACACAAACTTTGGCCTCTATAAATCTGCTTAATTGAGGGGAAAACCATTTTTAAATTTGGTTGCATCTTAAAATAACTTCTTAAGTATGTTGCCTAAGGATGAAAATCTACAAAAGAAGCCACAGACTTGTTAATGTAGTTGTAATTGGTAGTGCTCAGTGGTTAGAGGGAGGACTATGTGTGCTATATCCTGGAAGATAATTCTTTTCGGTGGGAGAAAGAAATCTTAACTCTTTATTTAGATGCATAAAGGGTTAACATTCAAATTAACATGCATGGTCTTTTTTGTAAAAATAAAGAAACAACACACAGTGTAAATGCATGTTCATGGAAGATGTCCATCCCTGTTCTTTAGATGATAGTTGCCAGAATAAGAGATGGGCAGAAAGGTGTTCAAGATGTGAACACGTGTTCCACCTGTGCTGTAATGGAGTATATGTCATTGCTAGCAGAAAAAAATATAGAATACCACAGTTTAAAGAGGACATGATGTGATCCCTAATTTCTTTTAACATATGCACTGAAATTATGTTTTGTCTCTCTTCCCATCCGTTTTTCTTCCTTTACTCAACTGTAGGAAACCTTCAAATTTTATGCAGAGAAGCTAAGGAATGAACAACGGGAAGATTCATCAGATGAAGATTAAACTTTTTTAATGCTTTACTTGCTCTTTGTAATATTGGAACTGTGAAAAGATTTTTTTAATAATGTATTACTGTCAGAATGGAAAAAAATAAAATTGAAAATGGGACTCTTTAGTGTATCAAGACTGACGTATAAAATTATGTCTTGAAGCAGCTTGAAATAGCATTTTTCTTCCTAAAGAAATTATGAGCAGGTTGCTGGTACCTACGAGCATGACTACCTGCTTTGTGTGCAAAGTATATTTAAAAATCTGAATGTTTTAACCAAAATGAGTTGACTTGAAGAAATGAGAAAAGAACATGAAATTTGGATTGGATCACTGCTGTGGAATCAAGATGACAAATAGGTTTACCTATGCGCTGACCTACAGAAGTATACAGTGTGTTTATTTCAGCAGCATCCATTCAGATGACTAAAGTTCTGTCTGTTCTCTAGTGTCATTTCTACTTATGAGGTTCCATACTTTTCAACACAATTGTAAGCGATAAAATGAATATTGATAATTCTGCCAAATGCAGCATCAGCTGTCAGATTTCATGCTTCTCTGGCTGCTACGTAGGTATTGAATTTGCACTATCCCACGCCATACAGGTGTTGAGAGTTAAAGCCTTTAGTGTTAATTAAACTGAATACTTATATGTGAAAACACAATTGTCTTCGCATATGATAGCTTTTCAGAAAACCCATAATCTTCATTATCACTACACTAATGTACATTGGAGCTTTCTAGCCTTAAGTTTTCTTTGATTTGTAAATACAGCACTGGGGAAATAGTAAAATATAATGAATAATTCAGTTAAATCCTGCAAATCTTTGCTGTTGTCTTTGTTAAACTTCAGACACTTGAGTGAACCATGTTTGCATTTTATTATACCTGTTCTATGCAAACAAATAAATGTGTAAATGTTCCACAGTTTCTCCCTGTGTATATTAAAAAACCTTTATTATTTCTTGTGTCCCCCCCCCCCCATTTCACAGTGTAGGAGATGGGAAAGTCAGTTCAATAACTGTATATTCGCCTAGCAACCTGAAAGTACTGAATGCATGTATCTTATGAAAAAGATGTGACCATACATAAATACTCTTTGAAGGAACAGAGGTGGATAAATCCATATGGTGTACAGAGTGGATAGAAAAATGTTTTTCTCCTTCATAATACTAGAACTCAGAATTATTGAATGAAACTTGAATTGCAGTATACTTAAAAGGAATAGTTCACATCATATATGTACTATTTGCTACCACAAGATGTGATAACCACTGACTTAGGACACCTTTGGAAGGAGATTAGACAGATTTAGGGAAGGAAATGACTGCTAGTTACAATGGCTATATTTTACTTCTAATATTAATTGGAAGTTACTAAACCCAAGTTACTAAGGAACATTAGTAGTAGGATATCATCATGTCTTGATTGTGCACTTCCCACTGTTGAAGACTAGGCAGAATTTTGTTCTGATCCAGCAGAGCTCTTACATTGGTGGTGGTGGTGTGTATCTTCATTTCCAACTTATGGCAACCATAAGGAGAACCTATCATAGGATTTTCTTGGCAAGTTTCTCCATTGCCATTCTCTGAAGTTGAGAGAGTGTGACTTGCCCAAGGTTACAGTGATGAATATACCATATTTTCTGGCGTATAAGATGACCCCCAACTTTTCCAGTTAAAATACAGAGTTTGGGATATACTTGCCATATAAGATGACCCCTCTTCCAACGCACACCAAATAAAAAATTTAAAAAATCAGATTTTATTTCAATATGGTAATTTTAATTTGAAATGCTTACGACATGCAGGTACTTAGCAGGAAAACTGTCACTAATAA
>CM034701.1:368626502-368644137 GCA_020142125.1 Phrynosoma platyrhinos | reverse complement strand
AAAAGAGATTCCACCTCAACATTAGGAGGAACTACCTGACAGTAAGAATTGCTCGAAAGTGGAACACACTCCCTTGGAGGCTGGTGGAGTCTCCTTCTTTGGAGGACTTTAAACAGAGGCTGGATGGCCATCTGTCGGGGATGCTTCTTTGATTGTGAGTTCCTGCATGGCAGGCAGTTGGACTGGATGGCCCTTGGGATCTCTTCCAACTCTATGATTCTACGATTCTATTTCCAGAAACAATTAAGTGATAGTTATAAAGACCTATATGACTTAGGTATAGTATGCTTGAAAGTCTGCATTCTCCTAAGAGACAGTGTGGTGTAGTGGTGTGAATGTGTCATAACTGGGGAATTCTAATTCTGAGTGCAATCAATGAGTCTTGTATGATGAAACAAAGCAAAGAACTTTATTGAAGTCACAGAGCCAAAAGTTCTCCAGTTGAGTGTTTAAGCTGGAACTGCCCATTGTTGGAGCAAACACCATATCAAAACACTCCAAACCCATACTCCACCCTCTACAAATTGGCAAGCACAATACATTTCTACCGACAGTTTTGCATCTTCCCAACACTCCTCAATGCCCCTTATGCTAAGCCAAGGCACTACCAAGCTATGCACTCACTATCCCATCACTCCTATACATTCCACTTTCTACCTCAAGCAAGCTAGGCAAAGCACCCCTACCCTCAAGGTTATATAAATCAAATACCAGCTGCCTCCACCCCACAGTCACAGCCAAAGCAAAAGCAAATGCAGTAGCCAAATGCCAAACCCATTTTCCCCAATCGAAGTCAATAGTGTAAAACTATCAATCCCCTTTTTAAACAAAACCCATTCCTGGCAGAACCTGCATGGATTCTAACAGAGTGTTGGACTAGGGCACTAGGAGACCAGGATTCAAATCTACCACTTGGCCAGGGAAAACTACTAGGTAACCTTGGGCAAGTCATACTCTCTCAGCGTCAGAGGAAGGCAAGGCTAAATTCCCTCTGAACAAATTCTGCCAAGAAAAGGTTTGTCTTAGGGCTGCCATAGTCAGTCAGACATGACTTGAAGGCACACAATAACAATAGTTCTCCCGAACAATCCTACCCAGACCTTGAGATCTGGAAGCTCTTCTTTCAGTCCCACCACCTTCTGAGATGCATCTGTTCCAGGTGCAAGAGATGCCTTTCTTGGTGAATGCTCCCAGGCTCTGGAACTCCCTAGATAGGGAAGCTACGATAGCACCCTCCATGTCTTTTTACTAGCAGGCAAATACATTTTTATTCAGGCAGACATTTGGCAATTGATTTCACTTTCTGTGAAAGGGGCTTTAACTGGAAGAATGTTGTATTTTTTTTCTTACTGATATGTTTTTTTTTTACTGTGTTTTACATTTGTTGCACTTTTATTCAGTTTAAGTGTTTGTATTTCAGCATTTTGTCATAAACCATTGTGACTTTGATTTGTGTCATGTCATGTAACTTTATTGTCTATAGCCCTAGTCCATCACATTTGATTTGTGAGAGAAAGGTGGCTGTGAAGACAGGAGCTTGGCAAGCCTAAGAAAAAGCCATCTAATCACAGTCTTCACAATTTGGCTGTGGAAGAGAGAATGGAAAAACAAGCTGGACAGTTTAACGTCAGATAGGAACAGTTAGAAATAGGGATTGGGAGAAGATGGAAATTGGTGAAATAAAGATAGGAAAAAGATTGCTGTTGTTGTTGTTGTGTCCCTTCAAGTCATTTCCAACTTATGGTGACATTAAGGCAAACCTATTATGGGGTTTCTTGGCAAGATTTGTTCACATGGGGTTTGCTATTGCTTTTGCCTAAGGCTGAGAGTATGTGACTTGCCCAAAGTCACCCAGTGGGTTTCATGGCTGAACAGGGAATTAAATCCTGGTATCCAGAGTTGTAGTCCAACACTCAAACCACTACATCTTCTCGGCATATTTATTAGATTTCCATCCACTGCCCACCTCAGTTATTATTTGGTTCTTACCTTTGAGAGCCATCAGACTGATACTTCAAACAGCATTACCTTAATAAAATACGAATAGTAACCATTCTGGCAATTGATCATCTGAAGGGGGTGTTCATAGTAATCGTCTCTTCCAAAGTGAATGGAGAGCTGTCAAAAATGGAAGAAAAGAGGAAACAAGTCTCAAGAATTGTGTAAAGGTCCATTGTCAGAGAAAACCTTTTATGCCCATATTTTTTTAACCTGGGTTCAGGTTGGGAAGGTGCTGTTCCTTTGGCTACTTCTCCACAACAAATCACAAAATGTTTGAAGCTAACTCTTCACTTACTTTCCATCTATCTTTTCTCAATATGCTTGTCAATGCTTGTCAAATCAACTGTAAAAGAGTACCCAACAAAAAGTCATACAATCCACATACCACTACACAAGTGTATAGTTTTACCCCTACTTTTACAGTTATTCTTTTAAGACCACAAACACTATTCTCCAAAGCTCCTTACATTTTTCTAACTGCCTACAAAACTGGTTATCAAAATTGCCTCCTGTGTAGCTGGAACAGTGCATCTGTTGTCTTATTCATACCTGATGGACATATTTATCAGAATTAGCTCTATGTCAGTTATCACGAGAAAAAACAAGTAGTAAAGTTTTCCGTAGCTTAAACTACATGTGGGTAATATTCTGTCAGCAGAATGCATACAGGTTTACAAACAGAAAATGTTGCATTATAGAAACAATGAGAGTCTATGAATGTAACTTCTAGGAACTCAGCCAATGGAGTAGGTATTTGTAGCATTTAGGTAGAGTGAATTCTTTCTCACAGCTAATTTAACACACTTATTATCTTAAAAGTTTTGCTAAACAAGCACTGGAGGGGCGGCAAGCATAGAAGCAACTTTAAATGGCAGCATTCCTGTTCTATTGCTTTCTTTAGGTTTCTGAGGTTCTGTTCTATAAATCAAAGGTAAGCAAGCTAAAAACAGGAGTAATTACAGATTTGGATTTAAGTTCTTGTCTAGGGTCTTGAAGTTCTGCCAGGATTATAATGGGGAAGAACCATTTTTAAATCTGGTTCTTCATTTTACATTTCAGTAGGCCTCTAACAGAATTAAAGATAGGCCTGGATAGAAAAGAGACAGGGATGGTTACAGATCAGACAAGGATGTTGGTTTTATAGGAACTGAGAATGTGAAAAGAGTTCAGGGGAAAATGTTGCTTTATTTGAACTAACATTTTATATTGTACTGTGTATGGAGCTGGCATAATGCTAGATATAGTAATAGCATTTACATTTCTATACCGTTTCATAGTGAACTCAGAACTCTCTAAGCAGTTTGCAATGTATTAGTCAATTGCCCCCAACAAGCTGGGTACTCATTTTACCAACCTATGAAAGGATGGAAGGCTGAGTCAACCTTGGAGCCCTCTGGGATCTAACTCACAACCTTGTGATTGCAGTGCCAGCATTTAACCACTGTGCCACCAGGGCTCCTTAGATACCCAAATTACTTGTTATATACAGTTGGCCCTCTGTTTTCCCGGGGATCCATTCTGGACCCTCCTCCCCTCGCGAAAATGGAGATTAGTGAATAATCAAGCCCCATAGGCTTGAATGGGGCACCCCCCATGGGCGCAAGAGGGAACATGCCCTCGGGGGGTGTCCCATTGATTTAAATGGAAGCTGCCCATCCATGAATATGTACAACTGCAGACTTGAAGCCTGCAAGAATGGAGAGGCAACTGTAATTAATCTTTACTGATATATTTCCTGCATCTGCACCTGGATATATTTTCATTCAAGAATTAATGAGGGGAATTCGTCATCCTTTACCAAACTGAACACAACTTTAAATACATCTGCTTCTCCAATATAATTAATGGTGGTCTGGGACACATAGTACCAGACCTGTAGGAGCTACAGCCACCAGAACTACAGCCAACCTGGAGACAGGATCCATGATGGGACATAAATTGCATAAATAAGTTACAGCCAAAATTAAGCTATCTTGAGGGTATCTACACTACCTATGGCAGTTTCATTCCACCTTGACTGCTATGGCTCCATCCAAAGGAAGCCTGAAATTTGTAGCTGGATGAAGTCAGCAACTAGAAAGTGCTAGAGTTTCTCTAGCTGTAAATTCCAAGTACGTAACCAAAATACAAATATTAGGATTCTATAGGATGGAATCAAGATAGCTAAGGTATCAAACTAATATAATGATGCAGTGTAGATATACATTTTTTTGCTTCCTGTAGATGACAGACAAACATAGAGATGGAGAAGCACATGAGGGACATCAGCTAAACATTCAGTAACTGAAAGTCCCAATTGACCCTGACTGAAGAGGAGTAGTAATTTTTTCACAGTCTCTCTATTGTTAAAACAGTATATGAAACTGAAGTGAGTTTTCCACCCAAGTTTCCACATTTGAAGTTAGATTAGAAAAACAGTTCAGTTTTAGAATGGATATTCTCAAAAAAGCAGCAGTGTGTGGCTGATATTCTGAGTGTATACAAAGTCTTTCCCCTAATTCCTCACTGAACTGGGGAAGGTTCATTATATGCAAGATTTTACTGTGCTGCTTTTGAGTGAAGAAAATATGTTTATAGATAAGCAAAAAATAATAGTCTTGTGGACCTTAAAAACAGACAAACCAATCTACAAAGTCATAGGAAAGCTGCTAGTTTTTAAGGTGCTAGAATTCTCTGTTGCTTTCAATGCAACAGACTGACACAACTCCAATGCTGGAAATGGTTATAAAGAATTAACAGTACCCTTTTTCTTCCTTTCTTCCTTTTTAACTACCAGTGCCAACTTCAAATGTCTTGCATACAAATAGCTCCAAGAAAACTGCATTGAATCCAAAAATGAGGTGTATGTGTGAGTGTGTTTGCATTTGTATAAATGTCATTTCAAAGCTATGCCAATAACATTATGAATTTGTCTAAATGGAGCATGTGAAAACAACCTTGGGAATGTATGTGTTGTACCACTAACTGCAGGGGGCAAAAAAAATTATGGTAATTTATAGCTTTGCTATTGTTACTCATGCATATGAGTGTGCTCAGTGGAAATTTATCAGGCTTCTGGCATTGAACATATTACAAAGCAGCTATAATGTACTTTTTATTATATGGAAGTGCTGATGAGTCTCCATGAAATCCACAAAGCTAAATATTCATACCCTCATCTTTATTCTTTTTTAAAAGGAGCAAATCAGAGATATGCACATCCCAAACAGTTGACTGTATTAGGACCCATTGTAACCAGTGGAGAGAGAGAAAGAAAAGGAAAAGAAAGAATTGCCTTTCTGAATAAAGATAATACTTAGCCAAACTATCACTATAAATGATTACTGGCAGTGAAAGCTTTGTTCATTCAGAAAGCAGTGAAACTGTTATACTGTTAGACTTTAAAAGCCTTGGTCATTGCAGACAGAATAACCTGAATGGTTTGCCAATATTTGCTTCTTATGATTGCAAAATGGCTCCCAAAGCTGTCACAAGCCAAATTCAATAAAATGGCAACCTCTGGACTTGTCATTTTAGCAATCTAAATGCCATATGGGTTAATTTTGTATTAAATATACAAGAGAAACAGAATCATTAGCTTTCCATTCATCTTAACAATGAACTATTCTCCTGGGGTGGTAGTTGTTTTGCCTTTGATTTTTGTGGATTATCAGATCTTGATTCTGTTTACTGAGCTGCAATATTTTATAGGCCAATACAGCTAATATATACATACAAAAGAGTTGTGCATTGGTCTTAACTGTTTGGACAATTGGTGTGAATATCTCAAACAAAGGAAAATTTGCTACGGGAGAAGAGTCCTGTGTCTGTGTATGCACAACCATCTTCTTCGAGGGGATCCCATCATCGCTCTCCATAGACAAAGGGATTGTGCTGATGTCTTTGGGTGGTCTCATTATGGTGGGTGCTTTCGCTTCCTCCCGTGCTGCAGCCATCTGGATTCCCAAATATAGTATGGCCAGGTCTCCATTAGTGGGGTTGCCTTTCCAGGTTACCTACCCTAGCATCCTTCTTAATATTAAATTGATATTAGAATTGAGAAGGGTGATCGGGGGCCTGACCTTGGGGTAACAGCCCTACTTGGTTTGGGTCTAGGTTACTTACAAGATCACCATCTCTCATACAATCTGCCCTCAGCCAGATAGTTAAAGATGTTTCATTTTAGAAACACATATACACACATACTCACATGTGTCTTGGGAGGAGTGTTGTACAAATTCGGACAGCTCAAGCACTGGTGGCTTCTCCTCCCCAGTAAAAAAAACATAACATAATACAGTGAAAGCATAGTACAGGCTAGGTTCTTTTTCAACTTTCACGACACTTTTTGTGTGTTTGAGTGTGCATGTGAAGTGATCTTTTCTTTGTCATCCCTATGGAACACTTAGAAAGAAGGACACAATTATTGGTTTATTGTTTCTTAAAGTGTTTATTATATCCCCCTGTTCTCTGGGGTGCTCAAGACTGTACAATGAGTCTCTTCTTCTTTGCTTTATTATCAGAATATTTTACCTGTGAGGAAGAAAATCACCCAACCTGATTTCTAAAAGGAAATTTGTGAAGGACTGTATGGAAATGCATCACCTGACTCATAACTGTATAGGAGCACTATGGAAGAAAGGTAAGGATGAGATAAACAGCAGAGAAAACACAAAATTATCACAATAAACATGATCTGGGGGGAAATGAACTGGCAATTTCATTGACTTCCTAGAGCAGATATTCCCATAAAATGACATAAATGAAATTTGGAGCTTCCTTATGTCTGGCAAAAAAAATCTGTCTGTAAATATTCCCTGATGAGAAAAAGTGGGAAGGTAAATTCTGAAACCACCTACTCATCAATACACTAAGACATGGTTTATACATTCTTTATACCGAATCTTGAGGTGTGGAATATAGTATTCCACATCAAGTGATAAGTGATTCATACAGTTTTTGAATGCTTACCCACAGGAAAGGCTGTTGGCAAGTAAAACCTAACACATATTAGGAAAAATATTATATTCAGTCTACTTCATGTTACATTTAGTTTTCTACTGACAGGGATATGTTTTATTTAATGTAGAAGGAAAAATGGCATCCCTCACTGTCAACCCATTCTGCCTTCTCAGGACTCTGCTATCTCATGCTGATGACATATGTAACACATACCCTGTATCAGAAGTATTATGTGGTGAAGGGAGCAGGGAAGAGAAAGAGATGGTAGAATGGGCACCCATTTTAACAGACCTAGCTCTAAGGAAGAGGAAGAGATGTCTGGGTGGTAGTTTCCCCTCTCAATCCATAGAACTTTCTGTAGAAGGCATTGCTTTGAAAGACAGTATAATGAGAAAAGGCCGCCAGCTCTCACTCTATAAAATACATGCTGAAATCTCATCTAAAAATATTCTTGGAGGAAAAAATAAATAAAAGATGGGTGATTGATGCTGCCCTAAAAGTGTCCAGAAAATGAAGGACAGTTGGCAAAATATTGTTGGAAATTAACATCTCTCCCTTCACACACTTTTAAGGAGCCTTCTCCAAAACTATGGAACTCCCCCTGCCCCCATATTTCATTGCAAACATCCATCTCTGATTCTAAGCTAGTTGTTTTCATTTATATTCTCTTCTAAGACTCTACATCTATGCAAACTTGCATGCAAGTAGCTGTGTGCATACAGTTATGCTGTTGATGTCACACAGTGGAACAATCTGATGTCTGGTTACTTGGATGCTCAATCCCTACTTAGTACAACAGTGGTTTTTTCTGTTGGTGCAGCTGTTGTTGTGTGTCTTCAAGTCATCTCCAACTTATGGTGACCCTAAGGGGTTTTCTCCAGAGAAGATTTGCCATTGCCTTCCCTGAGCTGAGAGCATGTGACTTGCCCTAACTCACCTAGTGTGTTTCATGGCTGAGCAGGGAATCAAACCCTGGTCTCTAGATTCATAGTCCAACACACAAACCACTATGCCACACTGGCTCCTAGCTATTATTAATGGATTCAGAAACTTTCCTTTAGTCCCAAACATGTAAGGAGCAAAAGAAAAGAAATATTCTGAAAGCTTTCAGACGTTCCTTAGAAAGTGGTTGAATTGTTTCAGAGAATAAAGTTATTCCCAGGTCTATGAAATAAAGAGAAGTAATCAAATGTTCCTTTTTTTTCTTCCTCAGTGCCAGAAGAAGGAAGAAAGAGCAACTCCTTTTCTCTCATCAAACCTGCTCAGGGTTCATACTACAGTAGCCCTCTGCTGCAGGAACAGGTGATGCTAGCAATAGTAGGGTTTTACAGAGTTGACAACACAGTGAGATACACCATAAGCCAACAACCACACTCCTCTGCCTGAAAATTCCCAGCAAAACAACCATATTGGGGAACAGGAATTCTACTCCCCTTAGTTATTTGACTCAGCCTCCAACTCTCTGTTTCTTAGGTCTGCTTTTAATTGGCAGCTTTGGTATCTCTGTTTGAGTAAGTGACTCACGTTTGCTCACTTTCTGACTAAATCTGCATTTTTACACTGGTTTACCTGCCATGGCTCGATGCTATGGAATTCTGGGATTTGTAGTTTTGTGAGATAGCCTCAGAAAGCTCTGATGCTACAACAAACTACTACTCCTTCTCCTTCTCCTTCTCCTTCTCCTTCTCCTTCTCCTTCTCCTTCTCCTTCTCCTTCTCCTTCTCCTTCTTGAGTGCCATCAAGTTGTTTCTGACTTATGGTAACTCTACGACTTATGGTGCCTCTAGAAATCATATCATAGGGTTTTCTTGGCAAGATTTGTTCAGAGGAGGCTGTCCTTGCCTTCCCCTGAGGCTGAGAGCATATGACTTGACCAAGGTCACCCAGTGGGTTGACAGCAGTCTCTATTTCTCTATTTCTCCTGTCTTCTTCTGATTTTTGTACCCCAAACTCAGAAGATTATCACATTTACAAATAATGTGACTACTCCCCAATGGGATGCAGTCACGTTTCAGGTTGCTACTGGGTATTATTGTATATAATTTGTTGCTGCTGCCCATGGGTGACTGCAACCCAGTTTCATCCTGAGTCCCAGCCATGCTTCGGAGGCTGCTTTTCCAAAACAGGAGCGTGTGTTTTAGAAAAGCAGTCTCCGAAGCACAGCTGGGACCCGGGATGCAGCCAGGTTGCAGTTGCTCGGCGGCAGCAGCACCTCCTAATTACGTGTGTTAATACCCAGTAGCAACCTGAAACATGACTGTATCCCATTGGGGAGCAGTCACATTATTTGTAAGTGTGATAATCTCCTGAATTAGTGGTTCCAATTTATCACAATGGAGTAATAATTCTCCCCAGAATTGTGTGTGTGTGTTCATCTGTTTAAAGAGAACTCTGTAGGTTTGGTGGCCTGGTGTTTGGTTTTTTCCCATGATGCTGGTGTATAGCACTCTATACATGTGGTGGCGCAGAAGCATCCACCCACCACCCACTAGGTATCAAAGACTGTTGATGTCCAGACAAGTTCTGAACTGAACCTAGGATGGAGAAAGATATTGGTAGTTTTTTGTCATGAAAATCCTAAGATCAAATTACACCAAAGTTTTTTGTTGCTGCATATGGCTAACTTGAGTCATCTGGAACTAACTGCTTTCTCAAAGCAGAAAATCCTGTATTCTCAGCTCTGTGCTTATGGTCTGGATCATACATGGTTCAGGCACCGGCTGGCTGGCTATTGTGGGAAGAGTTTCTGCTTTGTGGATAAAGTTGGACTTGATGGATTTTTTTTTCTGCCTTGTAACTCTTGTGAAATTGCTCATAGCAAAGAAATTTTAAACTCATTGCAAGTATTTACAGTTTGGGCATGAAGGTGAATATAGCCATTCTTGGCAATCCTGTCTTATTTAAAATTCATCAAATCCTCCCTGCAATGAATTCTTAAACCTTTTTATGCAATGGACTCTGAATATGCATCCTGTGCAACTTGGAAAGCGTTTTCATAGATCACCTTTCCCCATTGGTTGACCGTAATGCCCGGAATCTCGTTCCTCCAAATGAATATTTATGCCAGTTCTCTTCACTCAGCTGCCAGAAAACTCATTTGCTAGAATATTTATGGATAAGCAAATGTGAAAAGAAGTCTGAAGGAAATGGCATTTCATTCAAGCAAAATACTTGTTGCAAAAATATGTTTAAGGTAGTCATCCAGTATTAATTAGAGATGGTAGGAGATGGCTCCAACTTAGAGGAACCAAAAACCAATATGACAAATACATCATTGGACACTGAGTCAGTCTTCCAGATACATGAAACCTATTAAGGCTCACTTTCTTGTCAAGAGGAGGAATGGCAATCCAACATGTGCTCTAAAGAAGCACAAGTCAAATCACTTCAAGCTGAGCCACAGTTTGCAGTAAATATGTAAGATCTGAAATTTAGTCGAGGGAAAAATCAACAAAGATAAATAGCTTTTTCAACATTGCTAGGAGCACTCTGGCTTAAAATACCAAACTCCACTGCCATTTCCAAATACCCTCATGCTCAAAAAGTGGCATTGTATTATATAAATTTGGGAACTTTTGCCTGTTGATTTGCAGCTAATTATATAATCCATTGAAAGAGTTAAATGGCTTTTTAAAAATTATATTTCAACCCACCACTTAAGCGTTCCCTCCTTAATTATTGGTTGCTGACATGGTATGAGCTGTTGTTGTTCATCTCTGGCTTGCAGGTATTTTTTTTAAAGCCACATGTCAGAGAAATGTATTCGCTACTGCTTTTCCCACCCACCATAGCACCCACAAGTCAGTGTGAGGCTAAAGCCCAGGATAAAGGAACTGAAGGACACTGTTTAAGTGCCCTTCTGTTGTGTCACCCAAAGCCATTGAGCCTTCTGTAGAATGGCTTACAGAACATGGGCAGTACATAAACCATAAACTGAATAATATAAAGATAAATGATACAGAGATGCAACACTGTAGGTACAAGCTGTACTACCCTTTGCTCTGTCAGACACCGTCCAGATGTGTGAGACTACAGCCACCACTATCCCCAGCCAATATGATCCATGAATATTGAGCATGATGGAACTTGTACTACAACATATCTGAGGAGTGGGTGCCCCATAACAGAAGACCATTACTTAAAAGTCATAGACTCAGAGAATCATAGAATCACAGAGTTGGAAGATACCACAAGGGGCATCCAGTCCATGTTCCCTTGCTAGACATGTTCCCTTGCTGCTGTGTGCCTAGTTCACAGCAGCAAGGGATGTGTGTGCTTGGTTCCCTTGGTGCCGCTGCCTTGTTCTCCTCATGATACTGTTCTTATAAGGAGAACAAGACGATGGCATGGAGATGGGGGGGTCAACTGGGTGTCACCTCTCTTTTGGGGTATCGCTTGGTGTGGTGTGGACACTCCGCACTCCCTGCCATGCAGGAACACAGAATCAAAGGACCCCCGAGAGATGGCCATCCAACCTCTGTTTAAAAACCTCCAAAAAGGGAGACTCCACTACACTCCAAAGAAGTGTGCTCCACTGTCGAACAGCTTTTACTGTCAGGAAGATCTTTATAATGTTGAAGTGGAATCTCTTTTCCTGTAGTTTGAAACCATTGCTCCAGGTCCTAGTCTTTAGAGCAGCACAAAACAAGCTTGCTCCATCCTTAAGTCAAGCAAACGAATTAAAAATAATATTTCTCACCCTTTTTCCAGTGGCTTCGCTACCCAGGGTGTCACCCGATGTGGGAGCCAGGGCTTCTGGGGCAGGACAAATGGTGCTGCCTACCTTGCTGCCATGTACCACTCTACTTGTGAGTAGAACAGCGCATGTCAGGGGAGTTGGACATGCTACCTCCCTGCCTTGTGCCATTCTAAACACGTGTAGAGCAGCACAAAGCAGGGAGAGGGGCTGGGCATGTTCCTTCACTGCTGTGTGCCCTGCCGAAGTCATGGCAGTGAAGTAGGGGGACTGCTTGGTTCCTTTGGTGCCACTACCTCATTCTTCTCATGATACTGTGCTCATAAGGAGAACGAGATTATGGCACAGAGATGGGGGTGTCAACGGAGTGTCACCCCTCTTCTAGGGTATCACCCAGTACAGCCTGGACACCCCACAGCCTCCACTGCCTTTTCCTTTGATGAACTCATATTAAACTAGGCTGCACATTATACAGTCTTCTCTGACTATCAGCAGCCATTTCGGGCTTTGTGCTGGAAACTGTTTAATGAGGAGGAAACAGAGAATATGAATTAATGGTCTAGTTCACAAGAGAACTCTTGGTTATGGTTGCTGAAATTACACACAGCCCTGTCCCCGACACTCTTGGCATCTGCCACCTGAGATGAATTCCTCACTCTGTCTAACAGTAGGGCCCACCTGTTTTGTTTTGTTTCAATTCATTTTATTTTAAGCTGAGATTTGAAATCATGGTTCATAATTCATGACAGTTCAGAACTCTAAACATCTGTCCTCTTACATTAAGTAATAATAAATTATAGAAGGCTTCTTCACCAGGACCACACACTTATAATAGCATCAAAGCTAGGACTCTTGCAAATGTAGTTTGTTGTTAAATTCAACTTCTTATGATGTATATTCAGAATGAGGACCACACGAAACAGAGGAAAGTAGTCTAGACACGCAGAATGAATAAAATGCCAATGTTCTATAATCCACAAGTAATCTTGCCCTTAGAAAAGATTGTGTGTTGCTGCTGTTGTTTTTTTTAGCATGCTCAGATAAATGTGTAGTGAAACTCATGCACCCAAAATAAGAACACAAGCTGATTTATGGTACTTTGGCCAAACAAACCATTGAATGCAAATAAGAGTAAAACATCCAATAGAGTCTTCCTCTGACAGGCTGTGTATTCTTGCTCCTAGATGTTTATTTAAGGACTGCAACAAACAGAATATATAAACGTTCATGTATCCAAACTTCTCATCATATTTTGAATCACACTATCGTAATACAAAGAGTTATCTTATGTGTCCTTGTGTTTTAATCACATGAATTTGAAACTGGCAAATTTAGCAATTGTTGGGGCATCTTGCTCAGAAATACATGCCTCTCTTTTGCACAGTGCAGCTTTCCTGGAGCTAAAACTTTCTGGTTAGCTGTGTTTTGTCCAAACTCTGCCCCTGTTTACAGGGATTGTTCTCATGTCCATTTCCACAGTTGTTCCATTCCAGAAATGGGTGTAGTTCTAGACCCCCCTCTCCTCAAGGCTTCATTTGGTACCAAACACTGATATGCTTTACTGCTGATTTTATAATGGTTTATGAAATACTCTGTGGAAGGACTCATGGACGATTGTTGTATTTTCCCCTTTCTTCACTTTCTGTGGGCTCTAGAGATTTCAATATTTTGTGAAACAGCTTTGTGAATGCACACCGATAACTGGGCTATCAGATTTCAGAGTGTAATTCTCTCCCCCCCCCATTTTTTCAGTGTTAGCGCTTTTTTAATGTGAAGTTGTAAGCTATCATGTTTTTTGTGGGTTTTTCAGGCTGTGTGGCCATGTTCTAAAAGAGTTTCTTTCTGACACTTCACCAACATCGTGGCTGGCATCTTCAGAGAATGCTGGAATGGAAGAGAGTGGGAATATATATATTGTGAGAGCTCTTTTTTCTTTTCTTCTTTCTGAAGACAATACTGCTGAATATCTGTTAATTTAAAGGGCAATCCTATCCTTGTCCCCCTCACCACCAAATATTGCCTGCTTACAATATGATGTTGGTGATGGTGATGCCGGTGTGTAGAGGTCTTCATTTACTATGCATTTCATTGGCAGAAAGTTAGTATCAAGTGGTGACATCAGTGTTGTTGCCAGTCGGACCTCTAATGGGAAGGTCTTCCACAAATGCAGCATCAACGCAGATGCCTTTGTCCCTTTGTCTCTTGTAGCATAAAAATGAGGTAGAAAGGAGGAGAAAAAAAGAAATGTGGCAGCACATTTAAGATTAATCAGTTTTTATTTTCACATGAGCATTCATGGATATAAGCCCACTCCTTCCAAAGAAGTAGAGTGATATTAAAGCCTCAGGTTGACTTGGGAGGAAGCCCTATTGAAAATAATGGGAATTTCTTCCAAAACGAGTGGTTAAATGCTGGTACTGCAGCCACAACGTTGTGAGTTCGAACCCACAGGGCTTCAGGTCCACTCAATCTTCCATCCTTTCGTAGGTCAGTAAAATTAGTAGTCAGCTTGTTCGAGGTAAATGGCTGACACATTGTAAAGCACTTAGAGAGTGCTTAGTTCGCTATGAAGTGGTACAGAAATGTAAAGTGCTAAAATGCTAACAGCCATGTATAATTCAAAGATATAGCCATTTTGGTCTGTAGAATCAGTATGTAGAGAGATCTTGTTGCACCTTTGAGACTAGCTGAAAGAAAGTTGGCAGCATGAGCTTTCATAGACTTCAGTCTACTTCAGTCTGTATGCATCTGAGGAAGCAGACTGAAGTCTACGAAAGCTCATGCTGCCAACGTCTTTATTTCAGTGAGTCTCAAAGGTGCTACAAGATCTCTCTACATACAGTCATGTATAAGACTGTATTGCTGTTAATATCACAATGGCAGTGTTCTCCGCATGGATTGTGATGCTGGTTCCTATGTTTTTCTGGTCCATATGTCATATGTACAGCTAAGGACAGAGAAGGAGACACTATGAGGCTTAAAACATATCTTTTTAATGAAACTGTGTGTGCTTGGCCGCCTCCAACCAGAATCCTCCGCTCTAAAGCTGTTGCAGCTTTGCTCTCCCTGAGTCCTATTGTATGTGCATCTCCCCTTGTCATAACACTACCTCTGAAACACTCACACTGCTTAGCCCCTTCTGGAGAACATTTAGAGGGTGGAATTTTAAAATGTTAAAAAGCTTGTTTAAGCAATGTCAACTGCCTGACTAATTTCACAAAAGGAAGAAAGCACTCAAGGAGGAAGTAAAGGAGAAGGATACGTTCGCTCGTATGTATTTTGCCCCTTAAAATTCAGAATGGTCTTAATTTTTTCCTGATTGTCCCTCTTCTTTCCTACTTGCCCTCTTTCAAAAAAAGGAGGGAGGACCCATCACGTTGCCTTCACAACAAAGAGTCAGCCTGGAATTTAATCCTTAAAAATGGGGGGTTTTTTTCTTTTTAAGAAAAAAAAAAAAAGGAATTAACAAAAAAAAAAGTAGTTGCCAATATACAGTCTGGAAACTAAGGAGCAGCAGAAAAGAGATCCTAATCACAACAGACCATTATGTGAAAGAATAAATCATTTTAAAAAAAATATTAAGTGTCTTAAATATAATAAAAAGGAGTAATTAAGAATCAAAGAAGAGCCCACCATCTTGACAGTTTAATGATGCCACAAAAGACTGAAAAATTCTGGATTTTTACCTCATTTTAAAATAAAAGAAGTTAGGCAATTTCAAAACTTACTGCACAGTTAGTTTTATTTATATTCTCTCTCATCTGTCTAGCCAGCCAGCCATCTCTCTTTCTCTGTCTGTAGAAATTTGTTGTTTCCTGTTGTGCGCCTTCAAATCATTCCAATTTATGGAAACCCCAAAGTGAACCTATCATGGTGTTTTCTTGGCAAGATTTGTTCAGAGGAGATTTGTCATTGCCTTCCCCTGAGGCTGAGAGAGTGTGCCTTGCCCAAGGTCACCCAGTGGATTTTATGGCCAAGCTGGGAATAGAACCCTGGTCTGCAGTGTCTATGGAAATATATATACTGAAAAGGCAATAGAAGGAGAACTCTTTGTAAGGGGATGCATCTACAGAGGAGTTGGCTTTCCGGAATCAAATTCAAGTATTCATCCAGGAGGTTCTGCTCTTGACAAGCCCTATTGTAATTCAAACCACTTTCAATATGGAGTTTGCTCCAAATGAACACTCGGATTGTTCTCAAAAATATGTTTTATATTCTAGGCAGAAAACGCTAAGTGTACAGTTGCCACATGATTTTAAAAAACAAGAGTCCTAGTGCCTGAACAGTGTTTCTTTCACGATGGCTTCTATGTCAATGGTGGTGGTGTATCCTTTCCACTTAGCGTTTTAGCCTGAATCTTAAAGGAGCAATCTCAGGCTGGATCTGCACTGCAGAAATAATCCAGATTAACAGCAATTTAACTGCCATAGTTCAATGCTATGGGATTCTACGAACCGTAGTTTGCTGTGGCACCAGAGCTTTCTGGCAAAGAAGGCTAAATGTTTCAAAAAACTGCAGTTAACACTGAGCCATGGACATTGAAATAGTGTCAACTTGGATTATTTCTGCAGTGTGGATGAAACCTCAGTGCTGAACCTTTATGGGAGGGGTAGGGTTCATCACTTTGGATAACTCTATTAAGATTCAATCTAGACTCCAGAGCAGAGTCACAGGGCTACCCACATGGAAACCACCAACTTCCACTTCTTGTTGTTATTATTGGTGTGTGCCTTCAAGTTGTTTCCAACCTATGGCAACCCTAAGGCAAATTTACCATGGGGTTTTCTGGGTAAGATTTGCTCAGAGTGGGGTTGCCATTGTCTTCATCTCAAGGGAGGGAATGTGAGGGAATGTGATTTGCCCAAGGTCACCCAACAGGTTTCCATGGCTGAGTGGGGATTCGAACTCTGGTCTCCCAGTCCTAGTCCAGCACTCAAATCAACACACTGGCTCTCTTCCATTGCTATTGTGAAGGTGACAAAGTCCAGCCTAAGACATTTTGCTATCACATGCCTGAGAACTACCATCTAAACTCCATGAGATTTCTTTCTTAGCAGATCAGTATAGGACTATACTGCTGCTTCCTTGGTTTTCAATTGTTTGATTTGTCTGGTTTAAGTATTTCCTTCTTTCTCTTGCCCAGCTGGTTTTAATGCCTTTTTGACCCTTTGTGCCTTCTATCAGTCAGTCATAGTTTGAGTTAGATTGTATATTTTTGTTTTCAGCTTTGTTCAGTTGAGTTGTTTAAAACCTTTTTTATAATTGCATTTTGCTCCTTTTAATATACAGGATGGGATATAAATATTTTAAGACAGATAGGTAGATTTCTGCCTCATGTATTTGCCATTTGGTTAGGTCACATGCTTATTTAGTTGTTTTATCCAATGGTGTGAATCTTTTGTTCAATTTACTAATTAAGGTTGCAATCCTAAACAGGAATATGGGATGTAAAAGAATTAAAGTTACTTCAGAGAGACTTTTACAGGGGTGTGCTGTTTTTCTTATGCTTTCTTTTCTAATTTGGAGATTTCATTGTCTGAACTGGGACCATTCATATATTTGATAATGACTTGATGGCAAGCTTTGCTTCATGGACCCATTATAGAGGAGTGAAAGTGTAAGAGATATAGCTCAACTTTGCTTCTATGCTCAGTATTAGAACTGTTCTGCAAATTTTTTCCTGATAGGCTGTATAGATTTGTAAAAATATGTAATGGCAATGATGCTGGTACAGCTATGATCACATACAAAGTATTATTTATTAATTAATATTTTTATTTTTATGCTCCCTTTACCCCAGAAAGGGACCCAAACTAATGACACTTTGGGCTCTTCTATGTTGATCTAAATAAAATATGCATCATTATAGTATAGCTTCTTGAGTGTTGCAGCTTGCTGTCACCTCTGTGTCTACTTTTTCCATTTTTTTCAGGGAGCTGTTCATAGACATTCTTAAAATCTGCACTACAACTCTTCCAAGAATCTGCACTAAGACTC
>CM034701.1:368596564-368620639 GCA_020142125.1 Phrynosoma platyrhinos | reverse complement strand
GATTTCTCCTTTGTTGCAGGCCAATGGGCCGGTTAAAATGTGGCAGTGATGATGAAGCAAGAAACTGTGAGGAAGACTGACATTGGCAGGAGCCTCATCCGAAGGCTACTGCACAGGAATAGCATTGCCACCTCATTCTTCCATTGCCTCCCTCCTCCCCATAACAGGAAAGGAAAAGAAAGGAGGCAAGCAGAGATGGTCTTGTGTTGTGTGGTGATTGTGTTGGCAGCTTAAGCCTAGGGATAGGCAGCACGGTGGAATTTCACTTACAAATAGTCTCGAGAGAGTAAAGCTTTACTTGAAACCCTCCCTCCCTTCACGCCACCACAGTAGTCCCCAAACTGTGCCCTTTAAGAGATTTTATAGCAATAGCAATAGCAAGTACATTTCTATACCGCTTATCAGTGCACTTAAGCAATCCCTAAGTGATCTCCAATATTTTCTCCTGTTTGGTTTGTAACATCTTGCCTGATGAAGAAGCCAGTGGAGTTTCGAAAGCTTGCAATAAGTATATTGCGCATTTTGGTTGGCCAATAAAGGTATCACTGTTTGGTGGAATTTTGTTTTGTTTACAATGTGTAAGCCAGATTTTGGACTTCAGTTCCCAGAAGCCTCAGCCACGTTGGCCAGTAGTGTGTGATTCTGGGAGCTAAAGTCCAAAATCTCATAAAGGGCACAGTTTGGGAACCACTGATTACAGGAAAACGAAGAAGAAAAAAATCTCTTAGCTTGGTAGTACTGATACTGAGGTTGAAAATCATGGTAGAAAAACTGCAATAATTAATGTGTTGAATTTGCATAATCAGAAACTAATAATATTCACAATGATAATAATTTGCATAACATGCAAATTGTATGCCCAAATATGAGGGACTAGAATATGGCAACCCTATGCAGGCATATCTTTTGTTGGTCATTGCAGAAACTGGTATTCTCTTCCTCCCTTTCCTACGACCAAAGCCCCCTCCCTCACTGTTTGTGCCCATAGCCAGATAGAGACCATGGACATCATTCAATGAGATCTGCTAGGGTCCCCTAGAGGTCTCAGCAGAAGATGTAATGACTCTGCACCTTGCTGTGGGAACAAAGCCAGACACTTCTCTGACCCCCCTCCACTCTTGAATAGCCATGGAGGGAGAACTATAGCGCTAAATATTGAGTCCCAGGAGACAAAGAGGAGAGATTAATGCAGTTCTTCCTTAAAAACTTTTACTCACTCTGACAGACTGATTTATCAAGGGTCCCCATGAAAAACAAAATTACAGATCACTACAGCTGCCCCTGTATTTTATAATGGGATGCATAGATTATACAAATAATGAAACGTAGGGATAAATAACAGTCTGCTTAGGCCTTTGCCTCCGCTCTGGGGAGTTTTCTTGACCACTTCCCTGCTATGGCAAATACTCTTTCTTGAACATGTTCAGCCTCCATTTCCAGAGCAAAGTATTGTTTTACTCTCAAGAATTGCACTAGCTGCCTTCCAGTTTATCTGGATGTTACAATTTCCCAAAGCTGGTTGACTTCTAAATGTTTTTGGCCTGAGGGGTACTCAGACCTAAGCATTGTGCAGCTCTACTGCAGCAGAGGCAATGAAGGGGAGAAGAAACAGTTGAGAGGGTTTTCTGTGTTTACCAACATTCAGCTGGCAAGAGTGTTTGGGTCAGTGCTTTGTACATTATATTCATGCTACAGTCTGGGAACATTTTTGTTGGTCCATTACTTTATTTTAGCAGTTGAACTCTTCACCCACTCACACAGGAAGGGGATGGTGGCAGCGATTGTGGCTGCGTGCCTCCAAACTGATTGAAAAATCCCAGATTTTGTTCCTGTTCTTTCCAATTTTATAGTGGATTAAAATAAACCAACCTAGGAACCTGATAGTATGGCATAGTGGTTTGAGTGTTGGACTCTGACTCTGGAGATCAATGTTCAATTTCCCCTTTTGGACATGAAACCCACTGGGCCACCTTGGGCAAGTCACATGTTCTCAGCCTCAGGGGAAGGCAATGGCAAACCTCCTCTGAACAAACCTGGCCAAGAAAACCCCATGATAGATTCATCTCAGGGTTACCATAATGACTTCAAGGCACAGGACAACAATAACAGTAACGACAACAAGGAGCTGGTATGAAAAGTCTCTGATCTGAGAGAAAATATTCTGGGATAAATAAAATGGGTTTGGATTGCCAAAATAAAATCAGAAAGAACAAAAGCTAAATCTGGTACTTTCTGGTCAAATCAGTCTGGGTATGCCCACTGGAAGCCATCTATTTCTCAATGCATGACTTTTAGGGAAGAAGCATCTTGATGTCAAGGTGCTCAGAACAAGGTAGCTTAGAAAGACACCTGTATCATGGGGGCCTTTGCATCTTTCACTTGTGCCCACAGCCTTTTTCAATTTGCTCCCATCTCCAAAGCCAACTTGGTCTTCACCACCAATGTAAGTATGTTGGTGGAGGAAACAGGATTCCAGCCTCTCCAAAGACAGAGAAGGGTGGAAAGGACTGCAGTCAAAATACAGGAAGAAGAAAAGTCATTGGTAGTCTTTCTCCATCCTGTCAGTTTATTTTCTTTGATAACAATTTCCCCTAAGAATTAAGAGAAAAGGAGTGGAGCAGGACAAAAATAACTGCAAAGACGAAGGAGTAGAAAAACAAGGGATGGACAGAGCATGGAGGTCTGTAGCTCTTCCTTGACCATTTGCATGACTTTCTAACCTGTCTAGTGTTTTTTTCTGACTGTTGGTGAGAAAGCCTTAGTCACACAACAAACTCCATACAAGAATGGGAAGGTGACGTATGATCTGTTAAGAGCTGTCTTGACTACCTCATGTTGAGAATAGATGTTATTTTAATTTGGAAATAAAACAGGAGCCCAAGGCTTATTATGCTCATAGCTCACCACATAAGAATCTTCTCATCCCCATGTAAAGCAGATCTTGATATATTTGGGACTCAGAGAGATTAACTGTAATGCAATCAATATAAATGTATGCATGTGTATATTCACACACGTACATACACAGTGTCTCGGTTTTCACAAGTGGCATATCGTCAGCTATGGTCAGTTTTGTCTACGACTGTATACATCAGATGTGGCCTGACTGCAAATTGCTGGACTGCAAGTACCATTATCCCTAGCCACCATGGTCAATAGTGAGAAATGTTAGCTATTGTTGTGCAACCACATCAAATTCCTGATTAATGTGGAAATAAACAGGGCAAATCTCTTATTGGAAACCTGCTTGATATATTTTGGACTCAGCATTATGATATTGACAGTTTGTTGTTAGAACCATCATAGCTTTTGTCTACTCAGGACAGTCTAGGTCTGAAACTGGTACTATATTTGTGCCCATCGGCTACAATTGTTTCTTTCTTTCCTGAAAACTCACCAAGGACTGGCAGCCAATGGTTCAGGGACTAGCATCAGTCCATGGACCACCATCTTGAGTAGTACTGTCCTAGGACTTCATAGTCAGACTCCTCAATCTTATATAAGCAGATTCTCAATATCCATAGGCTTGCCATCTGTGGATTTAAGCAATCATGGATGGCAAGCCCTGTTGCTTTCAATGGGAGTGGATGTGCCCACATTAGCAGCCACATGTATGTCGCACCTGCCATTGAGGTCAATGGGACTCAAGGGTCCCACATTTTTCCCTATGGGGGGGGAACAACATCTAGAACAGATCCCTTGGGAAGAGGGTGGCCTGTAACCTTATGTTAGTGATCTACATAGAACAAATAACAGCATGCATCTTATGTATATTTATTTGGAAGGAGGTTCTACAGGTTTAAGCCCAGTTAATTGTGCTATATAAGTGGGAATATTGCAGCAAAAGCTGCATTAGTGTCAAAAGATTGCAGTAAGACTGATTCTTTTTCATTCATTCAGGATTATATATTAATTAAAATAATATAGTGTAATAAATGAATCTAGAAATAATGTGACTTACAAGTGTTCCAGAAACTGGATAGGTGACATTCCCAGAAGTCATAGGATAAGTGACTCCACTAAACTGAATTTGCATTAAACCTTCAAAACTCCATCTGACAAAACTTACTTTAGATAGCCACAATGGAACTGGAAACAGATATAGAAATAACTTAGTACAATACAAATTACTAAAATGGGTCAGGGGTATCTAAAATGAATCATCCAAAACTGGGAGCCTACAATTTCAATGTGAGGAGGGGAAACACTTTTCATCAGGAATTCTTAGCTTTTCAACACAATTTATGGTAGTGACATAGTTTCTGTGATAAGTTAAGAGCATTAAAATAGGATAGGGGGGAGATAGTGAACATGTCCAGAGTTTTGGCTGGCAGCTCCCATCACACTCCACTATTAGCTATGCAGATGGGACTTGCAAATCTACAAAATCTGGAGGTCTACGCATACCTCACCTCTGAGAGAAGGGCTACAACAGCAAGACAGCATCTCTGGGCAGAGCAGCAATTCTTAACCTGACCCTTTTGAAAATCCAATCCCCAGAAAATCTGATCCCCAGAAAAATTGCCATAAACAATTTTTTTCAGAATAACAAGAATTAAATTGTAGGTGGAAGGGGATATCAGCTTTTTGTCCCAAGTTCATAGACTCCCTGAAGATCATCCATGGATCCTCAAGGCATTGCAGTTTTCTGGGAGAGGAGCTCAATTTAACTTCTTGTTGATGAAGGGCCAGATATAAATCCTTGACCAAACATGCCATTCAAGCCAGGCATTCCACAATGAACTTCATAACCACATAGAAACCAGGAGCATTAGGCTTCGTCCCCTTCCACACATGGAATTTTGTTGTTTACAGAGAATGCCCAATACATGTTCATTCCCGTGACAGAGTAGTAAATTGCACCCCATCAAATACCACCCACTCAAATCAAGATGTATATTATCCAAAGCCAAAGTTATTTGGGCAGAGAGTTAAAAACTAGAGACGAAAAATCCCTCAAGCACTTCTCCCAGTAAAATCCCTCTTCAACTTGCAGCACTAAAAACACAGAATAACTAACAATTTGCTGCCCTTTTATGACACTCAAAATCTGCTGCCTGAGGTGACTGACATACTCTGCCTAATGGTACTTTGCTTATATATCCAATATCTCCAACTCACCTGTCCATAGTTTTTCCAAGCTTATCAAGAAACCTCCACTCAGGAAGAAAGTTGTGTACAAAATATTGCCAATGAATGCTGAAATTTGCAATGTTGGCAGCAGGGCAGAGATCCACATGGCCATGACCCGGGCACAATACGTCACAAACATAAGAAGCAACAAATTCAGAAAGAAACATTCTGGATCAGGATTGAGATTTGCCAGCCAGTAGATGGGAATCCCATAAACTATGACAATGAAGCACTGTTCTGGAAGTTCTCCTAGTATCTGTTTGAAAAAGGAAACATCATTAACATTTAAAAAAAGCCTTAACAGGATCAATGCAACACTTGGAAAAGTTGCTTTTTTAGAATGCAGCTTGCAAAATCTTCCAGACTAGCCATGGTGGCAGGGGATTCTGACAACAGTAGTCCAAAAAATAACTTTTCTAAGATCTGAAGCCCATTCAAGATTGGACTTTATTTCTCTAGATTCTATCAAAACTGTGCATATACATGGGTCTACCTGATCCTACCCCACCCAGGATCAAACACTGATCAGAACGTGTACTGCGGTCAAAAAATCAGAAGACTAGGATTGGGAAGAGCAGCGATGAAAGGTCCTAAAGAAGCTTGCTATTGAACCTAAAGAAAAGCTGATGGCATATCGTTTCAAGAACTTCCTCCAGTGTTTGTTTTGCTGATTTGCACATACAAATGCTTTTTCCTTAGTATTTCTAACTGGTACAGGAAAAGATAGTGGTCTTCACTGTGAGCAACTGCTTTTTAGGCCTTGTATGAAAAATAATGACCATGGAGAACCTAAATAAATTCAACCTAGACAATGAGGAAACTGAAATTGTTAAAGATTTTTTATACCTTGGATTAAGAATTGATTAGAATGGAGACTGCAGTCAGGAGATAAGAAGAAGACTAGGAATAGGAAGGGCAATGATAAAAGAACTAGACAAAATCTTAAAGAGCAAAGATATACAACTGAGCACTACAATTAGAATCATCTAAGCCATTGTATTCTCCATTACCATGTGAGAGCTGCACAGAGAAGAAAGTGGATAAAGAGAAAATCAACTTATTTAGCAATAGCAATAACAGCTTCATTTATATACTGCTTCAGACCACACTAAGCAGTTTCTTAATCCAAGGTATAAAAAAATCTTTAACAATTTCAGTTTCCTCATTGTCTAGGTTGAATTTATTTAGGTCTTCCGTGGTCATTATTTTTCATACAAGGCCTAAAAAGCAGTTGCTCACATTGAAGACCACTATCTTTTCCTGTACCAGTTAAAATACTAAGGAAAAAGCATTTGTATGTGCAAATCAGCAAACCAAACACTGGAGGAAGTTCTTGAAACGACAAGCTCATTGCCCCCCAACAAGCTGGGTACTCATTGTAGCCACCTCAGAAGGATGCCAGGCTGAGTCAAACCTGAGCCCCTGGCTGGAATTGAACTCACAACCTTGTGAGTTTGTGTGTGAGTGGCTGCAGTACAGACATTTAACCACTGTGCCACCAGGGCTCCTTATTTGAGATTGGTGCTGGAAAAGAGTGCTGAGAATACCATGGACAGCCAAAAAGACAAACCAATGGGTCCTAGCACAGATCAGCTTCAACTCTCCCTGGAAGCCAAGATGATTAAACTGAGGCTGTTGTACTTTGGCCACATCATGAGAAGGCAGGACTCATAAGAAAAAGCAATAATGTTGGGAAAAGTAGAGGGTAGTAGAAAGAGAGGAAGACCACATTTCTGATGGCTCGACTCAATTAGGGAGGCCATGGGCCTGAACCTAAGGTCTTGGAGATGTCTCATGTCCCCCATTGTCACCATGGGTTGAGGTCAACTTGAGAACTTCTAACCACAACAATTGCCCTACAATTTTAAAACAATAAGCTTTCCTATAGCAGGGGAGTCAGTGCTGCTCAAGCTGTGAGCCATGATCCCCAAGTCCTTGATGTAGGGCCTTTACAGACTTCCAGAAATAATGCAGCTTGAGTCCACTTTAACTGCCCAGGCTTAATGCTAGGGAATCATGGAAACTGTAATTTTTTAATGAGACATTGAGCCTTCTCTGTCAGAGAGCGCTGGTGCCACAATAAACTACAGTTCCCATGATTACCTAGCACTGGGTCAGGGCAGTTAAAGTGGACTCAAGCTGCACTATTTCTGGCAGTCTGTAAAGGCCCTTACTTTCTATTTTTCTGTATTTCAGGGAAAAACAGCAGGTCTTACCAGAACTGAAACCAATTACCTTGGCAGAGACATAGGAACTGACAGAATACAACCCATCTTCAAAATCTTGATAAAGCACTGCTCTTTCAGAGTGACCTACAATAGAAAGTATTACTTGTTAGAATTTACCCACTGTGATTTTGTTACGCTGTTGTCTACCGAATTTTTCTTTTTAACTCTTAATGTGATTGCAATAGTAACATTGAAAACTTACATTTTGTGATACTGTCAAGAATCACAATATAAGGAATCAAGGCTCCTATCATAAATAGAAGAGCTGACAAGTCCTGAATAGACAGCTTGCTTTTTCCATGGCCATAATAAAGGAATCCAATTAGCAAAGACATGAGAAGAGTTTCAAATCCACGGATTAGTAATACTGAGAGATCTCGGAAATCATTGGAGATCTGACGACTACAAAAAACAAAAGAAAAAAACAAATTGATTACAAACTTTGAAAAAATGAAACCTAAATACCTTGAATTTTGGAGTATATAATTATTCAGATCAGGAAGTCTGCTCAAAATACCTTAGGACCTAAGTATTTTATTTACTCCTTTCTCCTATTATGAATCTGAACATAAAAACACAATTGAAAGCACTTCTGTAGGTCCTATTACTTTCTAAACTTAACTGATCTCAGTGATGGCCTTCTGCTGAGTAGCACCCTGCCTACCAAACATCATCCCCAGGAAGACTTGTCATTTTGAACTTAACCTGACATGTTTTGGGCGTCAGAAGAAGACCTATTCATTTGCTCAACTCTTCCCACCTGGCCTGTTAGCTACTTTGATAGAAAGGCATGGGACCTTACTTTTAAAAAGAATTAATATAATGACATACAAGCAAGATTAGGCTAAGTTATCAAGCTGGGGGTAAGAATTAGAAGTCTCACTTGTCATATGTTTTTTATCATTATCTTATTTATGGTTCCTTTATAAATTCTTATAAATGTTGTGCCCTGCAGTGTTTTTGCATTCATTGGTTTGATCTGCACCAAATTGTGACGGCTTTTAGCTATTAACAATAAAGTTATTACGAGTTATATAATGACATACTGATGGTTGAAGCTATTCATGGCTGAGCTGCTATGAGGATGTGATTATAATCTATCTTCAGTTATGGATGATGGCTTTAATTTGCCACCATACTCATTAGTTTCAAAAGTAGCTTTCTAGGCTATGTTTTTGTATTAACAACTGAGCTAGTGCTGCATTGGTTTGACTTTAAACCCTCGTCATGTATTGTTTCTACTTATTTTATCATGAATTGTATTATTTAAATAGAATTGTTCTATGGCTTAAAAAATAAACACAAATCTAAATCTACAACAAATGCAGCAGTAAAATATCATATATACTGTCATTTCAGAATCTCAGATTGGAAAGGAATACATTTTTGTAGAACTAGATCTTCAAGAATAAGATGGTACAGTCTGCATCACTGTTCACCCTCCCCATTCAGTCATTTAGGGTACATGAACTGGAATACCAATGGGCATGGTGTCACTTAGGTCTGATTGGGCCAGGATATTGTAGGGGCAGGGGCAGCCCAGATAATGTTTTAAAAATATCCAGATGATTTTTGTTGTTGTTGTCCCAGACTATTTGCAGATGGTTCCCAGCAACAGCTGGAATAACCATTCAATTTTTAAAAAAAATTCTGAGACATATAAGATGGGGGGGGGGGGAAAGGCCCATGAGCCACATGTGCATTTATTCTTATAGTTTGTATTCAAGCTTTTGGCCATTCTCCCACTGATGTGTATTATGAGGTAGGCTGCAATGTTTCCAGGTTGGCTAGTTTTCCTATGGACCATTGGAAAGGTACAGATAAAGGTAATTCTTTCATCTTCTTCATTCCCCTTTTCTAATTTTTTTTGTTATAGTGTTATAGAGTTATAATCTCATAGATTTATAGCATCATTGTTTTAGAGATATAACATCATCAAAGTGAAATAATTTAAAGAACACTTTTGCACTAAATTACTGCTTCCCTATTACTCTAAGGAAAATAATAACAAAAACCCTTTAAGAAACATTAGATTGTAAGCCTGAGGACAGGGAACTCTCAAAGTAATACATAGGAAGTGTCTCTGGTAGCCTTTTGCACTGAAGGACGAGTTAGAAAGAAAGGGAGGGAGGGAGGGAACACAGCCTTCAGCACATCATACCTCCATCTTGAAAGAACTTTCTGTTGCGGACCCAATAAAGTACTATATCCAGCAGCAACAGCAACAACAAAAACCCAACAAAACCCTGTTCCCCAGCAGCAGAAAAGAGTCTATTGATAGGGAACAGATGAATAGGGATGCGACAACAGCTGGCAATTCCTAGCAAAACAAATGAGCTGTATTGCAAGAGCTCATGCTTCTTAAGGCCAGTTTGGAATTTTTTTTTAAAAAAACCTCTTTGCAAGTATGTGTACATGAACAGTACTCTCAATAATTGGCACTTGGAATAGAATATTTATATCCCAGCTATTGCATCTCATCTTTTTGCATCTTCAAATTTTTAAACTTTTTGCATTTTCAACTTTTTGGATAGCTCTTTCAAAGTTCATACTACAACCCAGGGGGGATTCACTGCTGCACTGAGATGGAAACTACCAGCTGCCACTTGCTAGAAAAGGTTTTGTGCATATAATTTCCCCCCAGATGTCTTCATCTTTGCCCACTAGTCCCAACTCTTTTATACTTTTACAAACTATTTTCCATATAATAATGTATTTCTGTCCTCCAAAACAGGCATCTGTTGTTGTTAATTGTTGTCACGTCAACTCTGAGTTATGGCAACCCTGTGAATGAGTGAAGAGCCAAGGTGGTGGTGTTGTCTGAGCTATGGATTATGACTCTGGAGACCAGGGTTCAAATCTCCACTCAGCCGTGGAAACCCACTGTGTAGATAAATCACACACTAAGGGCCTCTGCAGATGGGCAGCACAGAGTCGCCCCAGGAAGCGGCGGATCAGGGCCACGGCAACCCCATGCCATGGCCCCAATTCTTTCTTTTGCCACCCCAAAAACAGTGGCAAAATGCCACTCCTTTTAGGGGTGGCAAAAGGCCAACCTAAGAGATGACACCACGGCTCTTCCTCACCCTTTCAGTCCAGCTTGTTTAAACGCTGCGCTGGGAGGGCATCCTGATGCCATGCAGTGTGCGTAATGGCGTGCAGCATCAGGAAAGCGTCAGTGTGGGGTTGGGCCCCAACTCTATCCCCAGGCTGGCCCTTTGGGCCGGTCTGCAGAAGCTCTTGGTCTCAGAGGAAAGGCAATTACCATCTGAATGAATTTTGCCAAGAAAACCTGTGATGGGCTTGGCTTAGGATTGCTATGAGTTACAACTACAGAGGTTGTAGGCACACAACAGCATCATCAACAACAATGAATGTGAGAACTTCAAATTACACTTTTATCAACAGCCCTGTCCAGGTCTTGCCAATTCACTGTTGTGTGTCTCACTGTTGTGTGTCGCTTCCTTGATTGAGTCTTTCCACCTGCAATGCAATCTTCCTCTTTTCATCTTGTCTTCTACCTTACCAAGCATTATTGTCCAAAATACAGCAGTCTCAGTCCAGTCATCTTGGGCTCCATTCACACGATGAAATCTGGGTTATTTCCCTGCTGTTCAGATTTGCACTGATTGTACTTGTTGCAGTTTGGGGGGGGGGGGCAACCAAAAAGACCATTTAAACTGGTGCATTTGGCACTGGATCATTCTGCATCTCCAATAGTGTGAGTAAGCTATCAGATCAATTCGGATCGTGAAACCACAATTCAGGAAATGGAGTCACCTTCATTTTGATCTGGTATGGTGACAAATGGGAATTTCAGACCAGATTTAATTGGCATGGAGAGATTCACTGCCTTAAAACGTAGTGGGAATGGTGAATTGATTTTGAATCGATTCACAGATGTGAATCTCTCTGTGCAAAAAAAGTAAGTGTGAATGGGCCTTTGGCTTCTTGGCATGCTAATTAGATTTCCATCCACTGCCCATCTCAGTTATTATTTGACTCTTACCTTTGAGAGGCATCAGACTGATATTTCAAACAGCATTACCTTAGTAAAATAGTAAACTGTTGTAACCATCCTGGCAATTGATCATCTGAAGGGGTCTTCATAGTAACCATCTCTTCCAAAGTGAATGGGGAGCTGTCAAAAATGGAAGAGAAAAGGAAACAGGAATGTCTCAAGACTTGTGTAAAAATTCATTGTCAGAGAAAACCTTTTGTGCCATATTTTTTTAACCTGGGTTCAGAAACAGGTGCCATGCTGTCCCTTCGGCTGCTTCTCCACAGCGAATCGTCAAAATGTTTGATGTTTTCATGGAACATGGCAGCAAGCAAGCTAACTCTTTGCTTACTTTCCATCTCTCTTTCCTCAGTATGCCTGTCAATGCTTGTCAAATCAACTGTAAAAGAGTACCCAACAAAAAAGTCATACAATCCACATTTCACCCCTCATGTGTGTAGTTTTATCTCTACATTTACAGTTATCCTTTTAAAACTAGTGGAAACCAACACTATTCTCCTAAGCTCCACCCTTACATTTTCCCACAAAACTGGTTCTCAAAATTGCATCCTCAGTAGTTGGGACAATGCATCTGTTGTCTTCTTCACACTGGTTGGGGATATTTATCAGAATAAGCTCTACCTGAGTTACTACCAGAAGAAACAGGTGGTAAAGCTTTCCTTAGCTTAAACTACACAAAATAGCCAATTTCTTCCTGATGGTCAAATATTCTTGTGTGGGGGGAAATTCATCATAACTCACAGAAGTATGTCAGAAGAAAAAGGCAAGCAGTGAACCTTTTTTATAAGCTTAAAATCCACTTATGTACTTTAGCCTATACAGGCACACCCCAGTTAACAAAACCTCTGAGCAAGAAGCTCCTTTGTACAAAGTCTTTCTATGCCTGCTGAGCTTTTTCTTTTCCACTGTGCCCTCTGTCTAGCTAGAAGGTTTTTTTTATAGTAGCATAAGCATTGGGAGGATGGTGAAGAAGGGTTGGAGAAACACAAGCATTTGGTGTTCAGTTGCAGAAGAATTTGGTAAACAAATAAGCTTTAAAAATTGTATTCTTTTAACAACACTAAGTGTACCAACCATAGAAATCTGCAGGATTGCTGTATGTTGGGCAGGGGTAACCCATTCGTGTGAAATATTTGACCATATCCTGGGCAACACCAGAATAGACTGTGACTCCAGACGTCATCAACAGCACCAAATCAAAAAGCTGGAAGACATCTGATCGTGGCTGGTGAACTGACAGAAGGACTAATCTGTTTCCTCTGGCCAATCTGGACAATGTTATTACTAGGTTGTGGGCAGTAAAGCTGTCCAGTCCAGAGGTAGGATCACTGAATATCAGAATTCCTGCCAAAAAAAAACAAAAGCAAATTAACAATTGCACAGTCTATGTCTGTATCGAATAAAGCTAGCAGATTTCCCCCTTCATCTTATGATAAATGTAGCATGTTTTTAGTAGAGGAACACTATAAGTTGTGAAAGATGTCTGTTTATCACAGAACATATTTGCCCTCGCCTGTGTATGCTTTTGTTGTGATTAATTCTTGGAAGATAAACTTGGGTTTGATTTGCAACTTTGATCACTGAGGCACATATCTCTGAGAAAATCTCATTATGGAAGGAAAAACAGGTTATCACATGGAATATGCAGGGCGATTTTTCAGAGATTATACTAATTGAGTTTTTGAGAACAAGAGAGACCTGTCCAGAAATTTTGTTCACATTTTGGACAGAATTGCAATAGGAAAACAGTTAACTAGTCTTCATGCATACAGCATGAATGTCTTTAGGTAGGCAGATATACAGTTGAAGGTCTCTTTTTGGGACTCTGTGTGATCAAGGTTTTAGATCGTGTCAAAACCTCTCAGAACCACCTGAAGGCATTATGCTACTTGAGGCCAGAGAGCAATGGGCATCTCTCATCTATGCAAGTCCAGAGTTTAGACAGTTAATTTTTAACTTTCCCAGAGCTCAGTTCAGTTTGGGATGGCTTCAGCATGCTCTTACATTCATTCTACTATACACACCACAGCTCAATTTGGGACGACTTATATGACGTATTCATTCTTCTGGAAAGTAACTTTCCAAGCTCTGACCAAGTCAATCAAGTTATTCCAATGCATGAGGATGAAAATCTCCCAAGAACTTCTCCCCATACTTGGCAGCAAATATTTGGTAACAAATTAAATATAGTGAGCCCCTGGTATCCATTGAGGTTTGATTCCAGGACCCCTATGGATACCAAAATCCATGGATGCTCAAGCCCCAATAAATACAAGGGTGTAGTGAAATGGTATCCCATATATACAATGGTAAAAGTCAGAGTGAAAACTGGAGTGGTTGTGTACAAGAGGGAATTTCAGCAAGTGTTGCTTGTCACACTTGTCCTTCTTCTACAAAATCTTTAAAGTGACTGGAGCTTTTTTATTCAATTGCAGAATTTGGGGAACTATAGAAATTAGTTGAGGGGTTACATGTGGCCTCTAGACTCCCCCTTTCTCCAGCTGCTGGCTTATACAATAGACCTTTGGGAGTACTTACCCATCACATTATTAAAGACATATGAGGGGAAGATGGGGATTGTGTTCACCTCTAAGGTGGTGTCCTCACCAGCCATCTACCATGCAACATCATATTAATTTATGAAGTAAACTGAATTGAAACTGAATGAAACATGTATTGCCATAACAATCAGAATATATGTGATACCTCAGTTCAAGATGATTTTAATGCTTAAGTTGGTTTTACTGTCACACTTAATGTGATATTTTAATATTTTCGTGTGTCTTTTATTCATTATGTTTATCTCATAGCTATACTTTTTTGTGATGACCTATGGCCATGTATAATAAGTGTGTGTGTGTTTGTGTGTGTGTATAATGTTTGTTTGCTTGTTTGCTTTATTCATTTATATCCTGCTTTCCTGCCAATAATTAGACTCAAGGTGGCTAACAACATATCTAAAGAAATGTAAATAAAAAACTATACAAAAATATTGATAAAAATATAAATATGAAGTTATCATCTAAAATGCAATTAAACAATTTGTTAGATTAAAACACTAAACTTTAAAAACATTAAAATTCACTTAAAGATTATACCAGGACAAGAGTGAACATCTTAACAACAGAGTCATTAGTACATATTTAGACTCCGTTCTCTGTATGTTAAATGCCCTCTTTATTCTTACCAGGATTCCACAGTAACTGGACTCCAATGCTTACTCTCCTCCTCTCTCCCCCAGAAACACCACGGATGTATTCATTCCCTACTCTTGTATTTGCACATTGCCGCAACCTTAGTTCTGCTATAACATCTTCAACCTGAAGGATTTATGAGACAAGCCAGTGTTATCATTTGTTGCATTAAATCAAATATCACATGTAATATATATATATATATTTGCTGGGAGAATTGAATTACATTTTCTACAAATAGTTCTGTACAAAGGCAAGTTCCAGGCTGGTGACTCAGATCAAGCAGACTCTAAAGCAGTGCTTCTCAGCCTGTCTGAAGTAGGGGACGGAGAGTTATTTTCCTCCCAGTATGCCAGCGGCATCATTAGAAGAGTGAAGGGATGTGACACCCCAGATGTGGGTGTCACCCAGTAGGGCAGTACACTTGGAGGGACTGCCATGAGTACTGAACAAGCAAGGAAAGGGGCTTTCCCACTTGTGGTCCCTTCCAGCTCCATCATTCTATGACTTTCTCCATCACATCCCAGATTCCTAAGAAAACTCAGAAAATTTACTTTTTGGATATGGCTGCCAGAATTCCTCAGCTAGCATGTGGCCATAGTGGGTGAGGAATTCTGGGAGTTACAGTCTTAAAAAGTATTTCCATCCTCTGCCTCAAGCCTACTTAGACAGTAGCCATTTACATTTTTATCCCCCCAAAAAGCCGTTTTATAAAAATGCCTGCCATTCATTTTCCTTTGCATTTCCTTCAAGAATCAGATAAGTACATGCATGACAAGATGTCAATTCATATTTTTCTATCAAAGAGCACAGAACAAGTAAAATAGCAAGACATATGAAAACAGGACATATTAGGCAAAACATGCTTCATTATTGATAAAAAGGACAAATAATCACATTCAGATGATGAGATTTTCTTTATCCAACAATTCACACAGTCACTTAGCTAATGTTATTAAATACATTCTTGACAACTTAATTTTCATTCTAATTACCCTTTTTTCTTTTTCTGAATCTGAAATCTTTGCGAGACGCAATTTTGCAATAAACATTAATGTTTCCCTGACTGTCAGGTTTGGTAGCAGTCTGTCATCTTCCCGTACATGGGCTGTACATTTCTTCACCAGTTGGCGAGTGGTGGGTTTTCCATTTATTAAAATTTCACCGGATGTAATTTTGCCTCTATGGTCCCTACATGTTATCAGATCAAACAAAGATGTCTTTCCACAAGCTGGGAATAAAAGAGATGAAAAATCTGAATATCATGTGCAAGAAAGCTTGGAATATTACCTTTTAAAAACAACTAGTTTAGTTTACTTATCACAGTGATGTTACAGTGGGACATTACCTTTTACTATTATTGCATTTAAGGAAAGTAGTTTGCTGTTGTTTGTTATCATGTCATTGGAAAATGCAAGGAAATTTGTTTCCCTCATGTGTCCAGTTCAGATATTGCACCTTGGAAGTTATGACAAAAATGCAGAAGACATAGAAAAGCAATCCTTCCCAACTGCATCACAAGTCAGTCATCATTGTGATCTTTCTTTGCCCTCCTCTTGACTCAGATTGAATTAGTAAAAATATACAGGAATCATTACAGGTAGCCAACTCATTCCCATTTCACTGAAAAGCATTGAATAACAGTCATAGTCTTTATAGACCAAACAAGTACAGTGGGCCCGCTGTATCAGTGGGCTAACCATGTGTGAACTCAAGCATCTATGAATTACCCCACCTTATTATTGTCAATGATGGTGTGTGCATGCAGCCATGCTGACATGGCCACACACATGTTCTTGTCCATTAACTGTAAAGGGGTTTGAGTATGCATGTCTTTTTCTCATCCATGGGACCCATAGAACCAAACCCTCATGGAGGGGAAGGGTGCACTGTAGCTCTGTCCCAGCTCATTATGGCAAAAAGTAAAAGTAATAGCTATCAATCTGTCGTCTTAGAAAGAAAGTTACTTCCTAATTCTAATAACTGAATGTTAGGTTTTTCACCACAGAGCTTATTGCATAGCAAAAAAAGCCGTTTTACCTAATCCTAATATTCTAGGATGGGATTTGGGGGCATTGATATGCAATGGTTCTGGTCTTTTTTGGAGGGGCGGACCCAGAAGTTGATGTTGGGGAACTTCTGTTCGACTCCTTGGCCGCTGGTCTGTGGGGTCCCACAGGGTTCTATTTTGTCCCCCATGTTGTTTAACATCTACATTAAACTTCTAGGAGAGGTCATCTGAGGTTGTGGGATGCAACGTCATCAGTATGTGGATGATATCCAACTCCATCTCTCCTTTCCATCTGATTCCAAGGAAGCTGTCTCTCTGCTGAACCAGTGTCTGCTGTCAGTAATGGACTGGATGAGAGCAAACAAACTGAAACTTAATCCAGTCAAGACAGAGGTGCTCTTGGTCAGTCATAAGGCAGATCAGGGAATTGGAGCCATGCCTACACTCTCCCTGAAATCTTAGGCTTTCAGCTTGGGTGTGCTCCTGGACTCATCACTGAGCCTGGATGCCCAAGTTTCAGCAGTGGCCATGAATGCATTTGCACAATTAAAGCTTGTACACCAGCTGCATCCATTCCTTGAGACGTCAGACCTGGCTATGGTGACACATGCTTTGGTTATATCCCATTTGAACAACTGCAACGCACTCTACGTGGGGCTGCCTTTGGAAACTGTTGGGGAAACATCAGCTGGTCCAAAATGCTGCAGCTAGAACACTGACTGGAGCCAGTTATAGGGAACATATAACTCCTGTATTAAAACAGCTTCACTGGCTACCAATTCGTTTCTGAGCACAATTCAAAGTGCTAGTCATGACCTATAAATCCCTACACTGCTTAGGTCCAGACTATTTGAGAGATCGTATCTCCCCATACGAACCACCTAGAGCCCTAAAATCCTCAGGTAAAGGCTTTCTCTCGGTCCCACAAATGTCCCATGGAGAGGACACGAGAGAGAGCCTTCTCAGTGTCTGCTCCCACTCTGTGGAACTCCCTTCCACAGGAAAATAGGCTGGCCCCTTCACTGCTGGCCTTTCGCTGGCAGGCAAAGACATTTTCATTTAAACAAGCCTTTTAAAATCCTGCAGTCTTGGTTTCATTGGGTAATGGAGGGGCTAGTTTTAGATTATTATTATTTTTAACTCTGTTTTAAATTTTATATTTGTAATTTTTATATTTTTTACAGTTTTAATTGTACTATTTTAACTGTTGTTTTAATGTGTTTTATATATCTTGTTAGCCACCTTGGGTCCCACTTTGGGATAAAGGCAAGATAAAAATAAAATTAATAATAATAATAATAATAATAATAATAATAACAATCCAGCTTCAATTCTCTTCAAGGATGCATCCGGGTGTTATCACACATAACTCAACACCGATTCCGCTGGCCGAATACAGTTTCTGACTTCAAAAACTGGCCAGTTGAGCACAGATTGAACCAGTGTCTTACCCGGGCTGTATTCAGTTGGTGGATTCGGCAGTAATTTATGGAGCTCCTGCATGTGATAACACCCAGATGTATCCCAGAAGAGAATTGAAGCTGGACAAGGTAAGCCAGCTTTTTTTGCCATGTGATAAGCTTCTACATAGAAAATCACTGTAACAGAAATCATCATCATCTTCATCATCTATGAGCCTAACTAGGTGTGACAGGGCAGACATAGTATATTTCATCCAAATTTTCTGCCCTATTCAAATGTAAAGTGATAATGGGTTAGGTTGCATTATTTACATAAAACATGAAACAGACACAGGTACTGAAAGACCATGGCTCAGTGGAAGAGTATTTTCCCTGCATCCAAGCCCCCCCCCAATTCAATAATAGCTAATGTTTCAAGGCAGGAATAGGAACCCCTTTAGAACCCCAGAAAGCCATGAATGTTGAGTTAGACAGGGCTATGCTTCTCAGTGGCAGGGGAGAGGGTGCACTGGATGGTCTCAACCCATGATAGACTTCACCACAGTCTCCAAAATTTGGTGGCTGCTGCTACAAGTTCTGAATTGTGAAAAAAAACTCTTTGCAGTTGATCACTTTCCTGCAGGTGTGTTTTCATGTGTTGAGACACTCTTCTCAAGAATAAGAAAATAGCCAGAGTGACATAGTGGTTTGAACATTGGACTAGGACTCTGGAGACCAGGTTGGGTAAGTCACATTCTCAGCCTCAGAGGATGACAATAGCAAACCCCATCTGAAGAAATTTGCCAAGAACACCCTATAATAGATTTGCCTTAGGGTCACCAAAAATTAGAAATGACCTGAAGGCACACAACACACACACACACACACACATATTCCTTACTTCCCAAGGGGCAATGGAGGTAGGACTACTGCACAGACTGAGCTGACATGGAGCAAGCTTGTTTGCTGCTGCTCCAGAGAATAGGATGCAGAACAATGGATGCAAGCTCCAGGAAAAGAGATTCCACCTCAACATTAGGAGGAACTTCCTGACAGTAAGAGCTGTTCAACAGTGGAACACACTCCCTCAGAGTGTGGTGGAGTCTCTTTCCTTGGAGATCTTTAAACAGAGGCTGGATGGTCATCTATCAGGGATGCTTTGAGAGTTCCTGCATGGAAGGGGGTTGGACTGGATGGGCCGTGTGGTCTCTTCCAAGTCTATGATTCTGTGATTCTGTGATTTTATCACATAATAGCAGGTATAATCCTTACCAGAGCTCTCTATGAGGGCTAGCATCTGCCCACTCTTGACTTTGAAGTTCAGGTTTTGTATGGCTACTGTGTGGGATTTGTTGCCTGTGGCACATGTCCATGGCATTTCCAGATCTGCTAGTTTTTCAAACCAGGGAATCTGTGAGGCCACGTTAACCTAGTGAAAAATAAAGTTGAAATGTTTGTCTAAAGTTTGTCTAAAAGAGGACAACTCACTGTAATTTTTAACAGGTCAAGAGCTAGTGGTCTTGATAGTTCTTACACCCTATGATACCTACATTCAAATTCTACTCCAATGTCTTCCCAAGTGAAGTTTCCAACAATTTCATGAGTTTCACCTCAGTGATTTTCAATAGCTCCTATAGGGGAGACCCTTCCCTAAATACTCAAATTTCAATTTTTAAATTATTTAGAAACAGTGACTGGCATCCTGTGAGACAGTTTCTCTGAAGATGCCAGCCACAGATGCTGGCAAAACGCCAGAAAGGAACTCTTCTAGAACATGGCCACACAGCCCGAAAAACCCACAAAAAACTATAGTTTGTTGTTAGCAAGACTTCTACAGCCTTGTAACTGCTTGTATTCACATTCATGATCACGGCATCATTGCTAGGATCACAAATGACCTCTACTTCCTTGGAGGTCTTTAAGCAGAGGCTGGATGGCCATCTGTCGGGGATGCTTTGAGTGGGAGTTCCTGCATGGCGGGGGGGTTGGACTGGATGGCCCTTGTGGTCTCTTCCAACTCTATGATTCTATGATTCTATGAAAACCTACCTTAAAAGCCAGTCAGCTGTCCCATGAGATGGAGTTCTGTTGGTGAGCAGAAGACTGCAGGATGATGTGACCAGCTCCCTCCCTCTAACACTCATTGGCAGGAAGGGATTGGTTTCATCATCCTGCAACACCCTGATTGCCAGCACCACAGAACTCCATCACTTGTGACTGACTTTTAAGATGGGTTTCAAAGGTTGGATCAAGAAGCTGAAGCACTATGACTCCAATGCAGGATCTCTGACAATTATTATAATTTAAATGAAAATATAATCAATCTCCCCATAGTGGATATGACCAGCTCCATCTGCTGTTTTAGTCTAATCTGCATTGCAGAAATAATGCAGTTTGACACTGCTTTAACTGCCATGGCCCAATGCTATGGAATCTTGGGATTTATAGTTTGTTGTGGCACCAGAGTGCTCTGAGAGAGAAGGCTAAATAGCTCACAAAACTACACAACCCCACATTTCATACCACTGAGTCATGGCTGTTAAAGTGGAGTCGAACTGCATTATTTTTGTAGCGCAGTTTAGATTTTAGATTCATAGATTATAGAGATGGATGGGGCCATTGAGTCCTGTTCCCTGCTCAATACAGAATCTCCAGCTAAATCATCACCAGCAGGTAGCTGTCCAGCCTCTTTTGAAAGACTGTGCAGACAGCCTCAAGGCCCTTGCTTCTCTTCTTTAATCTCATGAGCCTTTCTCTTTAAATCAGACGTAGACTGAATTGCCCTTCAAATACAAATGCCTTCAGTTAGAGAGCTGTCCTCTTTAAACTAGGACACATGGCCATTCCAGTCTAGAGCTAAATAAGAAGGCATGTGACGATTATGTTCTCTACACAATGTCTTTCCCATATCTATCAGGTTCTTGCCAACCTACCAAAAGAGTGTGTGAAGGATTCCTGGGAGATTGCTAGCACTGGAGTAATCCCCTCACATGTTCATTTCTAGTGGTGCTGGTACAGAGGAAGGTGATTCAGGGAAAATAGGAACTAGACATCCATGATAAGAGGCACAAGCAGATTCTGAGAGCTACATGTAACCTGCAGGCTGCAGATTATCTGGTATGGTCAACCCTCTGTATCTACAGATACTTTATTCATGGCTTCAAGCATCCACAGCTTGAATATATATATATATATTCCAAAAAGCAAACCTTGATTTTACCATTTTATATAAGGGTCACCATTTTACTATGCCATTGTATTTAATGGAACTTGAGTATCAACGGATTTTGGTACCCATGGGGAGGTGTCCTGGAACCAAACCCCAGCTGATAACAAGGGCCCACTGTATATAGAATTGCTGTCTCCATCACTTTCATGGTGACATGTAGAGTTTATAAAAGGCACTTTTTAAAACTGCAACTCTCACAATTTTAAGCTCTGTCCTAAGCTCTGGCAGCATGTAACCCTTGTTATAAGTTGATGAAAAAGCTTAAGAGCAACATACCAGACTTGTGTCACTTGCCACCACTGAGTTTTATATACTGAATCTAAGGATTTTCTCACACAGAGGCAAATTGCTTAAATCCCGTGCAGAAATGGGATTTAAAAATCCGAAACCCCCCCCCCACAAAAGTGTGTTTTCAAACGTATTTGTGTAAAGGAGAAATAATGCGACATTAACCCGAACAGAAATTTGCCAAAACCTGCTTCCCAAAAGTAAAAAGGAGCAGGTTTTGTTGGCTTTCTGTTTGGGTTATTTTCACGTTCTTTCTCTTTCTCTTTCATGCAAACGTTGTCTGAAAAACAACCCGCAATTGCGAGTTTTGTCTACTTTTTGTTTGTGTTAACCCCAAAAGTCATGTGAAAAACAATCCACGAAAGCAGGTTGTTTTCACTTTAAATCTAGTTTCTGCACAGGATTCTCCCATGTGATAAACTCCTAAGGCTCAGTTTTGTTACAGTATGACTGGCACCTTTGCTACAGAACAGGTGATAATAGGGTTAAACTATATGCCATGGATACTGTGTCATTAGACATCAAGAGGATATTAATGTTCCAGAGAAAGTGTTCTAGTAAAGCTTCCTGCCTGAACAATCAGACTTGCAAAAAAGCCTCCAAAAAATTTACCTCCTGATGACAAATCACAAAACAAAGTGAATTTGCCAGAACAGGGAAGTGAAGTGTGAAAAGCTTGTGCTATAACAAGCAAATGTCTTTCAGCCCTTAAGGAATTCCCATTTCTAACTGTGTGTTACCTGTAGTCTGACCCATAGTCTCACATCTTCATGTGTCTCCCTCTTCCTTGTACCTCCAGATCTTTCTTCCGACACCAATATACTTGCTTGCCTTTCCTATTCCCTCCCATTCTTCATCCTCTTTCCTTCTAATCCAGGTAGAACTTTTTAAATTGTGAAAGATTTACAAACCATTACCTGTCACTCAGGGATGTCCTTATAAATTTTGAGAATGGTTTGAGTGTTTAAAGCATTTTTTTTTAAACCAAGCATTCTATATGAAGGCTATGATAGAACAAGATGAAAATATAAATAAATGTCACCCCTTACCTGGTAGCTGAGGTCCCTGACTTCTAGAACATTTGATTTCCCATTGTATGTAAAATACAGGCTGTTGTCTTCTGAGCAAAAAATACTGTCTTGAATGCTCCTCTTTGCCTACAGAAATCATAATTAAGATTGTCACTTACTTGACATTAAGGTTAATTTTAAAAGCAAAAGGAAGGTGAGGAAGTGCTAATCATATGTTAGCTGTTTCAGACATTAGCTGGCATATTTTTGGCATTTTTTGGTCTTTCTGGAGGTTGATATTCTTTTCCCTCTGCATCTAAAGACCACCCCTCACTATTGCACTGTAATATCCACCATCCACTACCATCCCTTCTGGGTGAAGAGCACAGGGAATGACTATATGTCACCCCTTGGATCAGAGGCAGGAGTGTAGCTGGGGAAAGAGGGCAAAATGAAGTCATTGCTTCTGCAAATAAAATTTTATTATTTCCCCTCCGCCTATGAAATTCTCCTTCAGCCATCAAACTTCTAGCATTGTAGTAACTTAAAACTTCATGTCACTATTTGGCTCTCCAGCTTAGGCATCCAAAGAAAGTGGGCAGGCAAAGTTACAAAGGGAATGCAAAGCCAGCAAATGTAAAAGTTTTAGGTTATTTGTCAGATTACGTTATACTGTGTAGTTGCAGATGTGTGTGTAAGTATATTACGTATAGGTTACATTTTTTGTTTGTGTTACATTCTGATGGGATGTAGTGTTATTTGTTAGATTGTGTTATACTGTGCAGTTGTAGATATGTATGTAAGTATGTTATGTATAGGTTATATATGTTTTTGGGTTACGTTCTGATGGGATGCAATGTTCTTTGTTAGATTATGTTATACTGTGCTGTTGTAGATGTGTATGTAAGTATGTTACGTATAGGTTATATATGTTTTTGTGTTATGTTCTGGGTAGTTGTGGATGTGTATGTATGTTACGTATATGTTATATATGTTTTTGTGTTACTCTGGTGGAATGTAGTGTTCTTTGTTAGATTATGCTATACTGTGTATTTGTAGATGTGTATGTAAGTATGTTGTGTATAGGTTGTGTATAGGTTTTTTACATTTGTAATGTTCCAACCTTATATGTTTTTATATCATGGATTTTTTGTGTGTGTTTCAATAAAAATACTGGAACAAACAATAAAACTTTTAGGTACATATAATTTACAGTGTGGCACCTCTGCAAAGCTAGAAAGAAAATGTAATGGGGAGGGGAAGAGAAGAAGAAAGCTATGTACTCATTCCCCCCCACCCAGCTCTCAGTCTTCTGATCCCAGAGGTAACATATAGTCAGCATTATTAACAGAAATTAATTTCTCTAATTCCTTTTAAAACATCCCCAGTTGGTGGCCATTACAGCCTTTTCTGTTAGCAGATTTTCATTTAACCATATTCCTATTCACTTATTTCATGACCATGTAGAATCAACAGGCAAAGAAGAAAATGAGCCAAAACCCCTTTTTGTCCATCACCACTATGGACCTTATCCCACGGGGCCAAAAGCAGCAAGAATCCA
>CM034701.1:368537530-368589509 GCA_020142125.1 Phrynosoma platyrhinos | reverse complement strand
GCTCCAGAAAACCCCATGATAGGTTTGCCTTAGGGTCTCTATAAGTCAAAAACTACTTGGAGGCACACAACAACAACAATAAGAATTCATAATAACTATCTACATATATGTTGCTGTTGTTATGTGCCTTCTAGCCATTTCTGACTTATGGTGACCCTAAGGCAAACGTAGAATGGAGTTTTATTGGCAAGATTTGTTCAGAGGAGGTTTGTCATTGCCTTCCCCTGAGGCTGAGAGCATGTGACTTGCCCAAGGTCATCCAGTGGGTTTCATGGCCAAGGTGGGAATCGAACTCTGATCTCCAGTCATAGTCCAAAACTCAAATGACTACGCCACATGCGTAAAAGAGATGAAAAATTAGCTGAATTTAACTAAAATGAATTCTTCATTAAATATTATTAAATTCATTGAAATTACCACTCACTATTAACAAATGATATCTTTCCAGCCATACATAATATATTATTATTACACTTATGTTTTTATGTAAAAGAACCTCAAATGTGCTTAAACTGACTTTAATTAATATGTTGACTAAGGGGCTTTGCAGATGGCACAAAGCGCCATCTTTGAGCCAAGGAAGGGGAGGGGGAGCCAGACGCCGGGCGCCCCAACCCCTTCCTGAGGATGTCATCAGAGCGCCCGCCATTGCACACAGCAAGCACTCCAATTACTTCCTTCCGTCGCAGCATCCAGACGCACTGCGACGGAAGAGACGCGGAAGAGGTGCACACCGCCTCTTCCGGCACCCTTTCTGCAGCTTTATTTTAGAGTGGATTGGGGCCGAGGAGTGGGGCAAAGAGTGGATTGGGGTCAAGGAGTGGGACAGCCTTGGCCCAAATCCTCGGCTTCTCAGGGCGGCCTATGGCCACCCATCTGTAGAGGCCCTTATATTGTAATTCATATGAGGACTCTGGTATTGACTATAATGCATTGTGTTCCTTTTCCCACCGAGTACATAGCACATTTAGCAATTTACCACTAACCTTGGTGGCAATGTCTTTCAGAATAAATGTTCTGAGGACTACTGAGAATAATGCAAGAAAAGAACTAGGTGGCCACGTGGGGCTCATAAGAGATGGTTGAATGGTCAGTGGGGGGGGGGTTAAAATATAAATGAACTATCAATAAGTTTTCCCATGCAGCATCCTCAGTGCAGAAATAATCTGTTTTGACATCACTTTAACTGCCCTGGCTCAATGCTATGGAATTCTGGGAATTGTAGTTCCACAAACTGCAGTTCTCAGAATTCCATAGCATTGAGCCAGGGCAGTTAAAGTGGTGTCAAACTAGATTATTTGTGCAGTGAGCATGTAGTCTTTGTGCTTTTTCTTGGATGCCCTTTCATCTTCCTTTTTTATCTCAGCCTCATTTTTGCAAAGTTTCTGCTTCATAACACATTATTGAATTCATTACTGTATTTCAAAGTTGATGGTGACGATGATGATGATGAGAATAAGATTAAGAATAATGTAGCAATAGCAATGTGTGGTGTAGTGGTTTGACTTTTGGACTAGGACACTGGAAAACTAGGGTACGAATCCTTGTTTGTGTCTTGATCCTATGATTCTCATAGGGTTCTGACAACAAAATGTGATGAATGTAAGGGGAGAATTAAAGCAAATCTGAATTGGGGAGAACTGATGCCTGGAGCAGGAAACCTGGAGCTATTTATGACCTTTATTGAGCAAAGCAAAGCAGCTTCATTTATATACCACTTCATATCATACTATGCAGTGTCTAAGCGGTTTACAACTGTAAGCTCATTGCCCCCCAACAGTTGGGTACTCATTTTAGCAACCTTGGAAGGATGCAGGCCTGAGTCTAGCCTGAGCCCTGGCTAGTATTGAACTCGCAACTTTGTGGTTTATGAGTGAGTGGCTACAGTACAGGCATTTAACCACTGTACCACTATCCTTGGGAGATGGGGAAGATAAGAATGGAAGGAGCGAACTCCAAAGCTCTTTTGATATGGACAACAGCCCTGCTTGCTGGACAAAGGGATTTTAAAGTCTTGTTTAACCTGGGAAAATTCAGAGTCGATTCTACCAGTTATGGAGTAGTTTTTGTGCCTTAGGCCCTATACAGACTAGCCAAAAGGGCCAGCCTGCGGGTGTAGTTGGGGCATGGCGATTGCACACTGGCTGCCCTGACTCCACTCCGATGTCATCGTCACACCATGAGCCCCACCGCATGGCGGGCATCATCAGGGCACTCCCTTGGTGCAGCGTTCAGACATGCTGCACCAAAGGAGCACAGAAAAGCTGCTGTCGCTTTTTGCCGCTCCAAAAAGGAGTGGCATTTGCCAGCTTTTTCTAGCACCAAAATGCCAGATTGGGGCCACAGCGTGCAGTTGCCATGGCCCTGATCCAGCAAAGAAAGGGGTGGTGGGACACTGCCCCTTAGGAGCCATCTGTTTAGCCCCTTAGAACCCAGAATAAATGCAATAGTTACTTTTCACTAAAAGCTGTCCTGGTTCTTCAAGTCTCTAACTAGCAATCATGACAACTTGACCATGAATATTTGCCACCTTAGGCAAATCACACTCTCTCAGCTTCAGAGGAAGGCAACAGCAAACCCCCTCTGGCAAACTCCTGCCAAGAAAACCCAATGACAGGGATGTCATAAGTTGGAGTCAACTTGAAAGCACATTTAAACACATTCTTAACTTGTTACATTTTTCTTTTTCTTTCCACTTTTATAGGGAACGTGTGGGACCTTGGTGGAATATTCCCTCATACAATAAGAAGTGGAACAGACAGATTCTCAAAGATGTTTCATTTCATATCAAAAGTGGTCAGCTTATGGGCATCTTAGGGAATTCTGGTAAGTAGTGTATCACCACATGTCTGCACTGAATGTCCAATTATAGTGCAATTCTATTGGTCCTGGGGCAATTATTTTGTGATGAAAGAAAGGTAATGTTAACTGGTGGATTTGTAAGTAGGTTGTAATTTGATTTTATTCTGAATAATTTTGGGGATATGTATCACACTGTGTGGCATTCTCCATACTTCCCAACTGTTCTGATATAGTAAGGATTGTCCCAATTAATCCTCTGTTCTTCCATTTTTTTCAGCTGCTTTTAAAATGTTCCAATTTTTCCTCTCCCACTTGCCTACGTCTTTTTGTTGCAAACTCAGTTAAAAGTTAAAAAATAGTTTGCACTTAATAAACTTCAGGAGGACGGGGGGGAGGTTAACTCCCCTGCTGAGTAAATTTATAGCAACTGAAGAAAAAAAGAGAGAATGAAGGGTGACTGTGGGAAGAGAAGAAAGAAACTAGGATATTTTAAAAGTGGTATGACAGAGGATTATTTGTGGCTGTCCATGCCAAATTGAGATGGTTGGAGAGTATGGATTCTTGTTCTATTAAATCTGAATTGAGTGCAAACTACTTTTGCTCTGTGAACTCAGTTTGCATCAACTGAAGTAAGTTGAAGACAAAGGGTGAAAGTGGGATGAGGAGAAAGAAACTGGGGAAAGGGGGACAACAGAGGATTTCTTTTGCCATCTAGACTACATTCTGATGTTCTTTGGCCATATGTGTTCCAGTTTCCATCTATGGAAGAGGCCTCGTCTTAAGTCAGGTCATTTGGCCATGTAACCTGTAATGCCAACTCTGACTGGCACCATTTGCACTACAGGGATTCAGGCAGAAATCATTCCTAGCCGTACTTGAATATTTCTGGTTTTCCCTCCTGGTGGTCTTCCATCAAAATGTTAATCAGGTTCAACCTTGCTTACCTCATAAAATTTCATACTGACCTCATCTAACATTGTGGATCAAAGCCTAAATCCTGTTACCTGTTCCAACTTGAGTCAGCCCACTGAATCAATGGAAATTATAAGTGGACTTGGGGTTGCAGACTGCCAAAAATAGTGCAAATTGAGTCCACTTTTAGGGTTAGGGTTAGTGCTAGGGAATCATGGGAATTGATTTTGTTCTGAGACATTGAGCCTTCTCTGTCAGAGAGCTCTGGTGCCACAATAAAATACAGTTCCCATGATTCCCTAACCCTAACATTAACCCTAAAAGTGGACTCAATTTGCACTGTTTCTGATAGTCTGCAACCACTGATTCTTTATGGAACAACTCTAATTGAAACAAAGAATTGGATTTATACTGGAGTATAGTAGGATGGACGTGTTCTCATAGTCATATAGCCTTTGCAGACTGCTAGAAATAGTGCAAATTGAGGCCACTTTAACTGTCCTGGCTCAGTGCTAAGGAATCATGGGAACTGTAGTTTATTGTGGCACCAGAGCTCTCTGGCAGAGAAGGCTCAATGTCCCAGAAAAAAATGCAATTCCCATGATTCCCTAGCACTGAGTCAGGGCAGTTAAAGTGGACTCAATTTGCACTATTTCTAGCAGTCTGCAAAGGCCCATAGTCAACAAACTCCGAAAAATACTAATTTAGCTGTGGCAAAGCAAATGGCAATTATAGTTTCAGCTACAGAAATATATGATGGCTGGACAGGCTCTTGAGGTGTGTGAGATTTTTCACAAGTTAACTGTGTGTGATGTTGCCAATTGTCCAGTTAGAAAAAAAGCACTGCAGGTTCTTGTGCCTTCAACATAGATTTGAACTTCAGAAATCAGCAGGTGAACCATTTCACAGCATGGATTTAAATGTTTTAGCACCTGCTATGTGCTGCAGATCAAACTGCTGTTAAAAGGGCAGCTAGCAGAGATTGGTTCAAATGCTGGCAGTCCTGTGGATGATCACAAGCCTTAAGCAACTGGTGTTTTTTTCCACTGTGAATTCAGTATATCACTATATTAAATTTCCCAATGTGCATTAGGATCTGGAAAAACAACTCTGTTGGATGCCATAGCAGGAAGATTGAACCATAAGTCAAACTTTCTTGGCCAGGTTTATGTCAATGGACGTGAGCTGAGACAGGAACAATTTCAGAACTGCTTTTCCTATGTTCTCCAGGTTGGTTGGTTTTTTCTTTTTTCTTTTCTGTTGCATTTACATGGGTAGTATTTAGTTATCTACAGGACAGACGATGTTGCTAAATGTAACTAAGAATGGAGGATAAATTTATTCAGCTTGCACACTCTTAAATATATATCAGTATATGAACTGTAATACATTTATATTTTAGCATTTGCCCTTCTCAGAGTTTGACAACACAGTTTCCTGAACAGTGTGGAAAAAAATGAGAAAGTGGTAATTTAATTTCTTTTAGGGTAAATTGTACACAGAAATGGATATATTGATGAAAAATGAACACAATACTATAGTAAGGAAACCATCTTGCAAAAATGCATAAGTAGAATATGATAACTAGAATGCTAGTTATTAGACAAAATTTTGTAGAAAAGTGTGTTGGCCGGGCAAACTTGCACACAAAGAAAAATGTCTATATTAGGGGAAACATACATACAATTTATGGGTGCAACTTTTTAATTAAAAAGTAACAAAGTGATGAGGCAATTGGGAAGCAAAATTTAAGGTCCTATCCAGACTCATTAAAAAGACCAGAAAGTCCCAGATTTTGTTCTTGTACTTTCCAACCTAATTTTGGAGATCCATACAAACTGTATGGATTTTCAATCAGTTTTATAATGTTTTAATGTGGTGATAATAATTTGGTTTCAACACCTTTTATAAAACGTTTTAATTTGTTGTTCTGGAAGCTGCCTTGGGTTCTGTCTTGGTCAAAAGGCAGCATATAAAACAAACAAACAAATAAACAAATAAATATACATTTTATTTATCTCAGAATAATTTCTGTCAGTTCCTGGTATGATCAGAGACTTTTTATACCAACTCCCTAGGTTGGTTTGTTTTGAATGGGTATAAAATTGGAAAGAACAGGCACAAAATCTGGGACTTTTCAATCAGTGTAGCTGTACCATAAGATGACTAAACTGAATAAGAAACTGAAATGGACATATTCATTTGTCTCAGTTTCTCATGCAATCCTTTTTTACAAGATTTACTTCACAGAAGTCAATGGATGTGTACTTTTAGGTGGTTATAACTGTAGAAATTAACGTTGTTGTATTTTGCCCCCCCCCCCCCACTTTTAGAATGAAACCTTACTAAGCTACCTCACCATAGAAGAATGCTTGACTTATGTTGCTTTGCTAGCACTCCAGAAGCACTCCTGTGAACTGATAAAAAAGAAGGTTTGTATTATTAAGTCTCTACAATACACTGGGTGGAAAATTAAAACTCTAAGAACTCTACTCCTTCACAAGATTTTATTAGTATTATGTGCCTTCAAGTCATAGTGATCCTAAGATGAACCTATCATGGGTTTTTCTTGGCAAGTTTTTTCAGAATAGGTTTGCCATTGCCTTCCCCTGAGGCTGAGAGAGTGTGACATGTCCAAAGTCACCCAGTGGATTTCCATGGCTGAACCAGGAACCGAACCCTGATCTCCAGAGTCTTAGTCCAATACTCAAACCACTACACCACACTGGCTCTCCTTTTACAAGGTTAAGATATTTCAAAAAGACATTTTGGTCCATAAGGAGAAAGAGCCCCATCAAATCTGGAGCAAGACAATTTATTAGAAGCAACCAAAGTGGAACATTTTGTGTGTTTCAGGCTTTATCTCATCAACCTGAATGTTAAAATGTTATGAGCGTATGTGCCATAAACCTGCATGTAGACTTAGAGCAACCCCATGAATTTTTCCTAAGGTTTTCTTAGGCAAAGAATTGAAAGAGGTGGATTTGCCAGTTCCTTCCTCTGAATTATAGCCTACAGAGGCTGATGTTCATTGGCAGTCTCCCATACAAGTACTAAGCAGGACTGAGGACCTTATCCCACGGGGCCAAAAGCAGCAAGAATCCACTAAGAATCAGGCGCTATAGCGCTATACATTCCCGGGTGATCACACGACGTCGCTCAGAATCCGCTAAGAATCAGGCGCTATAGCGCTATAGTTTTCCGGGTGATCACACGACGTCGCTCAGAATCCAACAAGAAACCGCTCGGAATGCAGCATCATTCGGGTTCTTTTGAATGTCGGTTTCAGCGGGCATTGCAATAGCGCTAGCTTATCCATAGCGCTATTATAGCGCTAGCGCCATATTTATACTAGCGCTATAGTACTGCAATGATGCTCATATCGCTTTCTTGCCACTTTTGAGAGCAGCGTGGGATAAGGTCCATAGTCTGATTAGCTTCCAAGATCGAATTAGCTTCCAAGATCGAATCCTGAAAGTTCGAAACAGGTAGTTTAAATCCATTGATCTGGGTCCTATTCTTTGTAGCAGGAGAAAACAAGCTTTCTCCATCATTCACTTGACAGCCTTTCAAGATAGTCAAAGATACAGTCAGCCCCCCATATCCATGGATTCTGCATCTGTGGATTCAACCATCCACGGCTTGAAAATGTTTTTTAAAAAATAATTCCAAAAAGCAAACTTTGATTTTTCAACTCTATATAAGGGACAACATTTTACCATGCTATATACAATATGACTTGAGCATCCATGGATTTTGGTATTCGGGGGGGGGGTTTGTCCTGGAGTGGATAACAAGGACCCACTGTATATTATATTGCCTCTGTCTTCTTTTTTCTAGGCTAAACAGACAGTTTCCTCAATTCTTCCTCATGGGGCTTGGTTCCCAGACACTTTAGCAAGATAGTCATCTTAACAAATCTATATATTCCAAAGGAGAGGTGACAGATGGCATCTCTGTCTAGCTTCTCCAATGTAGTTTAGAACCTGTACTTGGCTCCGGTTGGAAATGTTTGTATAATGGAAATGAGTTCCAGATGGCTAGAGAAAAGCATTCTTCAGACCTTTAAAATGTTTTAGTACATTACAGATGTGCCTTTTTGAGTCACATTCTAAGCTGGCTCAATTGCTCCTTAAAGCCCATTAAAATATACCTGTAGTTCATCATCAAGTGGCAAAGCAACCTTCCTTTACGTGTTTCACAGCAAAACATATCTGCAATAGCTGCACCATTTTTCCCATCTAAGGGAATGATTCAGACAGCACCCAAATGCACTCTTGGCTATAAGCAATAAAGAGATGTTTTATAGTTCTTCCAAATGACACAATAACCACATTTTCATGGAATCACAGAGTTGAAAGGGGCCTCATGGGCTATCAAGTGCAACTCCCTGCTCATTGCAGGAACTCCAAGCTAAAACATACCAGCAGGTAGCTTTCCAAACTCTTTTTGAAGGAGACCCCACCACCTCTTTAGTCAGTTACTTCCATTGCCAAATTGCTCTTTTCATCAAGAAGTGCCTTCAAATGTTCAAAGTCTCCCCTCCTGTCACTTCAAACCATTACAACAGGTCCTACCCACAGAGGAAACAGAGAACAAAATGGCACCCTTTTTAGGGAGAGTTATTAATGACTCTTTTCTTAGAAGAATGGTATATTCTCAGTTTGGGCTAGAGTGGCCAGTTACACATCATCCCAATCCAAAAAGGGATAAACTGATCAAGATTTGCCTGTAGTTGCTAATTTAAATATAGAGACATAAATTTAGAAATAATTGCTGTAATTACAATAGATATATAACATAACTCACTATATTGGGGAAGACTCTGATGGGCTATGCAACTGTCCGGGCACCAGCGTTTAATGGGCAGCTTTAAGGTCTGTCCCTTCTATTATATTTCTTTTGTCTTCAAACCAGACTTAGCCTGGACAGTTTTTCAAAAGGAGGATGCCTTGACTGTCCTCTGACAGCCCTCCAAATAGAGGACTGTCCTCTGTAAAGTAAGGCACGTGTCCCTCCTTGTTTGTGCTGAGACATTCTACATCTCTGAGCTGGGGAGATCAATTATAATTATGCTTAGCATCTCTATGGTGCTTTAAAGTATTTTACAGATATTATCAGGCTAATCCACATAATAATTCTGAATAACAGGTCAATATTAAGGCAAATGATCAGGCTAAGGAAGAGAAATAATGCATCATCTAGGGCACCTGGTGTATTATAGCAGTTGTGAGAATTAGACCAAGTTCACTACTATAGCTTTCTGTCCTCGAAATCAGAACCATCTAGATGAATGCCCTATTCAGATAATAGCTTAATGATTCATTCAGACCCATTTTGTATCATGGCACCTCTGTATTTTAGACTCTTTTTTCCCCAGCCTGTTTTTTCCCATCATTCTGAGTAATGTTTTATGTTGCTTTAAAAAAAAATGTAGCCCTTAATGGATGCTAAAGCAGCAGCTGGACAGACAATCACCACCTCAGGTTCTTCCTGAACTGTCCTTGTTTTTGCAGGTTGATGCTGTTATGGCTGAACTGAGTCTCAGTCACGTTGCTAACAGTGTAATTGGAAGCCGTATTTTTCGGGGAATTTCTGATGGGGAAAGACGTCGTGTTTCAATTGCAGCACAGCTATTACAAGATCCCAGTGAGTACGGCACTGAGCTTTTCAGAACAAAACAAATACTCCTGTCCTTTCTGATTAGACTGTCACTTGGTACACACACCTACCACCCACCTCTCCCCAACGTTTTTTAATAGAACTTTTCATCTGTCACAGAGGCTCAATCTAATAATGCTCATTAAAGTTCAGGAGGAGCTCAATGTGCCCTCCCCTACCTGCCAGAGATTTAGCACAGGAAGAGCTACAATCTCAGGTTGGATGCTGATGAGATTTGCAATGTCTAATCCTCAATTTAGGCAAATTATTTAGAATAATAATCCAGGTCTTTGAATAACTTGGGGAGTTAACCTGAGTAAGTGGCCATGCCAGAAGCTACCAGTTCAACGATCCTGTCAAAAGCCCTTCAGAATCTCATGCAGGATCTCAGTCCAGCTAGTTGAATTCTTTTGGTCATGTTCAAATATACTATTGCAATGTGCCTACGAAGTCTTGGATTCCCCCCCCCTCTTTTTTAAATGATTCCTCCAAAATTCTAGCTACCACCCACAGCAAGCATAGCCAATGGTGATGCTAGCAAGGGAAATCTGGGAGCTATGGTCCACAAAGTATACAAGTTGAGTATCCCTTATCCAAAATACATACTGTATATAGTCATCTATAAGTCAAGAGATTTTAGACAAAACATTGACCCCAAAAACCTATCCATGGGTCAACCTATCCATGGGTCAATGTAAATACTGTACTTTAACTCTTATTTTGAAAAGAGAGGAAGTAAATCTTAGCCGTTTAGTTCTAAGTTACAAGGAGATACTGAAAGGATGAATGAGCAAGTGAAGATGTAAAAAAAAATTGCCATCAACAACAGAACAATACACAGTTTACATGGGAATCACTCCTCCCTACTCAGGGTCTCATAGTATATATATATACCCACTCTCTTCCATTCCAGTATTCTCTGAAGATGCCAGTCACAGATGCTGGTGAAACATCAGAAAGAAATTCTTCTAGAACATAGCCACACAGCCTGAAAAACCCACAAAAAACTATAGTAACACCACTGTTTAGACTAATGTGTTCATCCCTAGCCCTGGCCTTTTTGCCATTTTGGTTTTGCAATTTTTTTGTATTTGCTTTATTGTAGTTGTGATTAAAAACTTTCCAAAACACATGCACACAGACGCGAACACACACGCAAATCCTCTTTACCCTTGTTTACACTGGTTTTCTTACTGACAAAATTCCCCTTTATTTCCTTCAGAGAAGCTTGGATGTGTTTTATATCACAGTCTTTTTGTGCTCAAGGATTGTTGGAGGTGAAAATGTAAGCAAGGGAAATGGCAGGATTTGCAGGAGAGAAGTGTTAAGCCCTCTCCCAGCCCTCAGTTCCCACTCTTCCTTTGGGGACTAACAGAGAGTTGGAACCTCATTTTTACTGATCTAATATGTAGTTCCATCCTATAGTCCAGGGGTCGGCAAACTACAGTCTGTGGGCTGAACCCAGCCCGCTGAGGCCTTCCTACTGGCCCCTGACCGGTCTTGCCACTGCCACCGCCTTTCTCAGGCATGTGCGACTCCAGGGCGCCATTTTCTGTTCCAAAATGGTGCCCGGAGTCTCGTGCGACCTTTCCCATCCTGCCCTGTGACAGGAAAGGTTGCGTGAGACTCCGGGAGCCATTTTGGAACACAAAATGGCACCCCGGAGTTGTATGCGCTTGAGCACTGGGGCCCAATTCAGTTGCTGGAGCCCTCCCGGGGCCCCTGCTGCGGCGCCAGGCCTCTCTGAGGCCCGTTGCACTCGCCAGAGCCCTCCTGGAGGACACCTGCACCCACTCTGGGCCTTTCCGAGGCTCATTGCAGTCACCGGAGCCCTCCTGGGGGTCCCCCGCACCTGTGCCGGGCAAACTTCGGAGTTCCTTGGAACATCAGAGGGCTGGAGTAAAAAAAAAAAAAAAACGCTCCCCCCCCAGCCCTCTGATGTTCCTAGGAACCCCGAACCGGCCCCCGGCTCAGAAAGTTTGCCGACCCCTGCTATCGTCCATTAACTGAACTGTCAAACTGTTGTTTTTGTTTTCACAGAGGTCATGTTGCTAGATGAACCCACCACAGGTCTGGACTGCATGACAGCTAATCACATTGTGTCGCTGCTTTCAGAGCTTGCTCATAAGGGGAGAATAGTGATTATTACAATCCATCAACCACGATCAGAACTTTTTCAGGTAAAGGCATCAAAGAGGTTGCCTAGTATGACGTTGCCTAATATGTTCCCAATCTGAATTCAAGATGTTGGCAATGACATTTGAAGCCCTAAATGGCTTGGGACATTGAAGGTGCATCTCTCTCTCTCTCTCTCTCTCTCTCTCTCTCTCTCTCTCTATATATATATATATATATATATATATATATATATATATACATACATGCCCAAGGGTGTTCTAGAGATGCGATCCTCTGTGTCCCACCAGTGAGGTCAATACATTGTGGGCAGACGTGGCAGAGGGCCTTCTCTTTCTGTGGTACCCCAGATGTGGAACATAACTTGGGGGCCTGATTGGCACAAATGTTGGTATCATTCTGATACCAAGCAAAACCATGGATGTTCATTAAAACTATTGATGCCTAGTTGGTTTTATACAAATATGACATCCAACGCTTAAACCATTACACCAAGTTGGCTCTCACACACTAGCATGTACATGATTTTAAGTTGTTTAAAATTATTTTAACTTGTTTTAATCAGTTTTTTTCATCTTGTTACATTGTTTAAAATGTTTTTAATCTTTTAATGTTATTTTTTACTATTTATCAGATATATTAATCTGAGGAAGTGGACTGAACTCCATAAAAGGGTTGTTGCTGTTCTCATAGCAAGTGACTTATATGTGAAGCAAAGCAGCTTCATTTATATACTGCTATGGGGTGTCTAAGCGATTTACAACTGTAAGCTCGTTGTCCCCAACAGTTGGGTACTCATTTTAGCGACCTCGGAAGGATGCAGGCCTGAGTCTAGCCAGAGTCCTGGCTAGTATTGAACTCGCAACCTTGTGGTCTATGAGTGAGTGGCTGCAGTACAGGCATTTAACCACTGCACCACCAGGGCTCTTGTATGACTTTTGTCTCCCAGAAATTCCTATTACATTAATTTTATTGTATACCACCATGAGATATCTATAAAGAGGGTAAGACAGTATCTTATTATTCTTGAGATATTTAATACTAGATTTGTCGGAGAACTTCACTTCAAATCAGTCACTCTGAAGCATATGGAGTAGCCTGTTCATGAGAGCACAGAATTTCATATACACTGCATCTGGCTACTTTGATGGCACAAGAGATGTGTGACACAAGTGTGTGGAACATTTGTTTGATAGGCATTTTGAGCAACCACAACCCTTTTATGGAGTTCCTCAGATGAATGTATCTGATAAATGCCTCTGAATGAAGGTCCACAAAGACTTATGACAAAGGAAACTTAGTAGCATTTAAGGTGCAAGTCATAGGGGCTTATTGCACCTCAAAAAACTTGGCTGCTTCCCAATGGAATACAATTGGGTTGCGGGATGCAAGCGGGTATTACCTCATGCAAGTTGCTGCCAATTCATCCGCATGAGTACAACCTGGCTGCTTCCTGGGTCCCAGGTGCACTTCAGAGGCCATTTTTCAAAGACTGCAAGCTCCCGGCTGTGAAAAGCAACCTCCAAAGAGCACCTGGGATCCAGGATGCAGCCAGGTTGCACTCACCCAGAGGAATTGGCAGCGACTTGCTTGTGGTAATACTGCTTCCATCCTGTCACCCAGCTGTATCCCATTGGGGAGCAGCTAGGTTTTTTGATGGTGCGATAAGCCCCATAGACTCTTCATTCTTATTTTATCAGAAAACATTAATGATGAGCTCCAAAGGTCTTGGTAGAGAAACCTTGGAAAGAAGCTGGTATTATGACCACTGTTTCTCACTATCCTATTCTTCTCCTTAGAGGTTTTTGCACACCAATACATTTTTGTCTTTATTTCCTACTAAGGTATTTGATAAAATCTGCATCATGAGTTTTGGAGAACTGGTTTTCTGTGGAGGCCCATCAGACATGATCACTTTTTTTAGTGGCTGTGGCTATACATGTCCTGAACATTCCAGCCCTTTTGATTTTTATGGTAAGCATTTCTAAACTGGGTTCTGAAACTAGTTGGAAGAATTTGGAATGAGTCAGACATGCCCTTCAACTGGTCATGGGTTGTGTTTTCAGGAAGACCTACTGGTGGTGGTGAGCTCCAAAATGGAGTATGCCTTGGATCTAGTGTATGATCAATGCCTCTTCATTTCACCATGAAGCTCCAGGATCAGACTCACCATCCATGCTTGTTTGGAGCTAGCATAAATCTTTCTTTCTCCACTGGGAAGACAAACAAGGGCAGAAGAATTACTGGAGATCTTCCTTGCAGACCTGACCCTAATCATCTGCTCTTTCCAGTCCTCAGTTCCAAAGACTGCTTTGCCCAGCAGTCAGTTTTTAGGTTATTTGATTATATCTAAAACTAATTACGAAACAAAGCTTTATATTAATTTCCATAAGCCACAAAACCCAAAGATGTGCTTTAGAACAGTACACATTTCTTGGCTATAGCTACAAAATTTATACCAAACTGTGTCCACAACACAGGACAGCAACAATTGACACGACTTGATTGCATCTGTGCTGCATAAATAATGCAGTTTGATAGTTCTCAATCACTGATCAAAATGGAGACTGCAAGCAAGAAATCAGAAGGCTGCTGCCACACTGCTGAAATAAGGCAGTTTGACACCATTTTAATTTCCATTGCTCCATCCTATGGAATCCTGGGATTTGTAGTTTGTTGGGGCACTAGAGCTCTCAGACAGAAAAAAGATTAAATATCTCACAAAACTACAAATCTCATGATTCCATTGCATTTGGCCGTAATGTCAAACTGCATTATTTCTGCAGTGCAGATGCAGCTTTTATTTCCGAGAAGCTAACAAAGCCTTTTTATAGGAACAAATCAGATTATTTTAGAAAAATTGCTAGACTTTGGCAATGTCTGCAAACTATTTCAATCCAATTCTAGCATTTTCATGAAAAGGTTTTTACTGTATATAATTGTGCAATATATTGTGCAGAACAGAACATGGAGAAACAGAAAGGTTCCCAATTGGCAAAGGCATCAGAGAAGGCTGCATCCTTTCACCCTATCTGTTCAACTTGTATGCAGAACATATTATAAGAAAAGCAGGGTTGGCCACAGAAGAAGGAAGAGTGAAAATAGGAGGAAAGAATATCAACAATTAAGATATGCAGATCACACCATAATACTAACAGAAAACCTCACAGAGCTGGTATAACTACTAAGGAAGATCAAAGAAGAAAATGCAAAGGCAGGCTTAATGTTGAACCTAAAGAAAACAAAAATAATGACCACAGAGGACCTTCACAAGTTCAACCTAGACAATGAAGAAATATAAATAGTAAAAGAATTCTCATACCTGGGATGATAGAAATGGGGATGCAGTCAGGAAATCAGAAGATTAAGAATGGGGGGGGGGGCTGGCTATGAAAGAACTAGAAAAGATTCTAAAATGCACTCAGCACAAAAGTTAGAATCATACAAGCCATTTTATTCCCTATTAGCATGAATGGATGTGAGAGCTGGACAGTTAAGAAAGATGATAGAAAGAAAATCAATTCCTTTGAGATGTGGTGCTGGAGAAGAATGCTGAAGGATCATGGACAGCCAAAAGGAGATGCAAGTGGGTCCTAGAGCAGATCAAGCCAGAAACCTCCCTGGAAGTCAAGATGACCAAACTGAGACTGTTGTGGTTTGGACATATCATGAGAAGAGAAGAATCATTAGAAAACAACAATAATGCTGGGGAAGATGGAGGGAAGTAGAAAGAGAGAAAGGCCACATGCCAGATGGATGGACTCTATTAAGGAGGTCACGGGTATTAAGGGGTTGCAGGAATTAAGCAGAGCAATGAGGGACAGAGGGTCTCGGAGATGTCTCATCCATAGGTCACCATGAGTTGAGATTGACTCAAGGGCAGTTAACAACAACAAAATATATTCAACTATAATATGATAGTACACAGGAAAAAGGTGATTAATAGAGATGTGTGCAATTTCAGAGAAGCAAGAAGAAAAGCAATTGTGGCAACTGTTGGGTTTCTCAGCATATTTTTGAAAGTCAAATACATATATTTAGCCACAGAAGGGATATTTAAAGTAAGGACAATAGCTTAGGCCCCTTCATACTAAACAATTGCAATGCTATGATTCCATTTTAACTGCCCTGGCTGAATTGTGTGGAAACCTATTGAGTCAACAGATAACTCTGGCTGAGAACTCTAAATGCTTCATCCTAAATAGCAAACCCCCAAATCCCATAGAATGGAACTATGTCAGTTAAAGTGGAATCACAATGCCATAATTGTCTCATGTGAAAGGGTCTTTAGTGATAGCGCACATTGCTTATGTATAACAAACACTAGTTTCAATCCTCAGCACTCCCAAGTGAAAAGAAAACCATATCTGAAACTCCAAAAAGTCACTGCCAATTAATGGAAAAAAAATATTGACAGATGGACCATTGAAGCCATATAAAATTATTCATGGTATGGAGAAAGTAGGTACAGAGACATTTTTTCTCCTACTCTCAGTATACTAAAGCCCAGAGTCAACCACTGAAGTGAAATGGTTGTGTGAACTGAAGTGTGAACTTATTCACACAGTTCAATGGTGGAATTCCTTGCCACAAGATTTAGTGAAGGCTGCCAAGTTGGACAACTTGAAAATGGGATTAGATAAATCCATTAGGGTTAAGGCCATCGGTGATATATTCAAATGAAGTAAAAGCTGCTGGTGTTCTAGCGGTGGTGCTCCAGTAAAGGAAAAGGGGATGAGGGTACTCTGACAGTGGGCAAGACAGCAATGAAAGCTGTTCTTGTCAGGAAATGAAGCTGCCCTCCCCATCCCAAATTGCTTTTGCTCCTTGTGCTTCTGCTACACCCTGTTCAAAAAAGTGGTGTATGTCATCATAAGGGACACCTATGCCATCATAAGTCATCAACAGAGTCCCAACCCTAGGTTTCTATGGATTGAGCTAGAATTAAAAGTGAATGTTTTAAACCCAGAGAAAACACAAAGTAAAATAAATTAATACAATCTTCTCTGGTAAATTTCACAGTGGATCTCACATCTGTGGACACTCAAACCAAGGAACGTGAACTGGAAACCTACAGCAGAGTTCAAATCATCGCTTCCACCTATAAAAATTCAGAGGTTTTTCGCGCAACTCTGGAGGCCATTGAGGAAGCAAAATGCAGTGTGAAAGAGCTGCCACCAATACCTTTTAAATGTGAAGACTCACCCAGTGCATTCTGTAAACTATGCATTCTGTTGAGGTAAGCCCTGTCTTAAGGAGAATATGTTTTTATGTAAAGTCTCAGATCAATGCTCCCTCCCAAAGTGAGAATGAACTTGGCCTGCATTTCTAATGTTTGATTCTTCACTTTCAGGAGGACAACAAGGAATTTATCTAGAGATAAGATTGGCATAATCATGCGGATCTTCCAAAATTTGTTCTTTGGCCTCTTTGTGGCATTTTTCCTTCTTAGGCTAAACAACGATTTTCTTAAAGGAGGTGTGCAAGACCGTGTAGGGCTCATTTACCAGTGTGTGGCAGCTCTACCATATACAGGAATTCTCAACGCACTGTCACTGTGTAAGTTTGTCTGTTTCGTTAGTAACAGCTTTAGAAATGATATGCTTCCAGGTTCATTTTCTCAGAGATGATAGGCTAAATCTTACTGTTAATCTGAGATAGAGTAGACCCAATGAATTAGTGGAATTTACCTATGTATTGGCTCACCATTGACCAAGTTCTTCCGTGAATTTAATCTAACTAAGTGCTTCTCAACCTTTGGTCCTTCAGATGTTTTGGATTTCAGCTCTCAGAATTCCTGACTGTTAGCCAAGCTGGCTGGATTTTTTGGGGAGTTGAAGTCCAAAACAACCAAAGTGTGGGAACTGCATGATTAGCCACAGTAGGATTCCCGCTTGTGGCTGTAGATTGGAAGCATGCATGATGGGTACATGAATGTGGGGAGGCATTTAACATCTTTTTCTTTACAAAATAGAAGCCACAGTATGTGTATCTGTGTCTGTGTTAGTAGGACAAGGGCTACATCTGCACTGCAGAAATAATGCCATTAAACAGTTGCTTTAATTATCATGGCCCCAATCTATGGAATCCTGGGATCTGTAGTTTGTAGAATCTCTCAGCCAACTCTGTTCAAAACTATTATAGACATTATAAACATATCGGCTTCAACCATCCTGATAGTTGCTGGAAGTCAAACTCAGCCAAAACTTTAAGGTCTAGCAAATTCCTCACTAGCCTTGAAGACAATTTCATTGTCCAGAAGGTGGAAGAAGCACCAGAGGATCAGCTATTTTAGATCTGATCTTAACCAACAGGGATGACCTGGTAAATGGGGTGCAAATGGTGGGATCTTTCGGTGGAAGTGATCATGTTCTCCTGGAGTTTCTTATACAGTGGAAATGAGAAGCCAGGCATAGTCAGACACTCATTCTAGACTTTAGGAAAGCTGATTTCAACAAACATAGGGAAACACTGGGAGTGATCCCATGGTCAGGAATACTAAAGGAGAAGGGAGTTCAGAATGGATGAGAGTTTCTCAAAAGGGACATACTGAAGGGACAAATTTTGAACTGTTCTAGTGAGGAGGAAAAATGGGAGGTGTCTCAAGAAATCAGGATGGGTGACTAAAGAACTTTCAACTGAGCTAAGTTTTAAATGGGAGATGTATAAGAAATGGAAAAGGGGTGAAATCACTAAAGAGGAATTCAAACACATAGCTAGCACATGTAGGGGTAAAGTCAGGAAAGCCAAAGCGCAGAATGAGCTCAGGCTGGCTAGAGTGGTTAAGCACAATAAAAAGGGCTTCTTTGGATATGTCCGTAGCAAAAGAAAGAAGGAGGAAATGGTAGGCCACTGCGCAGAGAAGATGGAGAAATTCTAACAGGGGACAGAGAACTACTCAACACCTTCTTTGTCTCAGTCTTTTCACAAAAGGAAAAAGGTGCTTAACTTGAGGAAAATGGAGCAGAAGGCACAATAGGGGGAATGAAGCACAGAATAAGTAAAGAGGAAGTACAGGAATATCTGGTTAATCTAAATAAATTTAAGTCTCCAGGACTGGCTGAACTACATCCAAGGGTATTAAAAGGATTGGCAAATGTAATCTTGGAGCCACTGGCAATAATCTTTGAGAACTCCTGGAGAACAGGAAAAGTCCCAACATACTGGAGGAGGACAAACATTGCCTCCATCTTCAAAAATGGAAAGAAAGAGGATCCAAACAATTATCGTCCAGTTAGTCTGACATCGATACCAGGAAAGATTCTAGAGCAGATAATTAAACAAAGAATTTGTGAACAATGCCATAATCACAAAAAGTCAACATGGGTTTCAGAGAAACAGGTCATGCCAGACAAATCTGATCTCTTTTTTTGATAAAATTACCAGCTTGATAGATGAAGGGAATGCTGTGGATATAGTATATCTTGATTTCAGTATGGCCTTTGACAAGGTTCCCCATGACATTCTTGCAAACAAGCTGGTAAAATGTGGGCTAGACAAAGTAACTGTTACATGGATTTGTAATTGGTTGACTGGGCGAACCCAAAGGGTGCTCAACAATGGCTCCTTTTCAACCTGGAAAGAAGTGACCAGTGGGGTGCCACAGGGTTCTGTCCTGGGCCCAGTGCTATTCAACATCTTTGTCAAAGACTTGGATGAAAGAATAGGGGGCATGCTTATCAGATTTGCAGATGACATCAAATTAGGAGGAGAAGCTAATATCCCAGAGGACAGGATCAAAATTCAAAATGTCCTGAATAGATTAGAAAGCTGAGCTAAAGCTAACAAACTGAATTTCAACACAGAGAAATATAAGGTACTGATCTTAGGGTGGAAAAATGAAATGCATAGATATAGGGTGGGGGACGTCTGGCTTAACAAGACTACATGTGAAATGAATCTATGAGTCTCTTCTCCAGGCTAAACATACCCAGAACACAAGTTGAACATGAGTCAACAGTGTGATGCGGCAGCTAAAAGGGCCAATCCGATTTTAGGTTGCATCAACAATAGTATAGTGTCTAGATCAAGGGAAGTAATAGTGCCACTGTATTCTGTCTTGGTCAGACCCCACCTGGAATATTGTGTCCAGTTCTGGGCACCATAATTCAAAAAGGATGTTGAAAAACTGGAGTGTGTCCAGAGGAGGGTGACTAAAATGGTGAAGGGTCTGGAAACCATGCCCTATGAGGAACAACTTAGGGTACTGGGTATGTTTAGCCTAGAGAAGAGACAGTTAAGAAGGGATATGATAGCCCTGTTTAAATATTTGAAGGGATGTCATATTGAGGAGGGAGCTAGTTTGTTTTCAGCTGCTCCAGAGAATGGGTCTCAGAACAATGGATGCAAGCTACAGGAAAAGAGATTTCACCTCAACATTAGGAGGCACTTCCTGACAGTGAGAGCTGTTCAAAAGTGGAACACACTTCCTCAGAATATGGTGTTGTCTCTTTCTTTGGAGGTCTTTAAACAGAGGCTGGATGGCCATCTGTTGGGGATACTTTGATTGTGAGTTCCTGCATGGCAGGGAGTTGGACTGGATGGCCCTTGTGTCTCTTCCAACTCTATTATGTTTCTGTTATTCTAATAATGATGATAGCTACCTGCCAGGGAAAATAGGTACTGGGTTGTGTGTATGTACCACAGTCTTGATCCTAATCTCTCCCCATCACTATAACTTCTGAAGAAAAAAAATAGGAAAATAAGTATTTATTGTGGCTCATTCACCAATATTTTATAGCAAACCCTTCTGTATGATACTGCTATCCCTTTTGTATAATAGAAGTAATTTTCCTCCAGTAATTCCTGGCTTTTTTACACATCCACCAGAGATGGAAAAATGTTTCGATCTTCTATTAACATTTCCACCTAGTACTGTTTTAGAAAGTCTAACCACCCTACAGTATTATAGTATTTTGATACCACTTTAGCTGCCACAGCTCCATCCTATAGAAATCCTAGTTCCTCCATCCCATCCTATGAGTACAAAGTACTTCACCAAAACCAAAATTCCAATATTCGGAGTATGAAGCCATAGCAGTTAAAGTTGTATTGAAGTGCTATAACTATGTAGTACAACATACTCTGGGTCATAATGAAGAATGAAAGTAGGGATACAGCAGGAGTACAGATTCTTTTCAAAAGAAAATTAATATCTTAACTCTTGTAGTACTTGTTTGTGCAAAACATATGACAATATGGTCGATTCTCTCCATTCTCAGTACCCCTTAAAGAAAATATGTCTACGTATACTCTATAAAGCAGAGCTGAATTCACTTTTGGATTGCAATGGAATCTTCCAAAGGGGAGAGTTATATAATTATATATATATATATATATATATATATCTTGCATGCATGAATAACCTGTTCAGAGCTACCTATCTGATATGGAGCTATATAAAGAACCTAATGGGAAAGAATATAATACAAAGCAAATATTACAGAAGCTAGTGTAAATTGGTTAATGTGTAGACTTTCAGATGTTGTTGGACTATAATTCCCAGCATTCCTAACCATTGGCTGTGCAGGCAAGGGCTGTAGATACTGTAGTCCAACACTTTGACTATCATGATTTTGAGTGTACATTTAGAATTTAGATGCATAGTGTGTTCATTGCAGGACCACCCTTTTGATGCTTTGGATAACTATTGTTGTTTCTTCTTTGTGCACCTTTCAGTTCCAGCACTACGGGCTGTTGGAGACCAAGAAAGTAAAGATGGTTTATATCAGAAGTGGCAAATGATGCTTGCCTACATTATTCACTTCCTGCCCTTTAGTGTCATCAGTATTGCACTTTATAGTGTCTTTCTATATTGGTAAGTATACTGGTAGGTGCACCTTCTCAGCGGGCAATTGCTGCATGTTCAATTGATATCCCCAACTTTGTTTCAGAAGTTTTCAGTCATTTTGCTAAGTAGAACTCAAGGGGGCTTGTCTAGTCTAGGTTGGCTACTTAAGCATCACCAAAGAAATCCATCACTCACCCACACCAAAAAAGACACAGATTTGTCTAGCTTTTGCATATGACAAATGTGGAATGTATATATGGAAATGCAGAATATTTGTTTTAAGCAGATATACAGTACATCTCACCATAGCGGGGAGGGTTGTGATCAAGTGATCTATGTGGCTGCTTAGTCTGCGGTCCATGAGATAACTATGAATGGGTAATTTCATGGAGTGAAGGCCTAAATATCCTCACCCAAGGTCACCCAGTGGGTTTCCTTTGCTGAGTGGGGAATTGAATCCTGATCTCCAGAGTCATAGTCCAATGGTCAAACCACTAGGCAGCTGTTCATTAGAGGCTGCACTTTGTAAAATAGGATGAATAACTACTCTGTGCTTGCCAAATGTAGGATTAATGTTGCTGCTGTATGACTTTGGTATATGAGATTCTGAAGAAGCCACTAATAAATATATTGTTGGGTTTAGTATATCATTCTTCCCACTGGTGAAAAAAATGTGGCTTTCACCAAATTAATCTTACATTACTGAAACATATAGGTTGGCCTGTGCACACTCAATAAGATGGCATTCCTTTTTGGATTAATAGAAGAAGAAGCTCTCTTTTTAATGTACAACCATGTGAAAACCTCCTAATATGTAGAGATTGTGGCACATGAAGAGAACATGTACCCCTCTCCACTGATTTTCTTCTAGTTACTTTTGAATAGTATAGTATTGGCATTTCAGTGAAGGAACATTGACATTTGGTTCAGTGAAGGGACTTTGTATTGAACAATTTGGAAGTGGAAAGATAGAATATTTTATAACTTTGCTGCTCTTTGAAGAAAGCTATTTTTATTTATGCAGGACTGTGGGATTATACCCAGACGTTTCTCGCTTTGGATATTTCTTTGCTGCTATTTTAGCACCACATATACTTGGTGAACTGCTTACACTTACTTTTCTTGGTGTCGTTCAAAATCCAAATATAGTCAGTGGAGCAGCGATCCTACTTAACGTAGCAGGTGTCTTAGCTGGGAGTGGACTTATTAGGTAAGGCAAAGCATCATGTACTATGTATGTTTATATTAATAAAAACGTTGACAGTAGGTGCCATTTGACAGAAAATGAAACAACAGAAAAGATAGCATTCTTTCACAAAACAGTACAGTCCTGTAGTTATTCACAAAACTGTAAAAAAGAAAGTTGGAGTGCTGGAGTGGGACTTTGAACATTTAGGTTTTAGCTCCACCAAGCCATGAAACTCATTAACTCAGTCAGTGTGTGATTTGTAATTTGCCTCAGAACCATACGACACATAAAATGAGAAGGAAGGAAGCCATGCATGCCACACTGAACTCGTTCTAGCATAGCGGAATATAAAGGTAACTAATAAAAGGATTAAAAATGCATGAGGTCTGCTAGCTCACACTAACTAAACCACTTTGCCTAACTAAACCAAAGACTTATGCAAAGCTTAGAAATAGGTCCTGAAGTGACTAGCTTTTTATTCCTCAGCAAACTGATGCTTAGCTGCATACTGCCTCTAAAAATGGGGACTCTGAACAATCTTACTGGCTGGGGTGAGGAGAACTAAATATGGACAAACCAACTGAACCATAATCTCTGCCAGAGTTGTGCTGGTAGAACAGAAAGAAGGGAGAAGAAACAGTTTCTTCTCTCCCTTCCTGTTTTTACTGGGGGAAACCCTGCCCTTTGTTCAAAAGGAGGAAAATTATATATACCAGCTCCAGGCTGGGAAATATTTCCCTGTATTGTATCTGGGATGTGTCTGAAGAAATGAGGAGATCCTGCAAATCCAAAACTTCTACCAATCCAGCCATTATTCATCTGCCAGTGCTAAGAGGCCTACCTTCCATAAATTTGAATAATTCCCTTTTAACAACACAAAACACTAATGATTACCATATGTTGTTGGGACAAATGTGGGTCACCGTGACGCAACTATTTATTAATTACATTTTAAATATCAGCTTTTGTCCAATCAGATCAAAGCAGTGCTCTCTATCCTCTCACTTTAGCTTCACAACAATGATGTGGTCATGCTAAGACAGCGAGACGGGTTCCATGTTTGGCTCAGTGAGTTTAAATGACTCATTGAGGACTAGAACCTGGATTGTCCTTTTTTTTGGCTGCTTTTAAAATGACTCTGTCTTTCTCTCCTCTCACTTTCCCTGTTCTCACCTTACTTCAGTTGCTGCAAACTGGGTTCAAAGTGCTAAAGCTGTTTTAATTCAAGTAACTCAGCAGAGATGTGGAAGAATCTTGTCCTTCCTTTTAGGCTCAGACAAAAGAAAACACTTCAGCTTTTCCTAGTTTGTGTGTTCTTCTTCATTAATAACTTCTGCCATCTTGCTTGGTTCCATATGTGTCCCAGTTTTTATTTGTGAAATATTGGAGGGTATGCTATATGAAACTGGGTCTCAGGGTGCTACGCATTAGAGTAGAATTCATCTGCCTATAAAAAGACTTCAGGTCAAAAGATAATTCAATACATTTGCTAATTCTATATAAAATGATCTGTTGCACAGAAAACCAAAGCTTGTTTTTATCTGCAACACAGAAATTGGTGTGCATGCAATAAATGACACTATTTCGTATTCTTATCTGGTGGAGTGAGATAACAGAACAGAATTCTTAAACCAAAACAACTCTTAAGTTCTATGAAGAGAAGAACAATAAAACTAGGGAAATGATCAGATAAGAGTTATCAGGTCATAAACAGAAAGATCTGTTTGGAAATGTCCCAAAATATAAATAGCATGTCTGAAGGGAAGTAATTCTTTGGTCACAAAGTCATATGTCTTCAGTCAGAAATGTTATACAGTCAACACTCCAATCCTTATCCACAGATTCAGTTATCCACGGCATGAAAATATAAAAACAAACAAACATGAATTCCCAAAATCAAAGCTTGATTTTGCCATTTTATATGAGGGACACCATTTTACTACAACATTGTATTTAATGGGACTTGAGCATCCACAGATTTTGACATTCATGGGGGCCTCTGGACCCAAACTCCAGCAGATACCAAGGGCCCACTGTATAGACATATTTGAATAGTCACAGATCTGATTAAGTGTCCTCCATTGTTTCTAATTTTTTTAATGAAGTTGTAAAAAAATATGTTGTTATAATAGCACAGACCGGGTCTGGCTCTACCATTAGGCCAAGGGAGGCTTAGGTGGAAGATGCTCATGGACAGCAGCAGCCACTCTGTTGGAAGACAAAGCTGTATGTGTTGTATGACCTATTTTACAAACATTTATCTTCATTTTTTAAAATTAAAAATGTCTCTATACAGGTATTACTTTTCTGCCCTAAATAAGATTTCATAGCCTGAGGTCTAATCTGCACTGCAGAAGTAATGCAATTTGACACTACTTTTAACTGCCATGGCTCAATGCTATGGAATTCTGGGATTTGCAGTTTTGTGATATATTTAGCCTTCTCTGACAGAGAGCTTTGCTGACACTGCAAACCACATATTCCAGGATACCACAACATTGAACCAAGACAGTTAAGATGGTGTCAAATTACATGATTTCTGAAGTGCAGATGCAGCCTTAGTCTACCAAAGCTTAGTCTACCAAAACTTCTTTCAGTTAGTCTCAAAGGTGCTATAAGATACCTTTGCATATTGATATTCCACCTTTGCATGTTGATATTCCAGACTAACATGGCTATGTCTCTGAATTCTACTCTTATGTATAGTGAAAAGTCTAGTATGGGGAATTTTATTTAGCTCAAATCGAGAGGGGGTCGGCTACAAGGACCCTGTGAGACCGTCTCCCATGTGTATACCAAGAGTCCAGTGGACCTAAGAATTGATGCAGGGACAGAATTCTCCAATTAACGTATTAGTTAATAAAAGGGAAAATCACACAGCACTTCACATACATGCACGCACTCATGCAAGGCTCAGGAAATCAGGGGTTAGCTTGGAAAAGGTATTGAGGCAGAACTACGGGTGATATTTACTACAGATGAAGCTTTCTCTGGGATCCAATTGGGTGAAGTGGCGTGAGATACAACCGTTCCAAGGGCGTGGGTTGAACGGAAGTGCTGTTAACTAGATCAGAGAACACAGTGATGCAGGGTCCCCATGAACTCCAACTAGCGACACTGAGGGGAGAAATCCAGGGGTTTTTAAGGGATAAAACTAGCCACAGGGCAAAGGTGTGAGACTGGCTAGGTGAGGTAATCCGGTCCTGCAATATTCAACGGGAAATGGGAGGCAAGACATCTAGGCAATTATCGCCCATTCCTCTGATTATGGAGGTGATGATGGCCCATTCTCAACTCCCACACTATCTGCCTGGATTTTGGGATTGGGGATTTTCTAGTCTTCCATGTGAGCTATGCATGATCTGTCTGCCTTGCCTTGGTGGCACTTGGGGTTCATTGCAGTGTACATCTGGGGTCATGTGGAATTCATACACACACCAAAATTCAGAAAAATGCACTATTGGTAACACAAGGGACACATTATTATTGCATGGCATGAACATGAGTTTTGTTTGTTTCTTGAAGGAGCTTGGAGGACATGCTTTTTCCTATTAAAATACTAAGTTATTTTTCATTCCAAAAGTATGCCAGTGAGATCCTTGTTGTGAATGAATTTTCTGGATTAACATTTACATGTGGTAAGTACTGAAAAGAAAACCGAAAAGTCACAATCACTTTTACCCAGTAAGTTCTGCTCATACATCTGCATGCATACCACATTCTGAATTAGATGGTTATTCACTAGGGACAGACTGGTTGCCAGTTAACAAATGCCAAGGACTGTACCATGAATGCTGCTTGCATTTGTCAAATTGTATTCTCTTCCTCAAGCTATAGCATACAGGTTGAGTATCCCTTATCTAGAATTGCAAAATGTGAAATATCCCAAAATCCAAAATTGTCCAGATGGGTGACTGAAATAGTGACACCTTTGCTTTCTGATGGTTCAGTAGCAAACAAAGGTGTTTTTTTAATGTGCAAAATTATTAAAATACTGTGTATAAAATTACCCTCAGACAATGTATATGCAGACAATGTATATGCATGTATAAAATACTGTGTATAAAATTACCCTCAGACAATGTATATGTATATACCCTCAGACAATGTATATGAAACATACATGAATTTCGTGTTTAGACTTGGGTCCCATTGCCAAGATATTTCATTACATATAAGTAAATATTCCAAAACTGTAAAAATCCAAAATCCAAAAAACTTCTGGTCCCAATCATTTCAGATAAGGGATGAACAATTTGGTGGCATAATTAGCAAAAATTTGGAAAGAATAGGAAAATTAGGATAATGGTGGGATAACAAGTGGTAAAGATGCCCCTACTCTTTTGAGGCCCACAAATAAGGGCAGGAGCAATTACCTGAACAGTACATTGGGCTATGTCTGTTTGGAAACTTCACTTACTTCATATCATGGCAGCCAGGTTGATTAATGGGGCATCCAGGAGTGATTCCATTGCACTAATATTAAAATCACTCCACTGCCAATTAGTTACCAGGCAAGGTACAAAGTGTTGGTTATTATCTTTAAAGCCCTACATGGTTTGGGTTCAGGTCACCTACAGGATTGCCTCCTCCCATATAATCCATCCTCTACACTCAGGTCCTCTGGTGGACATTTACTCCAATCAGTGAGAACTAGGTTGGCAACTGTTTAGCCAAAGGACTTTTTCTTCAGCTGCCCCTAAACTGCTGAATGACCTGCCGGAAGAGATTTGGCAGCTGAATACGCTGTCCAAATTTAAAAGAGCATTAAAGACCAGTCCCTTCTGGCAGACTTATCCAGATGATTTTTAAATTGTGAATTTTAAATGATGAATTTTAGATGTGGATTGTTCAATATGTGTATATCCTATTCATCCTTTTAAATTGATGTGTATTTTAACTGATGTTGTTTAATTGTTGTTGTTTCGTCTTGATCAATGGCAAGAGAGGGGTAAGAAATGATGATGATGATGATTAAACATCTGAGAGCCACATTGAATCATTTTGGCCTCCCTACACGCCAAAGGGCCACATTACTCCATCACAGATGCCACTTTGAGCTACTAGAAGTGACATTTCACTACTTCCAATCATTGTAGGAGGGCTCTGGATGAAATTTATTGGGAGTTTGGGGGCTTGTGGAAACACTGATGACAATCTCAAGGGCTATAGTTCACACACACCCTCAAAAAGGTTGCATGTACTACAGAGTTCATACAATTCCCACCTCTGTTTCTATGCACGCACCTTGCCATTTCAGGGACCGCACAGAAACAATGAAGCATTTCCAGTTACCATGACCAACAGAATAAAAATCTTTGAGATGGGATGGAATTAGTCTCACTGAAATTTAAGCCTCTCACATCTACCAAATGGTTAGACTTTCTGAAGGAATCAGTGAAAATGTTGTTATAGAATATCTTCTTTCAGATACTGAAAATACTTCTTTTGGCAGGTCACTTCAATGTTTCTGCTGGAGCTCTGTCTCCCTGTTCATTCTCTCAAGGGATTCAGTTCATCGAAAGACACTTTCCTGGTGCACCTTCACGGTTCACAGAAGACTTCTTACTATTATATGCCTTCCTCCCAGCACTCATAATTCTAGCAATTATAAGCTTCAAAATAAGAGATAAAATTATTATCAGGCAATAAAAGTCAGTAGAAACATCTTTGGACCTGTGTACTTAAAAATAAGAGTTTGTGAGTCTGTAAAGAATTGAAACTTAAAGTACAATCTGTTAAGCATTCTGTTCCTTTGGTATGTCAAAATACAGTTTGAAATTAACTTTCCCCCTTCGGGATGGATCTAGGAATATCCCCAAGCTATGTATTGGCTCTTTTAGATATTTTGCTTGGGAGTACTCCTGGGTTGATTCCCCCCTCCCCTCCCGCCCCTCAGACAAGAGTGATCTGCATGCTGCCTTAGGAGTTAGGTCAGCATATGATAAAATAGAGCAAGAAATACATGCACAGAACCAAAAATGAATTAGTGTGATTATTTTTGTTGTGTCATAATAGCACTTATGAAAGGCATTAAGTTGCACATTTTGTCATTCCATGAAGACTATGTCCAAGCAAAACATCTGAAAGAGTCACTGTGAAGTTTGGAAGTATTCTTGTCACTGGAAGCCTTAATAGACTCTGTAGCCGAAAGTGCATGGGACCATCTTTGACTGACCTGCCAGCTATGGCCTTTCTTGGACAGGGATAAGCTAGATATATCTGGATTAGACTACTGCAATCCGCTCAACATGAGGGGCTGCAAAGTGTAATGCAGTAGCTATATTCCTGACAGAATGAGACTAGATTTAAAGGAATTGCATGGTTTACCAATATGCTTCTGAATTTGAGGTGATGACACTTAAAATCCTAAATGGCCTGGAGCCTCAAGGAGCACCTTTCAGTCCATATAAGTGGCCAATCTTGGAGATCTGATGGAGAGGTCTTCCTTTGTGGCCTAGAAGTAGGTGCAATAAATATGTGGAGAGACATATGACTGTCTTCTCTGCTGTGGCACCAAAAGTTGTAGAATGCCTTGGGAGACCTGATTGGCATTGATCCTGACTTCACTGTGGCATCAATTTAAAACATGTATTTTAATCAAGCCTTTGGAGTATAAATACTTGACTTTATTTGACTGTGTATGAATAATCATTCTGAATTGTTATATAAGTTTTAAATTGTTTTAGATTCCTCTTTGTACACCACTGAGATCTTATGATACAGAATGGAGTATGAATATTTAAATAAATAATGATAATTTTAACTATTATGTCTTTAGGAAGTGGGAGTTGGATGTACTTTCTTCCTACTCCTCATTCCAAGTAAAGATCACATTGGTGCAATTATATGGCTCAGATCTTGTTCAGTGTCAGTGAAGTATAAAGCTCTGCCAGCGTACTGAAGTAAAAAGTATGGCAGCAGAAGAGCAATGTGGGTCTGGTAGTTTCTAAGCTATTCCAGGAGATATTGTGGTAGTGGTGGATCCAAAGCTGTGCCTGAATGTCTTTGCATTGTGGACGAGTGGGGAATGCTTGTATTGGAGGGTATCACCTTATGCAAGTGTGTAAATACTACAAGTACTGGCATAATCAAGAGGCATTCAACAGTAATGTCCCATGTATTTCTTGGTAATTGTGTTTTAATTTCCAGATTAATTGGTTTTTTCCTCCCTATTGAAATTGTGTTGGGAACAAATATTAAGTTTCATGAATGAAAAAAGAAAGCAGCTGTGGATACTATGTAATAAAAAAATCTTTATTTAAAAATTACAAATTGAATTATTTTTTTTATCAATTTGCTCCAATGTTTAATAAATGTAAAACAGTAAAGATAGCCATAAACAATAATTTCCTCATCTCTTCCTAAGCCTTCTTTTACTGTCAATAAAAATAAATAAATCTATGAACAGTTTAAGTTCAAAAATATCCACCATAAAGAATTTTTAATAATTAAAGTTACAGTCCAATAGGCCATATTTTCCAATACTGTGGAGTAAATAAAACTTTTACTATGTGACTTCAGTTATGCAGACAAAATATGGATGCACCTGTCCTAACTGGAAAAATATTACACCACCATTTTATAAAGTTCAGATCATCTAATGCATACAGCACTGTTTTTCTGACATTAAATGACAGATCCAAATTCTATTGCTGAGCTTCATTAATTGACTGACTGTTTGTTAACAATGACAATAAGTATACTTATTGAAATTTATTTTGTATACAAGACTTACACAAACCAACTTAAATGTACAATACACAGCAATGAAGTTGAACTCTGGTTGAGATATACAATTCTCAGTCAAGAATCAAAATCCATTTCTTTCCAGGTTTTAGAGGCATTTTTCTTGTACTGTTCTAGTTCCTGCAACAAAAACATACATACTGAAAAAAAAATCATAACATTACATTAAGACTCGAAACACAGGCAACTACATATTCAATTTGAGAACATTATGACTGCATCCAGATATTCATATTTAGATGATATGAACGATCTAATTTTATATCACATTGATTTAGGTCTACTTTACATAGAGGGTCCTACTGTATATATAGTGTGCCTGCGCCAAACGCGGGCTTGCCATCAGCAGTTTGAGCTTCAGTGACTGGCAAGCCCCGGCTCTTTTAATGGGCATGCGCGTGTCAGCACAAACAGGAGCGCACACCTACTGAAAAGAACAGGACTTAAGGTCCTGCACTTTTTACTATCTGGGATCTGGAATGGACACCCCCCCACCCATGGATAGTAACTGCACATTGTACTCATGTATAAGTCTAGAAATTTTAGTCAAAAACTGACCCCTCAAAAACTGGGTTAACTTATCCATGAATCAATATAAGTACTGTATCTTAATTCTTATCCTTTAAAAAGAACCATTCCCTTCTCTGAATGGCAACAGGCAAGTGCTCTGTCCGTTCTGGGAGAACCTAAAAGAAGCACCAACCTGCTCTGTTTTCTCAGCCATGCAATGCTTCTGGTCTTTTTTAATGCCTGGGTGGGAAAATAGTGGTAGCAGCAGCAGGTTCATGGCACTTCCCCTCAAAGGAATACCAAGAGAGTAGAAGGGATTGGAGCTTCTTTAGGTTCTCCCAGGATGGACTAAGCTCTCACCTTTTACCACTCTACTTGGAGAAGGGAATGGTACTTTATTTTTTAATTTTATTTTTTAATAAGAATGAATACTGTACCTTAAATCTTGCCCTTTACATCCTTTTTGACATGTGCACATTTTCTTACCCCTGCCTGCACCCAGCTGTCTCCCCACAAATCACACAGCTCCATTTACCATAGTTATTTCCTCATCTATCCTGCCTTTAGAGTGAATACAAACAGTTATACTTGCTGGAATTTTGTAAGCTTGTTGGCATTGTTTTCCTTTGCTTCATTCTTTACCTCCTTTGTTACGTGCCCCTACATTTTACCCTTGACATATTCATGGGTCAAATAAAAATCTGTAATTCTGTCCCCAAACCCTGCATTGATTTATACCTGAGGTTGACGTATACACAAGTATATATGGTAAGTACTCTAAAGACACCAGATCAGGTGCCAGGATCAGTCCTGGTTAGTACTTGGATGGGACACTGCCAATAAATACCAGCTAGTGTAGGCTATATTTCACAGAAAGGAACTGACAAAACTACCTTGAGTATTCCTTGCCTAAGAAAGCCCTATGAAATTCATGGAGTCACCATAAGTCAATATGAGACTTGAAGACTCATGCACATACACACTCTGTCTACATAGGAGAGCCATTATGGCATAGTGTCTTGAATGCTGGCCTAGACCAAGGTGTAAATGCCCATTCAGCCATGGGTGACTTTAAGCAAGTCACACTCTCTCAGCCTTAAGAGGTAGGCAATGGTAAACCTTCTGAGTAGAAATTGTGCCAAGGAGAGGATTTCTTTACGTTTGAGTCAAGGTACATAACAATGAACTCTACATATGAACAAGTCTGAATCTAGCCATTATACATTACATTGTATGACAATCCCACAGAACCTTCAGTTGCTAATGTTCCCAAAATGTCCTATGCAGAATGATTTTCACCCCATTGAAAGGCCTACTAAATGCCTTTGGCATAGACCTGATTAATTAGCTTCAAAATGATAATAGGAAAAGACTGTGGCTCTTCTAATTCTGACTCCCATAACCATACCAGCATAGTCTTTATGTTGAGATTTCTAATTCTATTATGCTGATGACAGTAACACCCAGCTTTATCTCTCCCTTCTACCTCAATCCAAGGAAACATTATCTATTCTAAACCAGTACAAGTTGAACAAGTTGAAGCTCAATCCAGACAAGACAGAGGTGCTTCTGGTAAGTTAAAAGGTGGATCAAGAAATAGGGATTCAGTCTGTGTTGGAGACACAGGCCCACAGTTTGGGTGTATTACTGGATTCAGCCCTGACTGGATATTCAGGTTTCTGCAGGAGCCACGAGTACATTTGCAGTTAAAGCTACTACGCCAGATACATCCATTCTTTGGGATGTCTGACTTGGTCATAGTGACAGATTTCTTAGTTATATTCTGTTGTATTTTTAATTTGTTGAATACCTGTTGTATTTTTAATTTGTTGTTCGCCGCTCTGAATGCCGAGCAGAGGGGCGAGTTATAAATAAAATTATTATTATTATTATTATTATTATTATTATTATTATTAAAAATAGATTATTAAATTTAAAAATAGATTTTAATTTTTAAAAAATATATAATTTTTTAAAAAAATCTTTAAAAATATCACATTTTACCACATTTTCCACTTGAAGCACATGAAACTATATGTAAACATATTTAGCTTGTGCATATGATAGTGTAATTTAAAAGTATAATTTTAATTGTGCCAGTTGTTTATGTCACAACTATTACCATTACATTCAGTGACATATGTGAATTACGATTTATGAGCATTACCAATAACAAGTACATTTCTGTACTGCTTATCAGTGAACTCAGCACTCTCTAAGTGGTTTACAATTTGTAAGCTAATCACCCCCCAACAAGTTGGATACTCTTTTTACCAACTACTGAAAAGATGGAAGACTGAGTTAACCTCAGAACCCCGGCGATTAAACTCATAACCTTCTGGCTGCAGTAATGGCATTTAACCACTGCACCGCCAGTACAAAAAACATGACTAAAGATTCTGTATGCTGTGGTATAGGAGGAGGTCATAGAATCACAGAACCATAGAGTTGGAAGACACCTCAAGGGCCATCCAGTCCAAACTCCTGCCATGCAGGAACTCACAACCAAAGCATTCCCACAGATGGCCATCCAGCTTCTGTTCAAAGACCTCCAAAGAAGGAGACTCCATCACACTTCAAGGGAGTGTGTTCCATTGTCGAACAGCTCTTACTTTCAGGAAGTTCCTCCTATTGTTGGTGGAATCTCTTTTCCTGTAGCTTGCACCCATTGTTCCGGGTTCTATTCTCTGGAGTAGCAGAAAACAAGCTTCCTCCATCCTCAAAATGACATGCCTTCAAACATTTAAACAGGGCTATCATATCACCTCTTAACCATCTTTTCTCCGGGCCAAACATACTCAGCACCCTATGTCTCTCCTCATAGGGCATGGTTTCCGGACCCTTTTCGCATTTTGGTCACCCTCTTCTGGACATGGTTCAGCTTGTCAATATCCTTCTTGAACTGTGGTGCCCAGAACTGGACACAGTATTCCAGGTGAGGCCTGACCAGGGCAGAATAGAATGGCACTATTACTTCCCTTGATCTAGACACTATACCTCTATAGTGTCAATGGGGGGGGGGGTTACCACACCGGGTGATACCAACCCTAGTGACACTACTGCTGGGGAGCAGAACCCTACTCCCATCAGTGGCCACAGAGTAGTGCCTTGCCCTCCATTCCTACCCACTGCCCTGCCCTTCACTCCCTGCCTCAGAAGGAAGTGCAGTGCAGGGCAGCAGGAGGGAAGGAAGGGCAAGGTGGGCAGCAGAGTGCCAGGCATCTGGGGAAGGTGCTGTTGCTTCACAACAGCCCCTTCTGAATCATGAATAAATCTTGCCATAAAAACCCTATGCCACAAGTCAGAGTTGACCTGAAAGCACGTAACATCAAAACACAGTCAAAATAAAGAATTAGTATCACAGGACAAGTAGTACATAAAATCAGTACACATAAAAATGGAATAAGAAACATAAAATATGGCACTTTGAAACAACTTATGAAAGATAAACCCAAAGACCCAGGGGAAAAAAAAACTTGCATGGAATATTTCAGCAATATCTGTAATCTTAATTATGAATGTGTTATAAAAGAAATCCAGACTACAACACATAGAGAATTAGCCATGATTAAAGCAGCTATCATGAAACCTTTCATCATACTGAACAAACTGCAGTTTTATCTTTTAATTTCGTACTGGAAGTGTCCTATAAGCTATTCTTATACTGAGACCTACTGCAAAATTACTGAAGTCCATTATTCTAATTGCATCTATATCTACTACTTGCAGTTTCAAAGAGCAATTACCAAGATGCTACTATACTAAACAATTATATTACCTTGCTCTCAAGTACAATCTAGAGCTCCTGATCTCCCAGGTCAACGTCAACACAGACTTTGTTTGCAAAGTGGAATCTCTAAGTATAAAAGTGTGTATCTATGAACATTGGAAGGCTTTTGTATTTATAATCTGTTTGTGAGCTTCCAAGTGGCTGGCTAGCTACTGTTGGAAATAAATATTGATATATACAGACCCTTGATCTGACAGACTTATTCTTATGTTGTAATTATGGGCAAGGTCTACAGTTCCTCACAGATTATCAGGGCTATGGCTTTTGGAATGGCTGAAGTGCTTGAATTCAGACCCTTGTGTCCAAACAGCTGAATGGATTTTTCAGAGGCGACAGTGCTGGCCATTTACCTGTGCCATCAGGATCACCATCACTAAAAGAATCCCCCCAATCTCTTTGTGCATGAATCCAGAAGAGTCCAGAAGCTTCATTTCATGCCTGGGTTACCATTGTACAAGTTTTGTTTATACTTGCATGGACAAACACTACGTTTTTTGTTTCTGCCAGATTTTGCCTTCTATTTTCTATTTGATCAATGGTTTTGTCATGCCATAATGGCAGAGGCATGAGATTCTTTTGCTCTTGGTGAATGCAGATTAGGTTGCAAGGCTTAGGTACTTCTATATCCTCGTAATTTTTGCATTTCTCTGCTAATGGACTCCTCAAATACCATATAGTCATTTTCACTGCATCTTCTAAATTTGCTAGAGCCAGTTCTGTAACCAATACAGTCGGCCCTTCATATCCATGGATTCTTTATGGATCCATGGCTTGAAAATATTAAAAGAATACATAAATTCCAGTAAACAAACCTTGATTTTGCTATTTTATATAAGGGACACAATTTCACTATTTAATGGACCTTCAGCATCCACAGATTTTGGTATCCAAGCAGAGGTGTCTTGGAAACAAACTCCTGCGGATACCAAGGGCCCACAGTATGCTGATTAGTTTATTCACATCATCAAGTATGGCAAAATGTGACTTCTTTCATATAATAAATTTCTATTCAGTAACAAGAAAGAAAAATAAACTATATTTGTATTTGGAAGTAGCCAGAGATTAATCCCTACTTCATGCATTCAAGGTCAGGCTGAAATTATTACCGTTTTGATGTAGAAACTAGAAACAGTGCAGCTGTAATTCTACTACAGATTTCTTTGGTATAAGCTTCCAAAAATACAATTGGTTCTACTTCTGAACAAATATGTATAAAATACACAATTTGTTCAAAGAATTTTCAGAAGTTCTGTTTTCATACTTTAAAAATTGTTTCTCAATAAATACATTTTAATATGAATTAAAAGTATTTAAAATATATAATCTACACAGAATGAAGAACCTATGTGGCTCAGAGAAAGTCCTAAGAAAAAGATGAATATAGGCCTATTTCAATAAACAAAGGGCCTTTGCAGACTGCTAGAAATAGTACAAATTGAGTCCACTTTAAGTGCCCTGGCTCAGTGCTAGGGAATCATGGGAATTGTATTTTTTTCTGAGACATTGAGACTTCTCCGTCGAGAGTTCTGGTGCTACAATAAATTACAGTTCTCATGATTCCCTAGCACTGAGTCAGGGAAGGGGGGATGCAGACCAGGGCGTCCAGGACGCCCTGGTCCGGAGCGCTGTGGGGCCATGGCAGCCGCACCGCGGCGCTCCTGCGGCGTCCCTGGAAGGAGCGCTAAATCAGCGTTCCTTCCTCAAGACAGCGAAAGTGCGCCCTAAACGCGTAGAGCGCACTTTCGCTGTCTTTTCCGCCGCAGTGCATGTGGTCGCTGCGGCGGGAGGTTGCCCTGGAAGCGCCGGCCGTGCGGAGGGCCGGCAGCTTCCAGGGCGACCTCAGGAAGAGGAAGGAGCGCCGCTCGTGCGGTGGCTCCTCCTCTTCCGGGCCTCGAGGACGACCTTTTTAGTCGTCTGCTGAGGCCCGAAGTTAAAGTGGACTCAATTTGCACTATTTCTGGCAGTCTGCAAAGGCCCAAAGCCTCTCACAAAGAAGCTGCTTTTTACAAAGTCTTTTTATGTCCATCTAATCTCTCCTTTTCTTCCTGGCAGTTTTGTAGCAGCATTGGCACTGGAAGGATGGTAAAGGAAGGCTGGTGAAACATAGATTTTTGGTGTTAGGTTGCAACAGTGTGTCTGCAGTAAACAAAGCAATAAAGTAAACTTAAGCTGGGAAAAAATGGGATTCTGTTCTAGCGAATCCTACTGTAGCCTTTTGTGCATCCATACAACAGGCAAGGTACTAGCAGCTGCTTCCAGAATCCCTTGCTCTGCATACATGTTTATTTAATTTATATCCCACCTTCTTCCCAACATGGGCTCCAAGGTGGCGTATAATCCTATAAAAAGCACAGCATAACTAAAATTCTATTAACTTTATAGAAAAGTTAAAACACAATGAAGCTAAATTTTCATTTAAAAAATAAAAATTAAAAACGCAAGTTAAAAACAATTTTAAACCACACACAAAACATGATATAATAGGAGCTCCCCATTAAAAGCTCTGTCAGCCACAACATATCAAAAACCAAATGCCACCATGAATACAAAGTTCTTTACCTGCTAGAGGAAACATACTAGGAAGGGAGCCAAGCAGACCTCCCAAGGAAGGGAATTATTGGAACAAGAAAACAGAGAGAAAAGGGGAGACCAAATAAGCCTGCTTTATCAGGTCCCCAAGCAAGTTAAAAAAGGATAGTTCTGTAAGTTTGGCCACTAAAGTGGAACTCATAAGAAAAGTGGAAGTTGGTAAAAGAAAAAAATTATCCTGGATGTATTTTGGAAGAAGTGTTCAAGTGGTCTTCAGAAGCTTCAAAATGTTTTTGTTTATCTATGCAAGATTTACCTAACTGGTTGTTTTTCCCCATGCATATTGTTAATATTGAATTTAAAAAAATGTTGAAGCATGTTGAATGATTTTCTTTTTTGTAGTGTAGGAACCTATTCCTATTCTTTCTATGGTACCATCAGTACCAGATTTTCTGTTAAAGAAGTAATGCTCAGGAACACAGCTAGTGAAGTCTATCTATATATTTCAGAACGATGCCCTTCTACATGTTTTATGAAACAGAAACTGTGGCAGATCACCACAAGAAAGGTCCATATAAACACAGATGGTTCACCACATGCCAGGAAAAAAAAAATTATTTGATGTGTTACTCTCCAGAAATGGAGAGTCTTGTTAGTTTGCAGATGTGTGGTTTCTAGTGTCAGCAGCAATGTGAGAAGTGTATTAAACTCTAGAGATAGTCATTTTGAGTCAAAAAGAACAACATGAAATGATCAGGGAAAAATGCACAAAATAAAAAGCTACTATGCATGAATACCTTCAAGAAACAGAAATACAAGCATTATGTTTGACAGTATACCTTTAACATAAATGCTCCTTTCTGTATAAATGCTTTATCTTTAAAAGAATGTATGGAACAAAGGACTACAAAAAGGGAAAAAAGATTAGCATTCTGAAGCATTTAATACTTCTTCTTAAGATAAGGGCCAATTCACTTTCAATTTTCATATAATTATGGGAAATCCTAATGCATTTAAAAACTGAATGTAGCCAGGGAATTGTTTTCTTACAGATGTACACAGGGTTATCTTACAGCTTTTAAGATCAAATGAAATACAAAAATCCCAAAATGTTTTCATAAAAGCCAGTTCAAATGTTACAATAATCTTATAATAACTGAACTTCAAGATGGAAATTTTAGGGAAATAACTGCAGATAATTTTCTTTTGACAGAACTTGTCTATTACCATTTTTTTTTCTGCAACAGTACCACCAACAAAAGCTAAAGCAACTTCCAATGGCATTTTCAATAAAGATGAAAAAGATAAAAGAAATGAGCAGTGAAACTAAGAAACACTCAGAAAAAGATTAATTTTCAATATGATTTAATCAATTCTCACTTGTGTGCTATTTTAGTTACTACAAAAAATCCCATAACCATAACTTTGGTATGACTGCACATCAAAAATACATATAGCAAGCAATTAAACAACATTCTATTTTGACTCGCAGATTAAAATAAATTTAATAAAATGTCTTAGTCATTAATTCGATGTCATTTTTAACCCACAAAAAATAAATTAAGCTCAGATTAATTTTTCATCATGGCTCAATATTGAAATACTTGGTGAGGTAACTCTAGTTCAATGCCCTAGAATAAACTTGTAATGCTAAATGAATTTGTAGGTGTACTAGGAGCAGTCTAGAGCATTATTTAATTCTATCTTATTTCAGGGCAATAAATAAATATTATAAAACTGTAACGTCAATAAGATAATCGTTTGGCTCAGTACTAACAGCATAGTCACTGAAATGCACTTAAGTAACCTCAAATGTACAGTGTCTCACTTGAGAATCATGAAAGTGCTACAGAAAATATGGGTTACTTTAGATTAAAAATGGGGCCATGCCATTTTGCAGTACTACCTTTCACCCTTAAGGAGGAACAGTACAGAAAACTATCCTAGAGATAATCACTAAGAGTCACACACAAAGTTCTTCCACGTCGCCACAATTAAAAGCTGTTAACCTGACCTGCTTTAAAGTAGAAATGTATTTTTTAGGAAATTTCCCTTACAACCAGCGGAATACATTATGGAACATTTTAAAGAAATAAAATATGCTGTTCATGTCTTTAAAAAAAAAAAAAAAGCTGCTCAAACATACAGGCAACAAACAGTGTATGGCCTAAGTCCAATGCAAGACTGGTGCTGTGGTGCCAGCGTGATGAAAATCCCATTCCATTCTCACCCTTTTTGATAAGAATTTTTGACAGAATTCATTTTCAAACAAGCAGATTAAGGACTGTAGCCTTATTTTGTTATTAATGATTCAGCTGTAGTTTTTACAGCAGTCAAATAATGGCGGGACTCAAGCCGCTGACATTTTGCACAACTTTGTAAAAAAAGAATAAGAATAGATGAGCAAGATTGTAAGCTTTTGGATATTAAATATGAGAGAGATTAGTCATGCTTCAGTTCCATGGAAATCATTGGAACAAGTTAGTCATGACCATTCCCCAACCTCTGGACTTACTGTAGACTCACTACAGCCCTGTGCCATTCTGTGCCTGATGACAATGGAGGGAGATCAGGTAAGTGTATTGCTATGTCTCTGTAGCCTGATATGAAATGATAACATCCTCTGCTGAAGTCCACTGGGGACCTTAGGAGGTCTCAGCAGAGGATGAAATCATTTTGTATCTGGCTGCAGGGACACAGCTGGATGGCCCTCTGATCCCCTCCACACTCTCCACTAAACATGGAAAGGCAGATGGGGGGACGTGCTGTAGTGACCCTATTAAGGTCTGGGCAGAGGAAAGAAGGGAAAACCAACCTCCTAATTGGCCAAAAGGAAATATATGCACACATACAGTTGACTTTTGCTTGTGTATGCCACTGACAGGATGCCAGCCAAAGAGTGATTGATGCTGGGTTCCACCAAATAAAAGGTGAGGGTGCTAAAAATTCCCAATGCTATATATAAAGAGTATCAACAAATAATACAATTAATAATCAAATAACATATCAAAATCCAGCAGCTATGATTGCATCTATCACCATCAGTTCATGTAAGTGATCCACTCAGGGCACGCTCACAGCTAAAGTGGTCACAGGCAGCTCAAAGCCACCTATCTGCTTGAGGCCATAATCTTCTCCAGTTATAGACTAACTGGGCTTATTTCTCCACATTACTCCATTGTACAAAGGGCGTTGACATTTTTATCTGATTTATTTCTATAATAAGCATATCAGGTTAGACTGACAAATTATGATTTAACCAAGGCCACTGAGCAAACTTTATGGCTGAAAGGGGATCTAAAGCTTTAAAAGGCTCCAAAGTTCAAGGTCTGGGCAGATCTATGGTGGATGAGAGTTGATGGTACATTCCTCCCAAGTTTCATTACAGCAGCTGCAGAGTGACATACCTGGTTCTTCTGACCTCGCATAGCATCAACTTCATATTCAGCATACTGTGGATCCTGAGCGGGGTCACTGACTTCTTTGAAAACACCGATACTCTGAAATGTGCAGATAAAATAGTAAAACACAGTCTTCTCCTCCATCCACTGCAACAATTTAGGCTTATCTTGGAATATCTCTATAGCTGGGTGGGGATAATTTTCCAGCCAAACAACCATATACCTCACAGCCAAAGGGAGTTCATGAAAATCTCTCACGTGTGTGTGTATGTGCCTTCAAGTCACCTATTGACCTATGGTGACCCCATGAATTTCTTAGGGTTTTCTTACACACACATATTCATCCCAACTCCTCCTTTATACATATACATAGAACTCCTCCTTTATACATAAAGACACATGCATCTTCACCTATACATTCATTTATGCTTCAGTTAACAAAGCCTCAGACAAAAGCTTGATTTGTCTCCAATTTGCTTGCTCTTTCTCAATGTATGCCATGAAAAGACAGCAGGCACCCAAGCAGCTTCACAAGAAGGAGTGCAGCTGAAAATCTAGGGTTGTAGTTTGGGTGGTCAGAGCCTGTGAGACAAGTTTGGCTTATGAAGCACAAGTTTCCCATACATCTCTGGAGTTTGCTTATCTTCCTTCAGTGAGTCAAAGACAAAATCTCCATCAGTACAGGGGATGGATTTAACAATTCTGTGTCCTCTGCCCTAACTTGCCAGAAGGAACCATGTGAGACAGTAAACCAATTAGGATTCATGGATATGTTAAGTGAGTAAACTGTTGTTTCCATATGGTGGCAAAATATACCTTCAAAAGTCCTGACCACCTGGTACAAAAAAGTCTGTTCAGGCAACTGGCAAGTCCATATAATTCTGGCTATGTTGTGAATTGTCCTGCAGGGTCACATGTTTCCAAAGGTATCTGTAAGCTTGTTGTTGTATGTTTCAAGTAAATTCTGACTTATGGCAAATCTATCATGGGGTTTTCTTGGCAGAATTTATTCAGAGGGGTTTGCTATTACCTTCCCCTGTGGCTGAGAGAGTGTGACTTGCCCAAGGTCCCTGAGCAGGAATGCAATCCCAGTGTCCTAGAGCCAAACACTCAAACCACTACACCATATTGGCTCTCAATCACTTCCAGATAATTTGGGATTGCACTGGAGCCTTACTGAAATAAACAGGACTTTCAGAACACTTAACTTGACCCCAAACTCCAATCCCTAGATTTAACAAATACTGTGATAATAATTAAGTTTTATAAAAATAAGATATTTAAAATAAAAAATATATATACATACCTTGGGTGGAAATGCTTTCTCAAATACTTTCTTCCATAGATCCATAGGTGACTGGGCATGCAGTTTTCCAATATCACTGTCAGCAGCTGGTGGTGGGCCTAGTAATCATAGGAAGTGTAAATATATTAACTCCATAATTGAAAAGAATAAAGTGGTTCACTTAACATCCTCAACAATGTAAGAAGTGTGAAATAAAGAAAGCATAAAATGCCTTAATTGTGGAGAAGTATAACACTGAGGTTTCTGAGTGCTGTCACCAAGTCTGTAATACTTAAGTTAAATATGAAATCTGATACACATTTTCTTGGGGGCAAATCCTATTCAACTTTAGAGTGAATAAACATAGAATCATGGTATAGAGATCATGGTGTACTTCATATATTCATAGACACTGTTAAAATTTCCTAACCCATTTTCTTCAAAACTACGTCCATATACATTTCATAGATTTTCAAAGGGAGATTTTTCCTTTTATTCGTTTTTTCTCTGCATTCTCTATATTATGCATGCACAGCAAGCATACAGAAAATAAAATCACCAACCTATTTGACTAAGAGAGTCCATTCCTGCTGGGATAAACAGTGGTTTATTCTGATCCAAAGACATGGATTTTCTTTAAAAATATGAAAAGAATAAGATTAATTATCAACACTTTTTTAAATTAAGTTTTATTAAAGTAAAGACATAATACAGTGATACAAAGGTAAGTACATACAGACAAATTAAACAAACAGAGCAAGACATAAAAAATCAAGGAATAAACAAATAAAGAGGAAAAAATAGAAGAAATAACAAAAAAATGGGAAGAAAGGAAAGAAATAGAGAAAAAAGAAGAAAAAAGGAAGTAAGGCAGAGAAAAAGAAACAAGAAAAGCAAGTGAAGAAGAAAGAAATAAGAAGGAAAAAAGGAGAAAAAAAGTATTCCACGGCAGTAAAGAGGGAATAGTCATCCAATATCTCTCTATAACTACTAATCAATAGTCTATTTAACATCATAGCCCTTAATATATACAGGAATAAGGCAATATCTTATCTATTAATGAAAAACCCTTGAGTGTCTTGATATCATATTAATTAATTATTTCTAGATTTTTCCTATTTGATGATATTGTTCAATATACAATATACAAAAATGATTACCAAAAGCTCTGTAATCAATGTGATCCAGTTAACAATATTATAAACATTTCTCCTATATTCTATCAACAAAATTTCCAAAATTTTAAAATAATAATGACTTGATCTTCAACTTTTCGTTAATGTATATTCTCCATGGATCCCATATTTTATAAAAGTCTCTTAATAGATAAGTTAACTTTTCCATCTCATAAATATCAGCCATTTTCATCTTCCATTCTTCAAGTGTAGGGATATCCTGCTTCTTCCAATGCTTGGAATATGATGTCCTTGCTGCTATAATTAATATAAAAAGTAAGTTTCCATATTGTTTTTCTATCTCAATATTTACTATATTTAGAAGATATAACTTTGGATCAAGACAAACTTGAATATTAATAATCTGCCCAATTTCATTATTTATCTTCTTCCAATATTTCTTAGCCATTTCACAATTCCACCAAATATGTAGGTACGTACCAACTTCAGCTCCACATTTCCAACATATAGGGTTAACATTAGTTATCAATACTGACCAGAAACACAATCCAGCAAAAAGAAGTTAACAATTATACTAAAGTCAATGGAATTAGTGAATAGATCTAATGGATCTAACTTTTACTAGTTTATTCTCCAAACTAGTGTTTATATGTCTTCCACCAGCAGATGTCCTGACAAATTTATTAATGTTTCTTGTCTACTACGACTACCATATTTTCTGGCGTATAAGACGACTTTTAAACCCAGGAAAATCTGGGTTAAAGTTGGGGGTCGTCTTATACGCTGGGTATAAGGACGAGGAAGAGGACAGAGGCGAGAGGAGGGAAGAAGCCAGGAAAGAGGAGAAGGATGGGGACGACGCGGAGGACTGGGGTGGCGAGGCAGGAAGAAGCCAGGAGAAAGGAGGGAGAAGCCAGGCAAGAGCGCATGGAGGACAAGGAGGATGGGGGTAGTGAGGCAGGAAGAAGCCAGGAGAGAAGAGGGAAGAAGCCAGTCAAAAGCACATGGAGGACAAGGAGGACAGGGGTGGCGAGGCAGGAAGAAGCCAGGAGAGAGGATGAGGAGGAGGAAGAGGGGGTGGCGAGGCAGGAGGAGGAGGAAGAGAACCCTAAGGCAATCCTCTCCTGGGATTTTCTTGGCAAGACTGGTTCAGAGGAGGTTTGCCATTGCCTTCCCCTGAGGCTGAGAGCGAGTGACTTGTTCAAGTTCACCCAGTGGGTTTCATAGCAGAGTGGGGAATTAAACCCAGGTCTCCAGAGTGGTAGTCCAACACTCAAACTACTACACCATGCTGGCTCCTATTCCCATGAAACATTACCTATGAAACAATTGCAGACTTTTATGTTGTTCTTGTGTGTCTTCAAGTCCTTTCTGACTTATAGCGACCCTAAGGCAACCTTATCATGGGGTTTTCTTGGCACATTTCTTCAAATGGGGATTGCTGTTACCATCCTCTAAGGCTGAGAGTGTGTGATATGCCCAGGGTCACTCGCTTGGCTGCAAATTGTACATACCCCAGAACGCATCACCTAGTATATTGGCAGTCCTTCCCCCCAACACTTTCTCATTTCCCCCCAACCATCTCATAGCTGGGAGATGGAAATAATTTTTAAAGCAGCATTTAAACCTGGACTATTTTTAAAAAAGTAAGGTCCAAAGCACACTGCAGAAATAAATGCTAAGGAACATGGGAACTGTAGTTTGTTGTGTTTATAAGTGACAGTTTTCCTGCTAAGTCCCTGCATGTCATAAGCATCTGAATTAAAATTACCATATTGAAATCAAATCTGATGGGTTTTTTTTAATTTTTATCTGGTGTGTGTTGGAAGAGGGGTCGTCTTATATGGCGGAGTATATCCCAAACTTTATGTTTTTCGTGGAAAAGTTGGGGGTCGTCTTATACGCCTAGTCATCTTATGCGCCAGAAAATACGGGTAAGTTGCCTTGGATTTTACTGTTAGCAATTTATTTTTATTATTTATTTTATTTATATTAATTTAATTTATATCCTGCCTTTCTTACAAAATGGGATCCAAGGTGGTGTACAGTCGTTTAAAAAAACTCAAAATAACAACATAAAACCTCTTAATAAAAAAGTTAAAACACAATTAAACTTCTATTTTAAAATACAAGTTAAAAAGAGTTTAAAAACACGCACAAAACATATTAAAACAGGAACTATACCCCACCCCACTAAAACTTGTGTTTGCCACAACATATTAACCAAAAGCTTCCCTGAATTAAAAGGTCATTACCTGCTGGCGGAAGCACAACAGGAAGGGAGCCAAACAGACCTCCTGAGGGAGGGAGTTCATCTTGGAAGCAGTCACTGAGAAGGCTCTCTCCCATGTCCTCACCAGGCATGTCTGTGATGCCGTTTGACTGAGAGAAAGCCTTTCCCCACAGATTTTAGTGCTTGGCCAAGTTCATATAAATATATATGGTTTTTCAAATAGTTTGCACTGAAGTAGGGCTTTAAAGGTCCTCGCCAGCACTCTGAATTATGCCCAAGATGCTTGCTGCTGACCATACCTATGAAGTGGCTTTAATCTGACTGAGATAATTGGTCTATATAGTTTGGCCTACTCAGTGAGGAAGAGAGCTTGAAATAATTATTTTTCTAAGACTACAACTCCCAAAATATAGTGGGCCCTTGGTACCCGCTAGGCTTTGGTTCCAGGATCCCCTGCAGATACCAAAATCTGCGGATGCTCAAGTTGCGTTAAATACAATGGCACAGTGAAATGGTGTTGCTTATATAAAATAGCAAAATCAACGTTTGCATTTTGGAATGTGTATCTTGTTGGAATATTTTCAAGCCATCAGTGATTGAATCTGTGGATAAAGAATCCGTTAGTATGAAAGCTGACTGTATCTCAGCCAGTGACCATGTTGGATGGGAGATTCGGGGCCTGTAGCCTGAGAAATTTTGCAAAGAAGTAGCTGTGTTAGGCTCTTGCAGCATAGAAAGGAGGAAAGGAGGGGGAGAAGAATGATGCAACATCTTTAAGACAAGCTGGCTATTATTTTAGCAGGCACTTTAGTGGATATAACATCTTCTTCTGATGTAGTACGTACTGATGTCCAGAACACAAGATAAAAGGCATATATTTACACAACTGTGACAGTGGGAGTGGGATGTAATAGGAGCCTGAAAGATGCCAATCTTTCCCTAAACCTCCTTGGACATGCAATACAGGATTTAAAGGTTTCAGTAAATTACAAAGGAAGACTAGAAATATAAACAGCTGAATTATTTGTCAATTATAGTGACAAATTCTGATCCATTAGCAGAGTATGAACAAGGAAATGGCTTCCTGGCACATTACATGTATTAATACAAGAATCCTTGCTACTGCACATGTAATAAAAGGAATCTTCTTAAGAGATTCTGAACCCAAGGAAACTGACTTCTGATAAGCAGATTTATTGTTTTCACACATCAACAACCACTGTGAAGATCTGAAAGACCTTATCACCTTATGCAGCCCTTTGAAAATTTAGGGCAAGGGTCATGATTGGCATCTTTCTAGATCCTGTTACATTCTGTTCTACTCCCACTACTGTGTAAATATATTTTATATCTAATAATAATAATAATAATAATAATAATAATAATAATAATAATAATTTTTTTATTTATAGCCCGCCTCTCTGCACAACAATCTTGAGGTCTTGCTATCACTCTCTACTGCATCTGAAGAAGTGGGTTTACATCCACGAAAGCTCCTGTCAAAAAAAGTTATTCTTAAAGGTGTTACTACTTTCTTACAGTCCTCCCTTCCTCCTTTTTATGTGGTGAGAGGCTTAAAGGTGCGACTACATTCCTTTCCCCCTCTCCGCCCACCTTTTTAGTCTGAGAAAAGTAACTTTTCTAAGTTTCAGGAGATCTCCAGTCTCTCAGGCAGTGATCTTCTGAAACCCTATAATCCTTTTTACAGCTTATGATTGAATGTGGAAGACTCCAAAACACGTTTTACCACTGAGCTATGTAATGTGCCTTACCCATAAATATAGGCCCCTTCCCTGCAGTTACAAAATCTTTTCCAAGATTTAAATCCTTTACATCTTATATATTACACTGATAGCAAAAATAGCCCTTAGACCATGGGTAGGCAACCTAAGGCCCGGGGGCCAGATGCGGCCCCCCGAGGCCTTTGGACCGGCCCCAGGCCGGTCCTGCCGCTGCCGCCCCCGCCGCCCGCCATGATGATATTGATTATTATTGTTATTACTTGTTCTTGGGGTTTTCTTGGCAAAATCTCCACAGGGGTTTTGCATGGCTTTTCTGGGCCTGAGAGAGTGTGCATGTATATTTTTAAATATTTTTTTAATTATTTATTTATTTATTTATGGTGCTTTGGCCCCCCAATTGTCTGAGGGACAGCAACCCGGCCCCCGGCTCAAAAAGGTTGCCTACCCCTGCCTTAGACCAACAAATTCATTTAGAATCTGCTTCCATGCCTGAGTCCATACCTGCTTCATAAGCTTTAAAGTAGTTAAACAAAATTCAAGAGTAACAGTTGCAGATTGAACACAAGACCTGACAAACAGTTTTGTTTAAAATAATACTTATCTATATTAGTTAAGAGATTAAAAATAATAGGAAACTGATTAGCTTACCCTCTGTCAAAGCCAAATGCTAAGTGGTTAATGAATGTACGTGTTTTTAATAGTAGAGCTTCAGATTTGCTGGTGAACTGAGAACAAAATATAAAGCTTGTGTTACAGTCTTCATGGAAAGCATAGTAAGATATAACTGCAAAGTCATTCAAAAGTCATAACTTGGCTATTATGGTTAAGGGATGCATTTTCTGTGGCATGTGGTCAGCATTATATCTGTTTTGACTTTCCCATCTGAAGAGAGCATGTGTTCTCTAAAGTTTGGTGCCCAACAATAAACTACACTCATCCCCTGCCATTCGCAGACTTGCTGTTTGCGTTCCTAAGTCTTTTGCAGACAGCAAGCGACGAGGGACAAATGGCGTGTGTGCCCTTAGCGAATGTCCAGCCATTATATCCTATGGGACTTCAATATTTGCGGTATTTCCAATTCATGGGGTGTGTGTGTCCAGAATGGATCCCCCGCGAATCAGGAGGGAAAAATGTATAGGCAACTAAAGGTAAAAGTAAAGGTATTCCCTGTTGACAAGGGGCGGTATTCATCTCTGTTACTGAGCAAAAGAGCCAGCGTTGTCAGAGACTACTCTGTGATCATGTGCCCAGCATGACTCCACAGAATGCTGTTTACCTTCCCACCAAAGTGGTACCTATTTATTTACTTGCATTTGCATGCTTTCAAACTGCTAGGTTGGCAGAAGCTGGGACTAGTGACAGGAACATACCCCATCAAGCAGCACCCGGGCCTCGAACTGCCAACCTGCTGATTTTGCAATCAACAGAGTCAGCGTCTTAATTACTTGAGCTACTACATCCTACATACAGGTATATCCCAACAGCCTACCTCTTTGCTGAAAAAGGTGGAGAAATTGAAGGTGAAAGTTCCTCTTCAACTCCCTCCCTCAGGCTGTTTAAGAAGTTTAGAACTAGCTTCTTCCAGCTGATAGTAAATAATTGTTTATTTTTTTACCAATACAGCAATTTTTGTTTTGCTCAAATTGTTGCTTCCCCTCCTATCAGGATTCTGATACCCAGATCCATTGTTCACTTAGGCCTTACAACTGTAACCAATAAAACTATGCCATTTATATTCCAATATTTTGTATATTTGGGTTAGAAGTATACCTCAACCACTGTTCACTGCTTTAGCATGCACATTTTGGGCCTAAAAAGACTAAAAAGGAAAGAAAAAGGAGATAATTGTTGTTTTCAAATTAAATATGGCCTGCTGAGCCAAACTTTGATGAATTTGCCTCAATACTGCAAAGACATGTAACACTGTCCTGATGTTTGCATAGTATGCAGAGGAGAAAATATTACTACTGTCAACAGCAAGAGGCTAGTAGATTGAACAGCAACAAAACAATGAAGCAGTACAATTAAAAAGTACTATCAGTACTAATAGGATCAAAACAGGCAGATCTGATGTGGTTAGTAAGAGCGATGGGACTGCTAATATTGGCAATACGCCTAGTACCCTGAGGAAGACACCACTCAAAATCCTTGCAAAGGCTATTACATCCCTATCAACAAGACATTGGGTGAAAAAATCATATAATACAAATTCCATAAGCAGTAAGAGAGAGCTTGAAATGGTGGATATTCCAAAACAACTTAAAAACAGGAGTACCATTCATAGTAAAGCATCAAGTGAACATTGTGCCCAACGCACCACACAAGGAACATGGACAAGATTAGACAGAAAGCAAAACATAAATTATTTAGAGATGAATGAGGTATGACTAGCATTACTAACATTCAAGGGGCAGTACAAAAAAGGAATGTACTAATAGTGATGGACAAAATGACAGTTCTATCCTATATAAACAAGCAGGGAGGATTACGCTCCTGGAAACTAATGTAAGAAGCAGCAAAAATATTGGTCAGAACTCCAACTCAAATCAATAACATGATCCCTTAAATAGGTTGGCCTGGGTCCAACCTATTTAAGGGATCGTCTCCTTCCATACAATCCACCCCGCACCCTCAGGTCTTCTGGGAGGAATTTACTGCAACCTATAAAAACCAGATTAACGGTAACCTCCCAAAGGACATTTTCTGCTGCGGCTCCCAGATTATGGAACACCTTGCCAGAAGAGATCCGTCAAATAACCAGTTTAGACAGCTTTAAAAAAGCTGTCAAGACTAATCTCTTCTGGCAGGCCTTCCCCAAATAGATTAATCCAACTGACTCTGTGCTCTCCCAATTTTATACACTTTATACACCCATTATTGTCCCAGAACAATCGCTATTTTAATACTATGTTCTTATTTTAGTATTGTATTTAATTCTTTTAAAGGGGGGGTTTATTATTATTATTATTATTATTATTATTATTATTATTATCATTGCTTTATTGTAGGGTATGTTTTATTTAAATTTATTTTACTCTATGTAAACTGCCTTGATTGTTATGGCAGAAAGGTGGGATACAAGAATAAAGTTGTTATTGTTGTTGTTGTTGTTATTATTATCTTCATTTCCTTACAGGAGCTCCCTTGTTTAGGGCTCCTAAAGCAAATCCTTTTACTTTGAAATATCAAGATACTTTCTTCCCTGATGCATTTTAACAATAAACCAGCATTTCTGTATATGCATTTTCTCCACACCATGCACGGCTGCACCAGCTTTTATCATGCCAATTTTAGTTGTCACTTTCTATTCCTTAAGACCTCTGTCATGTTTTAACCTGACCATACATCTTCTTCCTTGCACTCCATAGCTGCCAGTATTGAGAATAACTGGTGGAAAGCTCAGTGGTGGGAGTGATGATCATACAAGGAAGTACTACTTTACACAGTGCACAGGCAAACTAGAAGAGTGGTGGCTTTGTGGTTAAGACACCATTTCTGATGATCAGAAGATTGGCAGGTCGGCAGTTCGAGGCCTGAGTACTGTATGATGGGATGAGCTTCTGTCACTAGTCCCAGCTGCCAACCTAGCAGTTCGAAAGCATTGAAATCCAAGTAGATAAATAGGTACCACTTCAGTGGGAAGGTAACAGTGTTCAGTACAGTCATGCTGGCCACATGACCACCAGAGCAGTCCTTGGACAATGCTGGCTCTTTGGCTTAGCAACTGAGATAAGCACCGCCCCATACAGTTGGTTACGACTAGATTTCATGTCAAGGTACTACCTTTACCTTACCTTTTTACAGGCAAACTATAGAATTCACTAACAATCAATAGTGATGGCTACTCACTAGGATAGTTTTTAAAAAGAATAAGCCAAATCCACAGATCTCTCAACATCTACTAGTCAAAACGGCTAACAGCTATTGATGGTTAGGAGTCGTGATGGCTATATTTGAGTACACCTCTTAATACAGCTGAAGGATGCAAGGAGGAAGGTGCTATTGTACTCATACTCTGCTTGTGACTTCCAATAAGTATCTGATTGATAACTAGGGGAACAGATTATAATCTGGAAACCCTTCTGCCCAATCCAGTATAGCTGTTTTTTCACAGCTGTAGCAAAGATTTGCATTAATGAGTTTTGACAGATCAACACCAAGCCTTTCCCAATATGGAATATGCTTTTCATCACAGCTGCACATGCAAGTTGGCATTCATAGTAAACCCAATTTACTTTAAAAGTACAGTCATTCCTTCAGATTCGCTGACTTCCCGTTTGCGGTTTTGAATTTCCATGGATGGCCAGGAGGGACAAAATAGTGTGCATGGGAGCGCACCATCATTATTTTCAATGGGGCTTGAATATTTGCGGTTTTCCACTTTCGCGGGGTGGTGGTGGTCTGGAAGGGATCCCCCACAAATTGGGAGGGGCGACTGTAGTTAACTTTTGCTGGACCATGCCCATAATAGGTAGTAACATACCTACCACTAAAGATGCTCCATAATAATGAGAAACAAATCGAAGTGTTTTGCAAATTATTTTTTTCATTTCAGAATCAAATTCCTATACAAATAAGATCAGAGATGTCAATGAATTTTTAATTAGCTATTTTTCAGGTTTTGTTTTACAATTTAGCATCAACTATTCACAAATTATGACAGTTTCATGCTAGGCAAATATTCTTTTCACCTCAATACTAGTATTTATAAAATTACTGTCTACCATTTATTATATTTCATTTTATTCATCATTTTCCCCAAAGATAAAAAGATTCAGCATTATTAGATCATTCAAATGTTTCAAAACAGATTTATCAAGAGACATTCTTTTTGTTAGTTTGTGAAGCAATAAGTTTCAGAATGGCATTAAACCGTATTCTTTATTTTCTTATGTGAAATGTATGTGAAATATGGAAATGGCTTTTTAAAATCAATTGTTTAAAATGTGCAGTTATTTCTAGAAGTTAAAAAAAAACTAAATTAAAAAAATCTGATTTTCTATGCCAGTGTGGTGGACAGACCCACTGGTTTACAAATTTTAAGGTTATTTAAAATTCCAAATACATACCGTATTTTCCGGTGTATAAGACGACTTTTTGACCCTGGAAAAGGG
>CM034701.1:368479638-368500446 GCA_020142125.1 Phrynosoma platyrhinos | reverse complement strand
CATCCATAGGGTCACCATGGGTCGAGATTGACTTGAGGGCAGTTAACAGCAAACAACAAGTGGAGGAAAGAATGTGATCAGTATACAGTGTCATGCCTTCTGCAGCCTATTCACTACTACTGAAATTGACTACTTGCATATCCAGTTCCAAAGCAGCCTAGTCAATCAGCTCCAGTTTTTGTCTGACTCTTCCAGACACTTCAGAGTATCTTACAAGCCTTGTAAATTATCATTAACTTATAACTTTTATGTCAGTGATGGCATCGAACTTTCAGGTAGCAGCGGGACACAGAATAAGGACAGTACAATTCTCCATTAATGAACTGTATCTTTTATATGTTAGATCTCCCAAAAACAATAGCATATTTAATATCATATATCCATCATACATCTACTTTTTCTGAAAGCTGTTATTCATGTTGATGAACTTAATTGGATATAAAGTTTAAACAGTTTTTAGATTGTGTAATTTTTAAACAATTTCAAACAAACTACAGTTCACACACAGACACAGATATATAGATAAGACCTGCATGAAGTCTCTGTGCATTGTGCATTTGTTATATAGCTACAGTCCTAGATAATTACTGGTGGTCTTTTGCTGGGATCAAACAATTATAGAAATGGGGACTGTAGTCAGGAAACCAGAAGATTAAGAATGTGTATGGTGACTATGAAAAAAACTAGAAAAGATTAATTTATTAGTAGATGTGTTATTGCCTCTCTTGACATCTTTTCCAGTAAAAGGCAACAAGCAAACGTAGCTACCTCACTTAGCTTAACAGTTCGTCTGTGAGGAGGCAAAGACTGAAGAATCTTAATTGTACTGAAGGCATTGACAAATAATGGGGAGAGAGATGATAATGTCCATCATTTCCTGTTTGTGAGGCATCCTTAACTGAGAAAGGTCTTGGAGCAGATGGACTTTTAGGCCAATGATTTATTAAAATTAAGCCATTCCCACCAGAAGTGGCAACTTCAAGAAGAATATACACTAGAATTTGTTGTGACTGTTGTATGCCTTCAAGTAGTTTTCAACTTGTGGCAACCCTAAAGCAAACCTGTCATGGGGTTTTCTTGGCAAGTTTTTTGAGATGGGATTTGCTATTGCCATCTAAAGCTAAGAGAGAGTAACTTGCCCAAGGTGAGCTGTTTCCATGGTTGAGCAGGGATTTGAACCTTGCTCTCCAGAGTCATATAGTCCAGCACCCAAACCACTATGCTATGCTGGCTCTACAGAAGTAGTAAAAGGCTGATACTCATGTAGGTACTCTTCCATTAGGATCTGAAGTTTTCTTTACAAACGGATGAAAAACAGATAATTAGACTATTCAATTAAAACAGTTGCATATTAAAATATTTTTCTCTTCTTATATAAAGGGCTTCCATAACTTAAGATTGCAAACATATTAGAAAAATTAAGTTGTGTATAAGAGTGCATTAGTTTGGAATCTGAGCTTGTACAAAATAAAATAAATTAAATTAAGACCTAAATTCTTTCCTAAAATGGCTGTTTTGACTAATTTTGTTTTAATTATGTTCTCTATCAATAGACACTAAAGACATTTATAAATCAATAACTAAAATATACACTGTAATAAAAAAACCCAACCAAAAATAAAGTATCAAATGTACTTCTATGAAGGAGGTCACAGAAATACATATACAAATGTGTAACTGAAACTGTAAAGATAATTTTAGGACAACTTGTATATGTTCATGCTGTGCACGATCTGCTTTTGTGCAAAAATTAACAGATATAGGATGATTGAATCACTACCTGATAAATCCTGTACATACAAGATCACTGAAAGTCTTATTAAAAATGTTGCAGTTAAGATATTACCTTTGGTTTGGCCATAGTAAACAAGAGCTTTTCGGTTGGCTTTTCTTGTGTGTGGACATTATTAACCACCAGCATGAAGTCATCTTGATAACCTCCAAAGGTCATCAAGTTCTTGTATAAATATGTTGCTATTAACCTCTTGAAAAACAGAAAAAAGAGAAGTTCCATGAAAGCAAGAAAAATAAATGTACCACATGTTAGACCCAAATCAAAACATTAAAGTAATTTATGTTTCATATACACCTTATACACATAGCCTGAAGATAATTTTATACACAATCTTTTTAATAATTTTGTGCATGAAGCAAAGTTTGGGTACACTGAACCATCATAAAGCAAAAGTATCTATCTCATTCACCCATGTGGACAATTTTAGATTTTGCAATATTTCAGTCTTTGGAATTCGGGATAAGGGAGATTCAACCTCTAATAAGGCACACAGATTGTAGATTTCTTTCCACAGCAAACTATTTCCCCCTTACCATAGATGTGTATTCCAGGAGGTGTATGCCATCTTCATAAACAGCAAGCCATATCAAAGTGCTCTCCAAACTATCAACTATCTCCAAAGTTGATACTGTCAGAGGCTAGAAAAAAGTTATGCAAGTTAGCTGTATATATGAAACTAGATATAAAACAAAGAACTGTTCTATTTAATAGTTAAAATAAGTCAATTATTTGCCATAATGTGAGGAGTTCTATAGTCTATAAATTCTATAAAAACTAATGATAAATCAGTTTTGTGGAACCCATGCTGTTTTTATTATTATTTGAAATTTAAAAAACAAAATAAAAAAGAACATTGAGGATTCTTACCTTTGCTTCAAACAATTTTGCACCAAAGAAAGGCCATTTTCGAGCAACAGCAAGATAAATGCGCACACAGTCTACAGAACTGTGACCACGGAGAGCCATCCATTTTGTTGACAGTCGCTGGCAAAGCTGTCTATTGACATGAAGCAGAAAGACATGAATATGATCAGGGAAGAATCCAGACAGTTAAATCAACACAAACAACAATATCTGGTAGGCATCAGACTCAACATCTCTCCCCTACCCCCAGTTCAGTTTACAAATTATAATTAGGAAATGGAATAAAAAATAAGCTACAATAAATTAGCACTCTTTTCTTATCTCTGTTTTTCCCAAACACCATGTCTGCCATACATGTACTAATATAGTATTACATTTCTTTGACATTTGTATTTTTGTTTTGGTAGAGAATGCTGCAGTGGCAAGAAACATTTTGCAAACTACAGGGCAATGGGGCTATGTGACTGGGAAATGAGGGTGGGACAGATAGTTCTCTGCATTCTTCCACTGTCTAGTTATAACTATTACATTTAGACATAACAAGAGCATTATTTTTAAATTAACTTTTTTTGTTTTAATCATTCTTTGACTGATTTTTGACTGATTTTTTTAAATCCAGAGGCCTCAGATTTGTTTACATTAATTAAACTGTAAAATAAATTGAAAATAAATTTTTAAAAAATACATCCAGCATGTCTATTTTCTGTATGCAAATAGTCTGTCTAATCATCATAATAATAACTGAAATCTTTGCATAACATTATTTGTTTCTTCCTCTTTAAAGTAAATTAGTAAACATACCTTAATTGTTCTTCTGAACAGCCATCTCTATATCTTTTGGGATAAAACTTGTCTATAACTTGTTTTAGAGTTTGATTTGATTTAGACTGGGAACTTATTTGCCCTGCTGGAGTTGAAAAAGGTCTTTCGAAGTCCCCAATCTCCACCTAGTGGAAATGTAAAGAAAGTGAAAAGATTGTTACAGAAATATCAGTACAGAGAACTTGTATTGATTGTGAAGAATCTTTCCAGTGACAAATATTTACTCAATAAATATAAATATAAATCAAGTCAAGAATCAATGAGTCATTTCATTTTAGTTGCTTATGTTTTGATGAAGTATTCACATTAAACGTGCACATTTAAAATATTTTCTATACTGTCTAATATGTATATATATTTCCTATCATTTCTCTTTAAATGTATTTGCTATAAATGATAATAATTTTGTACTGACTTGAAATGGCATTATAAACTCAATATCACATCTCCATATAGTGTCCATAGAAGAAGTATCCTCATTATAAAAAAGGAAAGCAAGATTAAGGCAGTGTTTGGTAAAGTTACTTTTTAGACTGCAGCTTCCAGAAACCTTCACCTGGCTGAAGAATTTGGCATTTGTAGTTGAAAAAGTAATGTTTCTGAGCCTCATGTGACAGAAACACCACATATTCTCCCAAAGGAGGGAAAAGTCAAGAGTAGTTACCTTATTGAACAGGATTTGTTAACTCTATAGAGATACTTGGCAAGGATAACTGTCCTGTGACCATGAAGCAATGTGTGAAGACCTGTTCTAAATATTCATCTCCTTTAATTCTCTTCTGCTTTCTCTTAGATTAAGCTAATGGCATTTTCCCAACCACCTGAATGGGGGTTTCATGATAGTATTGACTGTCTAGAGAAAGAGGAAACTGTTAACACACACACACACACACACGAGAAATTAAAGTGAGCAAAGTTACTAGATGAGTGAGGTATGACAGGCAAGTCTATCACAGAAACTGTGTGTCAGACTACACATCACACTGGTCATAGGATCTGTCATCAACAGCTACAAATTTCCTTTTAGCGCAAGCCACTGGGGAGGGAGAGAAGGTAATCTGGATCAAATCTTGGCATAGGGGGATTAGTTATTTGCTCATTACAGTTAGCCCCTCTATGACTGCAATTTAGGAATGGAATCTTTTTCCCATGCAAATAGGAATGTGCACAAGGAGTACAGTGAGAAGAATTAACCCTTGTATGAGGCTGCCAATCTGGATCTCTCTGAGACCCCATGCTCTCAGAATCATTGAAAAGTTGGAGGGATCCTCTGGAACAGGTCTGAGGGGACTGTAGGGAGGAGGTGAGGGGAAGAAAGTCCTATTGTGTGAATGGACTTCCATTTCTGCAAAGTTAATAACTTTTGTCAGTTTTACTGTCTTTTTAGATACATAATGTCTATAATAAATAAAAAAGCCACAGAAGATTCCCATTTAATAAAAGATAGATGAGTAAGAACAATTGCAGAATGACAGAACACTGAACTTTGACTTGGTTGATTTGGATTTAAATACAATTCAGCCACAGAATTCAGTGGGTGAGCTTGGGACAATCATATATTCTTGGCCTAGCCTACCTTACAAATTTTTAAGAAGACAGAATAATTCCAGGCATGTTGGGTCTAGTGAGGTCTTGTAATAAACTGGGGTGGGAAGAGTTCCCTCACCCGTACTTTCTGGGAGATATGGGGGCAATTTTGGTCTAAAATAGACCAGAGGCTCGAAAACATGGTATAATTGCCCTCATGCCCCCAAAAAGGCATGGGGAGGAGACTTTTTCAGCCCAAATGTGTTTTTTAAAACCAAATAACATTTTCCCTCTGGAATGGGGAGGGGGATGAAGGAAGGGCCATTGGGAACTGTGTGTGACTGCTGGACCAGCAAGCTTATCACATAATACTCTTAAAACAGGGCTAGTTTGCTTTAACAGCTCCGACTGCCTTCTGTTGCATTTTGGGGTCTGTAGTTCCATGAGGCATAAAGGCTCTCTGGATGAATATTCTAAATGCCTTTTCCTAAACTACAAGTTCCAGAATGCAACAGGAGGTAGCCAGAGCAGTTAAAACGACTTAGCCCAGTTTTAAGAGTGTAGAGCAATAGTCTCCCAGGACAGTTACTTGCCACTATAACAGACAGATCTAATGTTTCATATCACAAAAGAAGTACAGGCATACCTCAGTTAACAAAACCCATGACAAAGAAGTCCATTATACAAAGTATTTTTATGCCAGTCCAGCTCAGCCCCTGCTTTTCATGTCTAGCTGGGAGTGTTCTCCCCGCCACACTCCAGCAGTGGCACTGGGAGGATGGTGAAAGAGGGCTGGGGAAAGACAGAGTTTCATGTTGGGTAGCAGTGTGTCTCCAATTAAAAGTACAATAAAGCTTGACCTGGGAAAAAGTGGGATTCTGCTCTAGGTGATCCTATGGTAGCTGTGTGTAGTTACGTACAACAGACAAGGTCAACAGCTGCTTTCAGAATCACTGGGCATGTGTGAAGAGCAAAACAGAAAGAAAAGGGTAAAGATTAGCCTACCTCACCAGCTACCCTGGCACACTGAAAAAGCACAGATCTATGTTTCACTACCAAAATGGAAATCGTAAGAAAAATGGAGACTATTGGAAGGGGGAAAATATCCTACTGGGATGCATTTTGGAAGAAGCTTTCAAGTGGTTTCCAGAAGACTCAAAATGTTTTTGTTTACTTATGCAAGGCACACCTGACCTGGTTCTGTCATTTCACATGTGTTGTTAGCTTTAAATAAAAAGTTTGCTGAAACATACTAAACTCCTTTTCTTTGCTGAAACATGTTGAATTGCCTATTATTTCTATGTTATTTCTATCTCTGATACCAAAGTTTCTGTTAAAGAAGTAAAGCCCAGGAACACATCTACTTCATTAACTGAGGTTTGTTTGTATATGAAAAGTATTGCTTGACAAACACAGGTGTGGAAGAAAATCATAAACACTAATTACCTGTGCCAAAAGTGCTGCCAGTTCTAGTGCCAAATCTTTATTTACAGGGAAAAGACCATTTATAATTTGATCATTTGTTTGATACATTAATAGCATCTTTTCTCTTTCAGTCTCCCCACGAATTTGCACTGAAAAATAAAGCCTACAAAATAAAATGAGTACACACTTGTAAAAGATATTTGTGAAAAGGCAGTTCTAGTACAGATTTTGAAATCTGCTATTACAGAAATAATAACTGAAGTCCTGTTCTTTTTAACTGAATATCAAGGGCAATTGATGCCAATTGAAGAAATATGAGCAGGATGAAATAAACATTTTTAGAAAGACTATCCAATGCAAGCAAAGCAAAACCTTCTTTAATATTTAGTTGATACTAAACATCAGTTCATGTACAAATGTACTGGAGATGAGAAGTATGTGGTAGGCCAACCACGGAAAATAAACGAAAATAAGAAATAAGATTGATACACAGTTCTGAATTTCCTGTTCTAAACTTAAAGATTTGCATAGCAGGAAAATAAAAAAGATAGGGGAACCAGTTTGTATCTGTTTCTATATGGAGCTACATCATACTTGATTAGCTCTATTTATCCTATGTGCAGCAAATTTCAATTTACAACTAGTTTACAATGCTAGAATTCCACAAATATCCTGTGAAAGTCTGTTTGTTTTGGTTTCTCTTTTCTTAAATACAGTACTGCTGGTTCTCTCTATGAAGTATAAAAGATAAAGGGAAAGATTTCTGGTATGTTAATTAACCTCTAAGCCAAAGCTATAGATTCTACCACTTATTAAACTTGATCTTGTAATTGGCAAAGGGAGGAGATGACCAAACAAGGGAATGCTTAATGCTGAAAATAGCAACCATCTATTTTTTTCCTAGAACTTTCCTTTTCTCCCATTACTGCATAGTTTGATGATGTGATAGCTAAAAGACATATCAGAAGTCATGCAGACTATTTAAATCTCAGTGACTTCAATATTTCAAAAGCAGCTCTCAGTAGGCAAAAAAAAAAAAAAAAAAAAAAAAAAGGAGGGGGATTTGAAAAGGATTTTTTTTTAAAAAAAACAACAACCTCAGAGCATATAAAAACCAGAGATATCTGATATACCAAGGATGTTTCCAGACAAGGTTCTTATTTTCCCTCAGTCATAAAATTTTAATGGGTGTACCTGTTAAACTTAATCTGTCTTCTATTTCTCCGCAAAAGATCTGTTAAGGAGGGAAGACAAAATAATTGCACAGTACCTTTTGGTTGGTTGTGCTGTAAGGCCTCTCTATGGAACCACCATAAGTTATTTCTGTTTCAGTGGTTAAAATAGGACATGTTTATATTATCAGCATAAGTCCACTGGTTAATTTCTCAAAAGAGAAATACCAAGAATCAAGTCTACCTATCTCCCTAAATCCAGATGTATTATTACTACTGTGATTACTTAATTGTGAGGGAAAGCCACTCTATATGTTCTTAGATATACACCACCATTAATCTACTCTCTTCTTAATTATTAATTCCCATGTTGCCTGTTTGTTCTGATCACTGGCTGTACAGAGTTCATTGGTTGTAAGTAACCTATACATATACATATACCTAAAAGAATAACATTGCCAGAGATATCAGCTCAGTTTATTATTATATACCTGTTCTTGTAAGTAAGCCTTACAGTTCTTGTCCCTTCACATTTCCCAGGATGTTGTTCTTTAGAGGCTTGTTCCCATCTAGAAATAATGTCACAAATCTACAAGGAAAATCATATATTTATTCCAAAAATCGACAAATAGAAAATCTGCACTCATTTTTAGAACTGATTTAATAGCAATATACTTACTACTAAAGTTTACTTACTACTAAATAGCCCAATAGACAATTAGGATGCAGTCTAGGAATATTTACCTGAAAATTTCACTTAAATAAATGAAGAGCTATAACATCATAATCATGCAGCTAAATGTAAATGGTCTGCATGAAGGGTTGTTGTAGCCTATATAATGGAAGGCCAGGCCTTGTGAATCTGTGCTGTCACCTGGAAAATGTGGATATCACTACTGTGTCTTCCTATTAGGAAGGGTCACTTGGGTGGAATTTTCTCCACTTTCCATTTAGCAATGAAGTGTGAAATCATGTGAAACTCTCATATTACTGCCTTCAAGTACCACAAAGACAGCAAAAGTTTGTAAGGTTACATTTTTTAAAAAAGTAACTGATCATGGCAGGGGGTTGGACTGGATGGCCCTTGTGGTCTCTTTCGATTCTATGATTCTATGATTCTATAGCTTTGTCCAAATTCTGCTAAAATATTACACTAAAGTCACTGAAAACCTTCACATACATCCATTTCAAATTTTATCATGTCTTTAGTGGCCTTTAAACTGTCTTACCTGCCCCAAGCCTCTCCTTGCAACCAAGAAAGCATTTAAATAAAGAAAAAAGGTTATTCCAGAACACACTCTGGAAAAAAACCAAGATAGATTTTGACAGTGAGTTCATTAAAGGGACTGGTTACCTTGATATTTCCTTGAAGACAGTGTTCTACATCTTTGCCTGAGGGATCATCTGTAAACAAAGCAAAACCTGATTCTGTTGGTTTCCTCATTCCTGTATCCTGATTAAGTGTGTTCAGAAATTCTTCCACTGTGGTGGAAGCATCAAACCCAACGACCTACAGGCAAAGAAATGAAAAATGATATGAAATGAACTCTCACAAATTTGAGCATGGACTTTTAGAGAACTAATCCTCATGCTGAAAATACTAGTGTGTACACATACCCAGATTCAAAGGCGCTCTTTCATTTACATAAGATATCTTTCTATGAGCAAAATACTCATTGCAAGGATGGAAAGACACTCCTGGATCTAAACAAAGTTAGGTGTTATTGGGGTTTTTGGGGGAAAGTATGATGAATTTATTCTATGCAACAATGTCAATTGTTTATAAAATGTTACATACACAATTAAACACACAAGCCAGCAGTCATTGAACTCTAGCAATGTTTTTGTCATCTCATTGACAAATGTATTTATTGCTCTAGCATCCAGCTTCACTGAATCTGTTTCTGTGGGTTTTATGAGCAGCTCTTCCTTGAACAGGCTCTGTTTCGTAGCAGATCATTAAACAGAGAGTCTGTGAACATTGAGAAGGGAATGCCATAATCAGAAAAAGTCAATATGGGTTTCTCAAAAACAAGTCATGCCAGACTAATCTGATCTCTCTCTCCCCCCCTCTCTTTTTGATCTATAATGAAGACCTTGAACTTGGGAAATTACTAAAGTCCAAGTCTTCTATGAAATCTTTTATCCTTGGTTTACAGAGGTAGCTAGGGAAGAGACTGATAGAGACAATGCTTTCCAATGAACTGTAATTTATTTGGGGATTCAAACATACAAAGATACTAACATACAATCATACACACAAGAACTCAGGAGTAAAGTAGTTAGCTTGGATTCTAATGGTGATAACCTGAAAGGAGGCTGCTCCAATGATTAATGAAGAGCGATGGACTCAACCGTTATGAAAGGGAAAGGACAATGGATAGAGCCAAAGATTCTAGTCAGAGGTCACAGTGTCACAATGAAATCTATCCAGACCCTCTTGTGCCTGAGATTTTGGGGAGCATTTATACCCTTAATCCTAGTCTGAGGTGAAGAGTTGCTATTGTATATCAAAGGATTCTGATTGCTTCTCTTTGAAATAGACAATTTCCAAAAGAGGGGAGATAGGATGTTGATGTTATCCCATCTTCAGCTGGACACATCCTGGCTGGCACTCATAAATCTTCTAGGTATGAATGTCCTGCTTTGCAGCTCCTAAGCCTGGCCTTTTTGATCTGCTTGATTTCTCTTTTTGGTCTTCTATAGGATCTTTTGTCCTATGTTTACAAAAGCGGCTAGGGAAGACACTGATAGAGACAAAGCTTTCCAATGAACTGTAATTTATTTGGCCCAATGCTATTCAACATCTTTATCAATGATTTGAATGGAAGAATAGAGGATACGCTTATCAAACTTGCAGATGACACTAAATTAAGAGAAGTAGTTAACACTCCAGAGAATAAGATCAAAATTCAAAATGACCTGAATAGATTAGAAAGCTGGGCCAAAACTAACAAAATGAATTTCAACACAGAGAAATGTAAGCTACTGCACTTAGGGCAGGAAAATGAAATGCAAAGATATAGGATGGGGGACACCTGGCTTAACAAGACAACATGTGGAAGGGATCTAGGAGTCCTAGTAGACCACAAGTTGAATATGAGTCAACAGTGTAATGCAGCAGCTAAAAAGGCCAATGCAATTCTAGGCTGCATCAATAGAAGTATACGGTCTAGATCAAGGGAAGTAATAGTGCCACTGTATTCTGCTTTAGTCAGACCTCACCTGGAATACTGTGTCCAATTCTGGGCACCACAATTCAAAAAGGATGTGGACAAGCTGGAGCGTGTCCAGGGGAGGATGACCAAAATGGTGAAGGGTCTGGAAACCATGCCTCATGAACAGATACTTATGGATCTGGGTATGTTTAGCCTGAAGAAGAGACAGTTGATAGATTATATGATAGCCCTATATAAGTATTTGAAGGGGTATCTTATTAAGGATGGAGCAAGTTTGTTTTCTGCTGCTCCAAAGAACAGGACCTGGAACAATGGATGCAAGCTATAGGAAAAGAGATTCCACTTCAACATTAGGAAGAACTTCCTAATAGTAAGAGCTGTTAGACAGTGGAACACACTCCATCAGAGAGTGGTAGAGTCTCCTTCTTTGGAGGTTTTTAAACAGAGGCTGGATGGCCATCTATCAGGGGTGCTTTGATTGTGGGTTCCTGCATGTCAGGTGGTTGGACTAGTTGGCCCTTGAGGTCTCTTCCATCTCTATGGTTCTATGATAGTACTGCTTGGCTAGTGGTTGTGACATTATACTGGTTTCCTTTTGTTTTTTATTGAAAGCATCAAAATAGTCCAACTGCTTTAAACTCGAATCATGACAGGGGAAAATCAAAATATTGGAATCTCTATATATCAAAATTGAAAAGTAAAGAACTTAGACTCAAATGCCTATTTTTAGGTAAGCCTATATACACTGTCAGAAGTGTGAATGTTCTGAATTATCCACAGAAGCTTAGAAACACGTTATTTTGTTATTACATAGAAATACCAGGTTATCATATTTTGAAAACATAGCTACAAAGACTTTTATTGTAACTCATTCCATGTAAATTGGAATGTACATGCACACTGATTTTCACTATTTTGCCCATTTCCATTTACGAAACTGATTATAAGGTATGGGTAAAAGGAATAAATACATATGGGTAATATCATTGGATTTTGCCAGTGATGGAACTGCTTTTGGCAATAGAACTGGAAGAGAATTGATTTTCCTTTCTTCCCTGCAGCCACCTCCCCTCAAAATCTGCTGGGGGGTGATTTCAAGGATACTACAGGGCAGACATTTGTGGGACATATTAGTGAGAAGAAAAAAAGAACATACTGTTGCACTACTCTTTTAAAATGCTAGATTAAAGAATAGATAAAGGAAAGATAGAGGATGGATGAAAAATGAATGGAAATGTAATGTTCTGGAAATTTAGAAGTTTTATAGATTGAAATATTAAGTAATTCTGATATAAATATATATTTATTCTGAAAATTTGACAAAATCTGATAATCTGTTTCTTAGAAAAGAAGGAATTAAAGCCAGAGCAGCGTTATATATTGCTAGTATTTTATCATCTTTGTGAGATTATCTGCTGTCCACCACAACAATGTATGGTCTTATATTGTTTTATGTTTAATACCTACCTGATATATGCCATTCATGAAATGCACTGGAATACTAAAGGGTAATGAATGATGGTAGGGATTTCTAAGAAGTGTAGAAAGAATTTCCATTCTTGATGGTCTGGCTTCTCTGTCACCATTCCGCTGTGTTCTTTCTAAACAGCGTTGGCAGTAAATAGCATATTTTCCAAATTCAGTCCTGTGAGCATAAAATAAGAACCAAAGACATAAATTTTAACAGTAGTAAAATTTGGGATAGGCTATTTAACACATAAAAAACTTGCTTAACATTTCATATCAGAATCTATTCTGTATCTTTCCTCACAGCTGCCATGTTAGGATTCAGACTTGAAACACAGAGTCCCAGAGGTGGCTAGAGATTGGTGCTTTTTATAATATAGAAAGCAAATATTCTGCAGCATGGTTTTTAACATTTGCATCTTGTTTGCATGGAGTTGTAACAGAAAAGGGAAAATGGGAAAGATAGACAGAGTTTATCTTAATGAAAAACAAAAATGAATTGGGGTGTCAGGGAGTCTGTTGGCAGCCAGAACAGACTACCCCACAATTCATTTCCCCAATTACCTGCCTCACTGGATCCCTTATTATATTGAGGATCTGACCCTTGTATGCCTCTTCTTAAATGAATATTCAATGCTGCTTTCTTAGAATCAAAGACTCCTAGTTGGAAGAGACCACAAGGGTCATTCAGTTCAACCCCCTGCCATGCAGGAACACAGAATCAAAGTAGCCCCGACAGACGGCCATCCAGCCTCTGTTTAAAAACCTCTAAAGAGGGAGTCTCCACCACACTCTGAGAGTGTGTGTTCCACAGTCAAACAGTTCTTACTGTTAGTAAGGTCTTGCTAATATTGAAGTGGAATCTCTTTTCCTGTAGTTTCAATCCACTGCTCTAGGTCCTATTCTCTGGAACAGCAGAAAACAAGCTTGTTTCATCTTCAATATGATATCCTATCAAATATTTAAACAGGGATATCATATCACTTCTTAACTGTCTCTTCTCCAGGCTAAACATATCCAGATCCCTAAGTTTCTCCTCATAGGGCATGGTTTTCAGATCCTTCACCATTTTGGTCACCCTCACTCCAGCTTGTCCACATCCCTTTTTAATTGTGACACCCAGAACTGGATGCAGTATTCCAGGTGAGGCCTGACCAATGCAGAACAGAGTGGCAGACACTATTACCGTATTTTCCGGCGTATAAGATGACCCGCATATAAGACGACCCCCCATTTTTCCAGTCAAAATATAGAGTTTCAGCAACTCCATCCTCCTTATCCTTATACCCGGCGTATAAGACGACCCCCCACTTTAACCACAGATTTTGCAGGTTAAAATGTAGTCTTATACGCAGGAAAATAAGGTACTTTTACAAATTATAAATCCACCTAACAGTTGCATTGTCTAGTCCACATTTTACTAGCTTGAGTGCAAGAATATTATGGGGGACCTTGTCAAAGGCCTTACTGAAATCAAGATATACTATATCCACAACATTTCCTTCACCTGCCAAGCTGGTAATTTTATTTAAAAAGGGATAAGATTAGTCTGGCATGACTTGTTTTTGAGTAACCCATGTTGACTTTTTGTGATTATGGCATTCCCTTCTAAATGTCCACAGACTCTCTGTTTAATGATCTGCTCTAGAATCTTTCCTGGTATTGTTGTCAGACTAACTGGGTGACGGTTGTTTTTGAAGATGGGACAACATTACCCTCCTCCAGTTTTCTAGGATTTCTTCTGTTCTCTAGGAGTTCTCAAAGATTACTGTCAGTGGCTCTGAGACTACTTCTGCCAGTTCTTTTAAATACCCTGGGATGTAGTTCATCTGGTCCTGGAAACTTAAATTCATTTAGATTAACCAAGTATTCCTGTACTACCTCTTTACTCTTCTGTGCTGCATTTCCCCTATTGTGTTTTCAGCTCCATTTTCCTCAGGTTGAGCACCCTTTTCCTTTTGTGAGAAGACTGAGGCAAAGAAGGTGTTGACTAGTTCTGCCTTTTCTCTGTCCCGTTAACATTTTGCCATCTTCCCCGAACAGTGATCCTACCATTTCCCTCTTCTTCCTTTTGCTATGGATATACCCAAAAAAGCCCTTTTTAATGTTCCTAACCTCTCTAGCAACCCTGAGGTCATTCTGCGCTTTTGCTTTTCTGACTTTATCCCTATACGTGCTAGCTATTTGTTTGAATTCCTCTTTGGTGATTTCCCCTTTTTCCATTTCTTATATATATATATTGTTGAAAACTTAGCTGAGATGAAAGTTCTTTAGTCATTCATCCTAATTTCTTGAGAAATCTTCCATTTTTCCTTCTCATTGGAAGTGTTTGAAATTGTGCCTTCAGTATGTCCCTTTTGAGAAACTCCCCATTCACCCTGAACTTCCTTCTCTTTTAGTATTCCTGACCATGGGATTACCCCCAGTATTTCCTTGAATTTACTGATATCAGCTTTCCTAAAGTCTAGAATGCGTATCTGACTATACTTGGCTTCTTCTTTCCACTGTATAAATCCAGGAGAAGATGATCACTCCCATCTAAGGATCCCACCACTTGTATCCATTAACTAACTCATCCCTGTTGGTTAGGCTCAGATTTAAAATAGCTGATCCCCTTGTTGCCTCTTCCATCTTTTGGACAATGAAACTGTCTTCAAGGCAAGTGAGGAATTTGCTAGACCTTAAAGCTTTGGCTGAGTTTGACTTCCAGCAAATATCAGCATAACTGAAGTCACTCATCACAGCTACATCTCTCCTTTCTGAGTATGTGGTCATCTGTTCTAGAAAGGCATTATCCAATTCCTCAGTCTGACTTGGAGGGAGGGGGGTCTGTAGTAGACTTCCACAATAACACCCCTGTTGTTTCTCTCCTTTTTAATTTTTATCCAGATGCTCTCCACCATTCACTCAAATATATTGGTATTCAAAAGAAACATATTACAATGTTTTCTAAATATCTTTTCCCCATCCCCTTAAACATTGATGTGAGATTCATACTGTTCATATATGTAATGTAGAACAATAAGGATACACCTAGTAATTTTTTCCTCACTGTCATATTTTGGGTTCACACTTGAAAAAAAGAATGATGGGCTCATACTGATGGTCAAATTTTGACAGGAAACAATTCTACAATTTATGTGTTATTACCATATTTCCATATTAACTTATACAGGGATGATAAATGACAAATAAAGGCCTTGCATCACTCTGCCAATTAACTAATATAAAGTATACAAATTAATAGAAATGCCAATGGGCCATTAATAAGAATAAGTATTATTTGTAGAACCCATGGTTCTGCATGGCAGATGGTATTTGAAAGTTTCAGGCTTTTGTTTCACAAACTTTCTTAAGATAATTAAGCACTATTGGTTAATTAGAAAAAGCAAATTAGACTTATCTATCATAAAGCTTACCTAGGATCTGCATTCTTCTTCAAGTGAAGTTTGATGAGCCAAAGGAAGGGGTGTTGTGGAAGAAAGAGTCCAACGCAAAGTGCTAAAAGCTGCCAGGCCTGCACAAGGAATAAAAATAGCATAATTGCCTGAAGATTCTTTCAGAAGCAAATCATGTCCAGTACAGACAGGCTTGTGATTATAATGGGCACTAAGCAGTTAAGAAATCAAAACTGATGAGATGTGTAGCAATATACCTTATGAGGGTGGACAGCTGTACTAAGAGAGGCTGGATCTGGCATAGAATAACTAAAAGATAGGAGATCAAATGGATATTTGTAAAGAATTATCTTTATTATCTTTTTTTACTTTTTTGTGATAGTGGATGCTATATATAATTTACATACTAGTATAAAGATAAAGGTAAAGGTATCCCCCGTTGACAAGGTTGTGAAGTTGTGTCTGACCTTAGGGGCGGTGCTCATCTCAGTTACTAAGCCAAAGAGCTAGTGCTGTCAGATACTACTCTGTGATCATGTGGCCAGCATGATTGCACAGAATGCTGTTTACCTTCCTACCGAAGTGGCACCTATTTATCTACTTGCATTTGCATGCTTTCAAACTGCCAAGCTGGAACTAGTGATAGGAGCTCACCTCATCATGCAGCACATGGGCCTTGAACGCCAAATTGCTGATCTTTCAATCAACAGAGTCAACGTCTTAACCACTTGAGCCACTGCATCCCATACAATTTTATACTTTATTATTATAAAATTGTTATTTTAATATTCAGTAAATGTAATTCTTACTGTCACATCACTGGAACTAAAATTATGACACCTTAAAATGCATTGTGAGAGCCAGATGGTATAGTAGTTTTGAGCCTTGCACTATGACTCTGGAGAAAAACATCTGATTCCCTGCTTGTTTATGAAACCCACTAGGTGATCTTGGGAAAGTCATATGCACCAGCCTCAGCAGAATGCTAAATAAATCCTGCCCAGAAAAAACTCTGCTAGGTTCAGCTTAGGGTTGCCATAAGTCAGAAACAATATGAAGGCACACAACAAAAACAACAAAAGGCACTGGGTATGTTTTTGTAGTGTTGTTAACTGCCTTCGCATTGGTCTCGACCCATGGTGACCCTATGGCTGAGACATCTCCAGGCCCCCATCCTCTACTGCTCTGCCCAGCTCCTATTTGTGGTCTATTTAATAAAGTCCATCAATCTAGCATGTGGTCCTCCGCTCTTACTACTTCCCTCCACCTTTCCTAACATTATTGTCTTTTCCAACGATTCATGCCTTCTCATGATGTGTCCAAAGTACGACAGTCTAAGTCTTGTCATCTTGGCTTCTAGGGATATCTCTGGCTTGATCTGTTCTAGAACCTATTTGTTTGTCCTTTTGGCTGTCCATGGAATACTCAGCACTCTTCTCCAGCACCACATCTCAAATGCGTTGATTTTCCTCCTATCTTTTTTCTTGACTATCCAGCTCTCACATCCATACATTGTAATAGGGAATATTGTGGCTTGTATGATTCTGACTTTTGTTTTGAATTGGATTTCTTTGCATTTTAGGATCTTTTCTAGTTCTTTCATAGCTGCCCTTCCCATTCTTCTTCTCCTGATTTCCTGGCTGCAGTCCCCATTCCAATCAATGTTTGATCCCAGATATGAGAACTCTTTTACTATTTCTATTTCCTCATTGTCTAGTTTGAATGTGTGCAAGTTCTCTGTGGTCATTATATTTGCTTTCTTGATGTTCAATAGCACTTCTTTGATCTTCCTTAGTAGTTGTTCGAGGTCTATGAGGTTTTCTGCTAGTATTATGGCGTCGTCAGCATATCTCATATTGTTGATATTTCTTTCTCCTATTTTCACTCCTCCCTCTTCCATGTCCAAGCCTGCTTTCCTTATAATATGTTCCACATATAGGTTGAATAGGTAGAGTGATAGCATGCAGCCTTGTCTGACTCCTTTGCCAATTGGGAACCATTCTGTTTCTCCATGTTCTCTAGCCCCTTGTCCTGAGTACAGATTCCTCATTAGGACTATCAGATGTGTTGGCACTCCCATGTCTTTAAGGGCATTCCATAGCCTTTCATGATCTATGCAGAAATCAAAACTACTCTGAGCCTCCTATTAAGGTTTGTTGCTATTGTGTATCTCCAAGTCATTTCCAACTTATTGCAACCCTAAAGCAAGCCTATCATGGAGTTTTCTTGGCAGCTTTCTTCAGAAAGTTTGTCACTGTCTTCCCCTGAGAGTGAGAGCATGTGACTTGCCCAAGGTCACCTAGTGTTTTTTTATGCTTGAGTGGGGAATCAAGCCCTGAATCTTCAGAGTCATAGTCCGATGCTCAAACCACTATGCCATGCTGGCTATCATTTTGAGGTTTACCTCCTTCTTTTTTGGCTTCCTGAAAATGAGTATAACTAATTGATCTCCTTAGCATTTTAACTTTTTTTTGAATCTACATTATTCTATTGATAATGGACTATATCATGAGTAGTCTGATGTTCCTGGTGCTTGTGCACAAGCTGAAGTCATGCTTTTGAGCAGGGGTCGGCAACCTTTTTGGGGGTGAGGCCAGTCCCCGTCCCCCGATGCCCCCCGGGCCATGGCGGTCTGAGAGGCCCAGTATGGCCATGGGGGCCCCCCAGGAGGACTCCCTTGGCCGTGCAGGGCCTCAGAGAGGCCTGGCGCAGCCACGGATGTCCTCCGGAGTGAAATTTTGGATTCCAAAATGGCGCCCCAGAGGACCTCCGCGGCCACAAAGGCAGCGGCGGCAGGACTGGGCAGGGGCCAGTCCGAAGGCCTCCGCGGGCTGCACCCGGCCCACGGGCCTTAGGTTGCCAACCCCTGCTTTTGAGAGAGCAATCACCACTTGCACAGCACCTACAGTGTGTTATGCCATGTAATACACAAATGGTTTTGTTGTTGTTGTTGTTGTCCTTCTGGCATAAATTTCAACCAACATCGGTGTTCTCCACTTCTGGTTTCCCACTGTATACACTAGTATGATGGAAACCTAAGTTGTTATACCTTCAGGGCCTTGGTACAGGTACAATAGATACTTTGCTGAAACTTCTTATTTTTTTCCTGTTTCTTTTTCTGGTTGCATTGCTTTGTTGCTATTATTTGTCACAATTTTTAAAAATACAACAACAGGCATTTAGTTGAAAAGTACTTAGTACCTGAATTGGTCCTATTTGATTAGATGGCTGCCTTCTTCTTGTTTGTTTAACCAGCTGGCAACAGATTTCATTCTGCAGCTCTGGATGTGTGAGACATACTTGTAAAGCACTTTGAGCTAAAGACACATGGTAGTCAATGGCAGGAGAGTCCACTGCAGCATTTATAAACAACTGGCAAGTCTGAAAATAGAACAAAATTAAGTCCTCCATTTTATGTTTCAATAATTCTGTTTTAGGGGGAAAGTATAAAACTTACACTGCAAACATTTAAAAGGGTTCTATATTTGTGAGACCAAAACCTTATTTTCTAGAGACAATGAGAGGCTACTGCATAACGATAGAGTAATAAACAGAAATAGGGAAAGTGTGGGCCTTTTTGTGGTCCTCCAGATCTACATTTTTGTTTGAAAAATAATTTTCCACCAAGAAGGTTTTTTTTTCTGGCCTCAAATGCTCCCTAGGGAGTCAGAGGCAATTTTGGCATGTCCCCCAAAGACCATTTTAGGCCCAGAAAAGGCCCAAATGCAAAGATGCATTTGGAGGCAAAAAAAAAGAGAGAGGAGGAGGTGCAGCAGGGGATGCAGCCCTTCAAGGCGCCCAGAGTACCAATGCAGCCTTCTTGCTACTGACAGATGCTCACATCTCGACTAAAGGCAGTCAGTTCTTTGCCACTTGCTTCTTTTGCTGGCTAACAGCTCATGCCACTCTTTTGTTTTTCTCCATCAGAAATTATGCTATCCAATTGCATGAGAGGGAGAAGGTGACTCTACTGGAGCAAACTACCATTCAGTTTCTGTTTCCTGCCCCCTCCAAATTACTAGAACATAGAAAACTCTCTATACCAAGTCTAATTGTTCAAAGAGACCAGTATTGTTTGTTCTGACCAACAGTGGCCCTTCAGGGCAAAGATGGCCACTGTTTGAGGTCTGCATTAATTTCCTATGTCCCACAGAGGGCCACATCCTCTGGCATTGTAAAAATGTTTTGCATTTGATTTTTTGCTAAAAATATTTCCCCCCCCCCCCACACACACAGCCTGGAGATATCGAGGCAATTTCTCTATGTATGCTTCTGGTAATCCTGGCTCTTTCATGTTATCCTGCTGTGATTTCAAGGTAAGTTGGGCCAAAATGTCTAGACAATTACAATTAGTGTGCTATTTTTATTCCTGAAGACATCTATTCCCTGGAGAAAAAAACATGGAAAGCATTGAGTTGACAGGTTTATATTTCTATCTGCTTCATAAAATAAATTTTATTTTTTCTGAAGATCAAAAATAAGGAACAATGTGCAGATCTTACTTTCATGATTTACACTATTGAATCTGCAAGAGGTAATTAAGATCAAAACAAAGTCAGTTATCTAAGAATACTACCAGCTGAATTCTAGGGACTTACTTATGAATAGACATAGATAGATTTGCACTATAATATCTACTCTACATAATTTCAAACAAACTCATAGGAGTAAATGTTCCTGAATAACTTGTAACCATTGATAAAGAAAAAGGTATCAAATATTTACCTTAAATAATTTTATAGCTTCTGTTTGCAAAGCCTCAGATGGAAGAGTTGTGAGAGGAGAAGTAATCCCATCTTTGCTGTAACAGAGAGCTGGATGTCTCCAGATCTGAGAAGCTGAAGGGGGGGGGGGGGGGGGGGGGGGGGGAGAGAGTTGTTCATGTGAAATAGTAGTACAGATTGAATCTCCCTTATCTGGAATTCCAAAATCCAAAATATTTCAAAATCCAAAATTGTCCACATAGGTGGCAGAGAGAATGACACCTTTGATTTCTGATGATTCAGTGTACACAAACTTTGTTTCATGTACAAAAATATTTAAAGTATTATGTATAAAATTTAATTCAGGCTACGTGTATACAAAACATAAAAGAATTTCATGTTTAGACCGTTAGGTTTAAATGGGATATAGAGTCAATGTTAAAATATTGAAATGTA
>CM034701.1:368458447-368471899 GCA_020142125.1 Phrynosoma platyrhinos | reverse complement strand
GCCCAGGACAGAGCCCTGTGGCACCCCACTGGTCACTTCTTTCCAAGACTGAGGGACCACAGAGGTTTTACACATAAGGTCTAAATGCACTGATTATTTCCTAATAGATCCTTCTAATATTGGGATGCCCCACCAGAGCAAGTTGTTGTAACCCTTCTAGCTTTTCAGTTCCTAGTTGAATGCTAGCTAGGATGCTAGCAAGCCTAAAATAGAAGCTGTTCATGCTATGTGAGGTTGGGCAGTTTCAGATGGGGACAGATGTAGCCCCACTGTAGCTTCCAAAACTGAAGGATTAATTGATAAATATCATGAAAATAATTGAATTTTAAGTCTAAAGTAACTGTTGCCCCTAACAGCTCCATACACCCTCTTCCAGTGAGCCACCTAGGGATACAAGCTGGCAGTGGTGAACCCATAATAAGCCATGCTTCAGTTGATTGGAGAGTTCATATTACAAATCTTCAGTTTTTAAAAACTCTGTGAACTATTAAGAAACTTAAAATATTTTAATAATTCTGAAATTCACTGCCACCCCTAATTCTGACTACTATGACAGAATGTCTCATTTATGAAAGCAAACACAAAATATATAAAAACAAAGTAGAAAAATATACTAAAGATTTTTTTTTACCTTAGTTAGCAAGCCTTTCACAGTTGGTTTGACATCTGGTTGAATAAAAAGCGGACTTGCAGCCTGTACTTTAAGAACATTCTGCAGTACTTTAATCCATTCTTCTAAAATGTTTGGGGAATCTGCAGTCAAGTAATACGTTCTTTTTTCAGTAGTCATCTGTATAGTGTCAGAAAAAATAAAATTAAACTTTTGTAATACACACTCTCCTAGCCACATAGTACTGGTTATGCAGTTAACAAGTACAGTCTGATGATCAGCTTTTTCCATTGAGAGAGATGAGAAGGATATTGAGTATTTCAACTAAACATATTAGAACAAATAATTCTTTAGTAGGCATTTACAAATCTCAACAATAAATTCTTAAAGTACACTTAATTTCAATTAGAAATGTATCAAATCCCTAGAAAATGCTAGAAATAAAAAATAATTTCAACTTTTTAAAAAATCCTACCGAAAGCAACATCCGGATGCATTTTGGAAGACAATTAAAGCCAAATGTAAGAGATTGTCTCCTCTTTAGTCTAGGAGAACAAGGGAAAGATTTGTGAAAGAAGTCCAACCTAGGCTTATCTTTAGCTCTACTGCTGGCAATAATGGGAAGAAGAAGGTGGAAGATGAGTGGAAGCAGATCTGCCTACCAACTCCCTATCCTCCTCATCACGTTCCTACCGGGGATAGTTTAAGAGGGAAAGTGGCTTGAAAGATGAGTGGGAAAACAGTAGCTGCATCCAAGGATAGCAGATCAGGTAGGACCTTGGGGAATTAAAATCTGAGTCTTTGGTTGAATGTTGTGATTCAGATTCACCAATCTAAGATGGACCAACATGGCTAAGATCTTGTTATGGCACTGTATTTTCACCAGTTCAGGCTGTTTGAGACTTCTTGAATGTGAAAAGGATTTGGGAAGGAGCTAGGGTCTTGTAATGGTTTGAGCACTGAACTATGACTCTGCAGACCAGGGTTCAAATTCCTATTTGGCCACAGAAACCCACTGAGTAATCTTGGGTAAGTCACACTTTCAGTCGCAGAGGATGGCAAAGGCAAATGAACAAATCTTGCCAAGAAAATCCCTGTAAGTCAGAGATGGAGTTTGGGATGAGGCCCATTGGCTCAGCAGGATCCCACACAAGGGTATGTTGCTCTGTAGATCTCAGTGTAAATCTTTAAATGAAGTGGCCCTTATTCAATCCATATTTTGTCTTTAATCTCTTTTTCATAAGTTCAGTAAACAAAACAAAGCTAAACAAAACAAAACAAAATCATTCGCCACACGTCCCTGGCACTGACTGAAAATGCCACCTCAGTTCAAATACTGTACTTTAAGGAAGCACCTGAACTGTTTGTTTTCCATCGCCTCTCATAATACGGCTGGAGGCATTCAATTCAATTTGACCTTGAGGTTTTCGTATTACATCACTCTGTAGGGAAGAAAGTGAAACAATTGATTATTCATGTACAACAGCAGAAAACATTAGCAGAGTTATGGATACAGGATTTCTGACAGTGCAAGAATGAACACCTAATTTTAGGTTTTTGATCACAGATTCAACATTCATTCAACATGTTGAGTTTTAAAAGTTAAATAGTTTTAGAGATAAATGAAGCTCCTTGAAAGACTCAGCATTTACATATAGCTATTATAAAATATTTGATTGATTAAATTATTTTGTCACAGTTAACACATCTATGTATTGCATTTATATTCTACATTCTCCAAGGGGTTCAGGGTGGTATATATACCCTTCTCTCCCCATTACCAATTTTATGCTTACATTAACCTTGTAATATAATATCTAACTGACAGTTGTGTTAGTCTGTTGCAGCAAAAACAACCAAGAATCCTATTGTGCCTTAATGGATATAGATAGTGGTTGTGTTCAGATGCTCATACATTCGCTTATTAAACCAAAATTTAATCCAAATCTTTTCGCCACACTCATATCCCACCTCCCTTCCTTTCTTGTATCCAAATGAAATCTAGAAGTTTAAATTCTCTGTAATTTTCCATTTCATCCAAACTGTAAATGTGCCATGATGTTAAACAAATTACAAACTATGGTTTAAGATCCTGGTTTGTTACAATAGTATTAATAGATTGGCTTGGATCAAATAAGAAACTATAATAAATTGGATACTGATACATTTTATTGAAGCATGGCAAGAAAGGAGAAGGAGCTATTTGCATAAGCAAAAGGCTTATACATAAGGCATTGAGATACAATAATCAAATACAGACAGTAACTCTACCCAAGATTACCCAGTGACAGCTTCATGGCTGAACTCCCTGATCCTTGCCTGACACAGAGATATGAAGGCCTAGAAAAGAACTCGAAAGTTGAGGGGAAAATAGCTGTTCTTCAAAGTTTGGGATCTTATATCTCAATTTGTAACAAAACAATTAGAATTTTAAAAAAGAATTTTCATTTGTAGTTATTGTCTGAATAAACTGTACTTTTTTACTTTTAATAATTTTATTTTAGTTATTTATTTGATTTATATCCCTCCTTTCGCCCTTTGCAGGATCCAGGGCAGCCTACAGCATTTTATAAAACAGAATAGAGTTAAAATATTATTTATACAAAAGTTAAAAAAGAATTGAACAGCAGAACAATAAAACAATATAAAAACATAGATCATAATAAAAAGATTTAAAAAACACAGCCCCGTGACAAACTTTCTGTTACATAAATTTTAAGCGAAAGGCCTATCTGAGTAAGAAGGTTTTGGCTTGCCAGTAAAAGGGAAGGAGAGAGGGGGCCAATTGAACCTTGCACAGGAGAGAATTCCATAATCTGGGAGCAGCTACTGGGAAAGTTCTATCTGAGTCTTCATCAAAACTGTCTGTGATGGAGGTGAGACTAGAGAAGACTTTCCCCTGAAGATCTTAAAACTCAGGCAGACTCATACAGGGAGATACAGTTTTTCAGATGATGTGCACCCAAGCTGTACAAGGCTTTAAAGATTATAACCAGCATTTTGAATTCTGTCTAGGAACAGACCGGTGGCCGGTGAAGCTGTTTTAACAGGGGGATTATAGCTTCCCTGTAACCAGCCTTAGCCAACACCCTGGCTGCAGTATTTTGGACCTGCTTAAGTTACTGAAGAGTTTCCAAAAGCAACCCCATGAAAAGCATTAAAAGATATAGCTATGTTAGTCTGCAGACTCAGTATGTAGAGAGATCTTGTAGCACCATGAAAAGCTTGTTACAGTAAGGATGTAACCAAAGCATGTGCTAGCGTGGCCAGTCTGACATCTCAAGGAACGAGTGCAGCTAGCACACTAGTTTTAACTGTACAAACACACACCTGGCCACTGCCAAAATCCAGGTTCAGGAGTATGCCCAAGTTGTGAACCTGAGATTTCAGTGTGAAGTGTTTGGCAAAGATTGAATCCCTATTCCCTGATCTGCCTTCCAACTGACCAGGAACTGATCTTGTCTCAATTCACCTTCAACTTGTTTACTGTCATCCTGTCCACTATTGACAACAGACACTGGTTTAGCAAGAAAATAGTTTCCTTGGAGTTAGATAGAAAGGAGAAACGGAGTTGGGTGTCCTCAGCATACTGACCTCCAAATTTTGGATGCCATCTCCCAGCAGTTTTATGTAAATGTTAAATACCATGGGGGACAAAACTGAGCCCAGAAGAACCTGACAGCCAGCAGCCAGGTGCAGAGTTGGAATTCCGCAGTACCATCTTCTGAGATTTCTCCTCCAAGAAGGACAGGGATCACTGTACATCAAAGCTCCCAGGTCCCATCCCAGAATGGTGGCTCAGAAGGATACCAATGGTTGATGATATCAAAAGTTGCTGAGAGGTTCAGGGTCACATTCCCCCTGTCCAGTTCCCTGCATCATCTACCAAATCTGTCTCAATCCCATGGCAAGGACTAAATCCAGATTCCAACCAAATTAGACATAATAAATGTTGTTCTTAAAGCAGAGAAGTGCTTTTCAGTCTGTTAATAATAATGTTTTCATCACCTCATCCTTTTTTAAAAAATGAAGAAGATCCATTTGTGCCCTGAAACAACCAAGACTGTCTTAAGACTCTGGTTGTTACTGGTCATTTTACCACATTTACAGGCACTTTTGATCCCAACTTTTAAAGACATGTTTAGGTCTGTTTTCAAAACTAGAAACTGATCAGATGTTTTGCTTCAAGCACTTCCTGTTCTGAGAAAAAGCCTGCAAAGGCCAAAAGAAAGGTCACTACAGGCCTAAAAATGCCGTGTGTAGGCACAAAATTCCTCACAGTGTAGCAAAATGGCCAATAGCTGGTGCGACTGGCCATTTTGGAGCAGTAACAATAAAATTGGGGGTGGGAGGCATGGGAACTCCTGAAGGGACCACAGAAATTATCTTGGGTGTCAGCTCTACAATACAATGTAGTAACAACACTTGCTTACCGGAGATTTGTAGTAAAGCAATTCACCTCCTTTGAGAACAAACCATCGTCGTTTCCATGTCTTTACTTTACCACCCATTTTTAACAAATATCCAGATTTTTCCAGTGGTTCCTAGAGTTTAATAAAGATTTTAAAAATATTAAAAGGTAAATATGACTTTTCTTCTTCTTCTACCAGCTATGGAGAACTACAATACAACAATCAGACCTAGACTAATCAGCAAGTCACTCTGTCCCTGTACTGTTACATCTGGAGAAATATTTAGATGGTGTATAGGTAAACCTGCCAAATGTAGTTCAAAAGAAAGAAATCTTTGTTGGAGCGAAAAACCTCAAAGAATTAAGTCCTAGTCCATTAGCTCCCTCTTGTTTGAAATGTGTTGTTGGACGAGAGTTTCACATATATTATGGACTGCCAAAAATAAATAAATGGGTCCTAAAACAAATCAAACTTGAATTCTCCTTAGAAGCGGAAATCACTAAACTGAAGCTGACATACTTTGGACTCATCATCATAGGATCATTGAAAAACATGATAATGCTCATTAAAGTGGAAAGCAGAAGGGAAAGAGGAAGGCTGCAATACAGGTGGCTAGATTCAATCAATGAAGTAACAGCCCTCAGTCTGCAAAACCTTAGCAGGGCTGTTAATATCAGTGTCTATGAGATCTGTGACTGTAATGTCACTGTAAATAAATATAAAGGCACTGGAATTCAAGGCTGACTTATTGGTAAATAACAACAAACAGTAGATCACGTCCACCATTATTTACTGTTTGTTTTATTTTTATTTTTTTAAACTCCAAATTATTACCTTTACTTGTGTAAGGATTTGCTTTGGCACCCTAATAATTTTGTTTGCTCTTTTCGGCACCTTTTCCACTTTTTATATATCTTTTTCCAAGCAATCAGACAAATAAACAATATTGGAATGTGGTTGTACCACAGACTGGTATTGATACTGATGGCTTTATCATTGATCCCTTTTCTAACAATTCCTTGCATTATTCATGGGTTTGTTGCTTTTTTTGAGCTATCCATCACAACCCAGGATCTCTCTCCTGGTCTATAAGTAAAGATGAGACCCAAATGGCATATACCAGAAGGTAGGAATTTTTTACTCCTATGTTTCTCACTTTGCACATTACCCTGAACTACATTTACTATTTTAATGTCCAGTCCAACCCTGTAAAATATCTAGCTATTTTAGAATCCTATAGTTATTCTCCTCTATCTCACACTCAACATTGAAAAGAATCCAGATAATTCAGCAAATTTAACATTGGCCTAAATTGTAAACACATGTATTTAGTTTTATTTGGGTCTTGCTCTATACCTACTCTTCAAAAAGACCCACAGTCTCTAAGTAGCTTGGTATACATGTGACAAGGAAGCATACAAGGAAAAATAATAATGGACATTTCATAGGTAAAAAAGAAAGGGGGGAAACAGTAGCCTAAGAAACCAAAAGCTTTCATGCTCCCAACAATCCTGGTATAAATGAGAGATTGGACTTACCATGAAGATTCATTCAGGGATGGCAGGAGGATCAATCCACTACAACTGGGTTCTCTCTGTGTACCAGCTGGTATTGCAGGAGTCCCCATGCTTCTTCTGTTTTCCCCACTTTGACAGTTATTGATGTTAGACTTCTGTCCTCCTCAGCCAGTTTAATTATCCAGCCCAACTTCTTTTTTTATACTTTAACCTAATACTGTGTAGGTGTGGATTGATCCTCCTGCCACCCCTGACTGAATCTTCACAGTAAATCTAATCTCTCGTTCACGGTATGCAGGAGGTGCAATCTACTACGATTGGGACATAACCAAGCTCTTTCTTCTGGGTGGGACTAACTTTGAGAAGCAACAGATTGCGACACAGTCCTATCATGAGCCACCTGTGAAGAATAGTATTTGTCAATTTTGTAGTGACGAATAAATGTTGATGGTTCAGACCATCCAGCCGCTTCACACACGTCTCTCAACGATGAAGACACTACATACGCTGTGCTGGAAGCCACTGCTTTTGTTGAATGTGGCCAGACTGGAGAAAAGCCTCAGTTTCTTTTTCCAATCATAGCAAGAATAAATGCAAGCTTTTATCCACCTACCAATCATCGTTTTTGATGCTTTATTACCTATTCTTGGATTAAAAGATATGAACAAAGATTCTGTTTTCTGTATATTTTTGTCCTTTTTAAGTAAAACGTAACTGCTCTTTTAACATCAAATGTGTGCCATCTGTGTTCCTCTGGATGCCTAAGATTTGGACAGAAATTTGGAAAGTATATTACATCAGGTGTTCTAAACCAATTCAGACGTTTTGGTAAAAAAGTAGGATCCAATGTCAACACTAATCTATCATCCTCAATTCTGCAGAGATTAGGATTAACAGATAGACATTCTTCTTGCCAAAGTTATAGCTACTAAGAACACCACTGTGTACAAAATCATTCTTAGTGCTGAGTCCCTCAATAGCTCAAATGGCCTTTTTGTTAAGCTGTTAAGCACCAAGTTTAAACCCCACATTTGGAATCTGTGCTGTGTTGGAATAGATAGTAACCCATATCAGAAATCTTTTTACATGTTTATGGGCAGATATGGGAATTCCATCAAATTCTAAGAAAATAGACAAAGCTGAAACCTGCCTTTTCAGGATGTTTGGCTTGAGATTCTTCACCAAATTGTCCTGCAAAAACTGAAGGACATGGTTAATTTGCAAGGATTCTAATTGCAGTCTTTTGTTCAAGCACCATGTTCCAAAAGTTTTCCATGTTCTGGAATATATCGACTTTGTAGAGCATCTGCATGAATTCATCATAGTGTCTATCACTTCCTGAGAGTATCCACTTTTCAATAACTTATTTGTCTCAAATTTCCAGGCTGTTAAATTGAGCCACTGCAGATGCGGATGTAGAATTGGACCCTGATGTAGTAGGTCTGGCTTCTTTGGTAATTTTATGTACTGGCCTTTGGACAGTTTTAGTAGCAGAGGAACTATGGGCGGTGTGGCCAGTAAGTTATTAACACTACTTCCGCCTGTTGTCTCTGTATTTTCAATAATACCTTTTGAATTATTTTCACTGGTGGAAAGGCATAGTGACAACCTACTGGCCATTGCACTGTCATTGTGCCATGTGCTTCCGACTCGCTGTTTCCATCTATAGAAACAAACGTTTTTAACTTTGTAATCTTGGAAGTTGCAAATAAGTCCACTGCCAATGGCCTCCATTTTCTGTTTAGATTTTGGAACACTGAATGATGAAGTTCCCATTCACCAGGATGTAGCTGGTTTCGGCTTAAGTAATCTGCTCTCACATTCCATACTCCTTTCAGGTAAACTGCCATTAATGATAGCAGATATTTCTCTGCCCCTCTGAAAAGTTTGCTTCTTCTACCAAAATTTTTGAATGCAGACTGCCTTGTTTCATTATGTAGGCCTTGACATTCATATTGTCCATTCAAATATGAACATGTAGGCCCCGAACATGCTTCATGAATCTGTATAAAGCTAGATGGACTTCCTTCAACTTCAAGTAATTGATGCTGTGTTTTTTGTCCTGATTTCACCAGATTCCTTGTGCTGTGTAGTTCCTGCAATGGTCTCCACAACCTGAAAGACTTGCATCCGTAGTTACCTTTATATCGTCTGGTTGCACTAACTGAATTTCCTATGTCTAAGTGTTTTGTTGTCAACCACTACTTCAATTGACTCAATATCTGCTCTGGTATAGTTATTATATAGTGTTTCTTCCTCCCTATATTCCTTTGATGAGGAATCAACAATCTCTGCAACATTTTGCAATGATGCTGACCCCAAGGTACTAGTTTTATTGATGAGATCATCAATCCTATTATTTTGGCCAATACCATAATGTCTACTTGTTTGACCTGTAGTAGTTGTGATATTGTCTGTTTAAACTTTATCTTTCTTTCCTCTGATAACATAAGATTCCCTTCCTTTATATTTATTTGTGCACCTAGAGGTGTTATCACTGTAATTGGTCAGAAACAACTTTTTTTGTAGTTGATTAAAAATCCAAAAGTTTCTAATATTTGTATAGTCCTGTTCAGGTCTGACTGTAACTGTTCCTTTGTTTTGGCTTTCACCAATATGTTGTCCAATTGTATCCCTTCCTGCCTTAGATGAGCTACAATTGGAACTAAGATCTTCATACATACTTGGGGCGCTGATGCCAGTCCAAAAGGAAGGGCTCTAAACTGATAATGGTTCCCATGATAACAAAATGTGAGATATTTTTTGTTGGACATATGCAATGATACATGAAGATAAGCCTTCCTCAGATTCATGGAGGCCATCCAGTCCCCCAACTCTAAGTTGTCTTTTATTATTATTAATGTCTCCATTTTGAATCTGAAATATGTCAAATAACCATTGAGATATTTTAGGATGATAAGTTTCATTTGACTTTGGAACCGTGAAAAAAGTGGAGTAAATGCCTAAACTATGTTGCTCTTTTGGCACCCTCTTTATCACCTTCATTTCTAACAAATGCTGTATCTCCTTCACTATCGTCTGATGTTTGAACTTGTTCGTTGATACCGGTGAGGAAACAAATATGCGCTTTGGAACCTTGTCAAAAATTATTCTGTACCTTTGTTTGACCACCTGTAAAACCCATTGATCTGATGTTATCAAATGCCACAAGGTTCTGAAGTTCAGAAGTCAAGCCCCCACTGCTATTCTCAAATTGTCAGAATTGAGATCTGCCTTTTTCCTGGGAAGTTCCTCCTCTCCTATTCTTTTGATTTTTTTCTCATAAAATGGTTGCCTATTATATTGATCTCTTGATCTGTTCCAATTTGGTCTTTGCCATTGGAAATCATTAAACCTAGGTGTTCTTTTTCCTCTAGGAAAGGAGGAGTATGAACCACGAAAATACTTTTTATCTATTTTTTTTCTTTGTTATGGTTGACATAACCTACTTATGATTATTTTTTATCAACACTTTCGCTAAACCCATCTCTCCAAACAACAATTGGCCCTTGAATGGGAGATAAGCTAAATTATTCCTTGATTTTTGATCCGCCTCCCAATGTCTAAGCCTCAAAGAGCACCTAGCTATTGTGGCAGCATTCATATTCCTAGCCATAAAGGCTACCACATTGTGGCCCACATCAGCTATGTATTCTAACATCTGACTAAGGGCTGATGCAGATGGCTCTGTGTCGCTCCTGGGAGCACCAGATCAGGGCCGTGGCAACCACATGCCACAGCCCTGATTCTCCTTTCTGCCGTTCCAAAAAGAGCTGGGAAATGCTGCTCCTTTTTGGAATGGCAAAAAGTCGCCCTTAGAGCCTCCGTCATAGCTGTTTTGTGCCCCTTTGGCACAGTGTGTGTGAACACTACGCCAATGGGGTACGCTGATGCTGCACACCATGCGGTCGGGCACGCGGTGGGCCGGAGTCGAGGTGGTTGGCGTATGGTCGCCCTGCCCCAACTCCATTCCCAGGCCGGCCCCTTAGACCGGTCTGCATAAGCTCTAAATCTCTGTAAAGGCTTTTGCATCATTCCTACATTTAACTCATTTTGATATTGAAGCTCATTAACCCAAAGTAGTGCTGCTCTGGGGAACATTGATATCGCCACTGATGCCCTCACAGCTGATGAACAAAACTCATGTGATTTGCACAACACATTATCTGCCTTGTGGTCATCAACGTCTTTCAGCATTGTGTCACATTCCTTTGGAACTGTAGCTCCCGATACAAGGGCCACCAACCAAAGGAACCTTAAGGAACCATCTTCCTTTTCAAATGAATACAGCTTATTTAAATATCCTTGTGATTTTCTTGTATTCAATGGGGAACTCCATTCTGAATGAATTAATTCCCTAAACAGTTCTGGTAAAGGCATTTCTGTGCCCAATGTTCTTTTCTTCTTTGGTACTAATACTACCTTCTCCTGACTATCTTTTTCTAAAGCATCTTGCAATTTATTTTGTAAACCTAAAGTTCTTATCGCCCTTCTCATCAAATGTTTAAAATTATCAGTGTCAAACAGTCTATCTGTTCCACCTCCTCGGCAGCGCAGAGGCAGCAGAGCCGGGAGAGCCATGGGTGGAGGATAAAAAGCCCGCCCAGTTCCACCTTCTCCAGCAGTGCAGCATCAGCAGCACCAGTGATGGGGCTGAGAGAGCCCTGGGCAGAGGCTAAAAGTCTAGAAGCCTACCTCTTTCACCTCCTTGGCAGCGTGGCGGCACAGTAGCAGCGGATCCGTGAGAGCCCTGGGCGGAGGATAAAAAGCCCACCCAGTTCCACCTTCTCCAGCAGCGCAGCAGCACCAGCAGCAGGGCTGAGAGAGCCCTGGGCAGAGGCTAGAAACCTACTTCTTTCACCTCCTCAGCAGCGCGGTGGCGCAGGGAATCTGGGAGGACTTGGGTGGTGGCTTAACTTCCATCGTCACCTGCCCAATTAGTAGTCTGTCTACTGGTGGAATTTTAAAATGACCGGGTTGTGAACTCTGGGGCTTATAAAACAATCAATTAGATGGAGGGTGACAGGGGAGAGTTGACAGAGGAAATCCTGGGAGCGGCAATTGAGGTGGTGTGGGGCAAAGGAAGAGATGGCGATATCAGAGTGAAATCTTGTTACAAAAGAAGGCCGGTTCGATGTTTAAAAGCGATCCCGCCTTCAGTTCACTCTGTTGCCCAAAGTAGGTCGGGGAGCTTACCAGCCTTGCCACAGAAACTTACCTTGCTCCTTTGTAATGCCAAGTTGGTGAAGAACAAAACTCATATTATCTATGACCTCCTTAGGGATGAAGAAGCCGACCTGGCTTGTTTTACAGAAACCTGGCTGGGGGAGGATAGTGCCATCACTTGGAATCAAGCTCTCCCAGCTGGGTATTCTGTATATGATCAGGTAAGAGAAAGTGGGCTGGGGTGTGTGGAGTGGCTCTGGTCCACAAAGATAACTTCTCCTTGACTAGGATACCTATCAAGAAAACAGACCACTTCGAGAGTATGTACCTGAGCCTGAAAACTAGGGATAGCATTAGGATTCTGTTGGTATACCATCCACCCCGTTGCTGAATGGACTCACTATCCGAGCTGATGCAGCTGGTCTCAGAGTTGCTGCTGGAGTCCCCCAGACTTTTAGTTCTGGTAGACTTCAACATCCCACTTGAGACCAGTTTAAGAGGTGTGGCTTGGCAGTTCATGGATTCCATGACAGGCATGGGCCTATCCCAATTAGTTTCTGGGCCAACGCATTCTGCGGGTCATACTCTCGATGCAGTCTTTAGTACGGAACAGGCATATCCGTGGGCGGAGGTAATAAATACCTCTGCACTGTTATGGACAGATAATTTCCTGGTCAAGGTTGGGCTAAGAGTCACTGCTCACCCCACCGGGGGTGGAGGACCTATTAGAATAGTCCGCCCTCGAAGGCTAATGGAGCCAATTGGATTACAGAGAGCCTTGAGGGTTCCTTGGTTGGTAAAGCCGGTGACTCTGTCGAAGCCCTGGTTAATACTTGGAACACCGATCTCACCAGGGCTATCGACACGATCACTCCCAAGCGTCCTTTCCAACCCACTCCAAATTATCAAACCTGGTTCACAGAGGAACTTAGGAATATGAAGCAGGTTGGACGACTAGAGTGCATCTGGCAGAAAACTCGACTCTTATCTGACAAGACTCATCATAGGAGCTTTCTTCTTTCCTATCGAGAGGCAATACGTGCAGCGCAGAAATCTTTCTCCTCTGCATGTATTGCATCTGCGGAATCTTGTCCTGCAGAACTGTTTAGGGAGTTGACACAGGCTCCCCCTGTGGAGACAACAACCTGTTGTGAAGCCTTTAACAACTATTTCGCAGATAAAATCTCTCAGATAAGAGCCAACTTAGATGCCGGAATTATAGCAGAAGTGACTGATGAGGTGTCCAGCAAGCCCGTTTTTAAGATTAGACTGGATCAGTTCAAGCCAGTGAGTACTGATGACGTGGACAAGATCCTTGGAAAAGTGAAGAGGACGATGTGCTCCCTCGAGCCCTGCTCATCTTGGCTGGTCGTCCAGGGGGGTGATGCATTGATGGCTTTTCTCAAGACAGTCATTAATGCATCCCTTAGGGAAGGAATTGTTCCATCAAGTCTAAAGGAGGCGGTCGTTAGACCACTCCTGAAGAAACCTTCCCTGGATCCCCTGGACTTGAAAAATTACAGACCAGTCTCTCATCTACCATTTTTGAGCAAGTTAATCGAGCGAGCCGTTGCTCTCCAATTCCAAGTGATCTTGGAGGAAACCGATTTTCTGGATCCATTTCAAACCGGCTTCAGACCTGGATATGGGGTGGAGACTGCCATGGTCGCTCTGGTAGATGACCTTTGCCTTAGCGCTGACAGGGGAAATGTGACCCAGTTGGTGCTTTTGGACCTCTCAGCGGCTT
>CM034701.1:368411191-368434130 GCA_020142125.1 Phrynosoma platyrhinos | reverse complement strand
TCCAGCAAATGCTGTGCTCAGCGAAGGACAGGAGAGACCCTCTCACAGTATTATTGTAGAGCCTAGTTTAGATGCAACTACAAACCGTGGCTTCTTACTAAACAAATGAGCCTGTACGAAGTTCTCCTTACCTGCTGATGCACATCAGTGAAAGAGATTGAAACTTCTGATTTTAAGTTCCCAATCAGCTCCCATGATTTTATTTTTAAAGCAAAAAAAAATTAGCAAGGGACAAACAAAAAAGAGGCAGATTTTTAAAAAGCATATAAAGCATATACCAAAGAACTTCAACTAATTATCATCCTACATTTTACACTAATCAAATTGTTCTCTTTAAGCTATTTTTGTTCCAACAATGAATAGGGGGGAAAAAATCCAGTGCCTTAAAGAAAAATAATTGAACTCTAAAAACCAAAAATAATCTGCAAAGCTTATCGCATTCTTAAATAACATGGCTTACCTGATCCAATTTAAAATTTAAATTGGGCGGCATCCTGATAGTATCCGGATTTAGCCATCAAAATTGCCACCCAGGTCCAACCTCGCTCCCAGGGCTGCTCTGGCAGCCCTTTTCTTTAGCTGGAAAACTCACGCCTTCGAAAAGAGGCGCACTGAGAGCCCTTGGGAGCAGGGACGGACCCGGGATGGACCCAGGCAGCCATTTCGGCAGCTAAATCATTCTGATAATATCAGGATGCCATCTGATTTAAATTTTAAATCGTATCAAGTAAGCCATATCATTAAAGAATGCGATAAGCTTCTGCTTTCCTGAAGAATGAGCATTTTAAGATTGTAACAGTGATTTTCATGATAAAAATTTTTTTGTAACATTCAAATTAAACCCTTTTGACTCTATTTAGAAGCATTTTTTGTTTCCATTTAGTCCACAGACTTTAACATTTTTAAATTCTTTGCTTAGGGTCTTAAATATGTTCTCCACATATCTATTACTAAAAGACAGTTTTTATTAAATATTTTATAAATAAAATAAAAATAAAGTCAAAATGTGGCTATACTAGGATCAGATAAATACTGCTGCAAACCAGGGTGACTCAACAAGTTTGCTAGTATTCCAGTTCCAAGGCATGGCCAATTAACAAGTCTTGAGAAACTCCACATTTGTGACTTTGACTTTTGCTGCTCTACAACAATGTAACTTCCAAACACATGGCACAGTTCAGTTTATTTGTTTGCTTGTTTTAAATCTAGGCAAGGTAGGCTTTTTGATTTAAATCTAGGTAAGGTATGTAACTTACAGAACTCTCTTCCAGATAGTTTATTCAGGGATTTTAAAAGGTTTTGAAACTGATCTCTTTCCTGTAGCCTTGCTTTAAGAATGTGACCAGCTTGGATGAGTCACAGGTGTTTTTCTCTATTTCTCTATTTCCTTATCTAACATATTTAACTGTATTAGACATCAATTGTCTTTTTCCTTTGTAGGGGTTCAGCCCTAAAAAGCTGTGTATAAATAACTTGGAAGCTATGAAAGGCATTTCTGATTACATATTATGGAACACTTGAGACAGGCCTGTACAGACTGCAAGACATAATCCATCTTGTGACTACTTTAATTATCCTGGCTCAATGGTAGGGAATCATGGGAATTGTAGTTTTTTCTGAGACATTGAGCCTTCTGTCAGAGAGCTCTGGTGCCACAATAAACTACAGTTCCCATGATTCCCTGGTATTGAGTCAGGACAGTTAAAGTGGTCTCAAACTGGATTATTTCTGGCAGCCTGTAAAGGCCCAAAGTTACCTATAGTCTTTGCTATTATCTTTTGGTTTCAGGAAAAATCTGTGCTATTTTCTTGGCTTTTGAGAACACCTGACAGTTTTTCAATGTTGTGTGTAAGTGCCCTGATATCACCATGATCCATCTATATTTTGATATTGCATTGCTGGAAGACAGCATGGGCTGCAGAGGCTGTGATGATCCATTAAACACCGGAGAAGCTAGTATTTTGAATATGACACATAGGGCCTTTGCAGACTGCCAGAAATAGTGCACATTAAATTGAGGCACTGCCCTGGCTCAGTGCTAGGGAATCATGGGAATTGTATTTTTTTCTGAGACATTGAGCCTTCTCTGTCAGAGAGCTCTGGTGCCACAATACATTACAGTTCCCATGATTCCCTAGCACTGTGCCTCAATTTAATGTGCACTATTTCTGGCAGTCTGCAAAGGCCCATAGACCCCAGACATGTGGATGGCTGAAAACAAAGGGTGAAGGGGCATGTGGATACACCCTACACTCAGCATTTCTTATGAAAATTGAAAGTCAAATATGAATTCTTGCCAAAAGGTCAAACAAGACTAGATACCCCTTTATCTCCTGCTGTGTTCCTGGTCTGAACTGCTCCTGATTTCAATGAGTACCCTCCAATCCAATCCTCAAACTCCACTATCCTCTTTCACCTTTTCATTTAATTTAGTTCTGTATGCTGGATGTTAGACTGAATTACTCTTGTATGTATGTGTGTTCTTTCATATTCATTCCAAATACATGTTCTTTTAGTTCATCCACACCTGGGATCTCTATCAGCAAGTACTGGTATAGTTAGTTGGTGCTTCCAGTCCTGACATTACCCCTCTCTCGCAAGCCAAACTAGACAATTCCCAACATATTAAAGATAGACTGGTACTAGTAATGGAGGTTCTTCAAGTCTCGCACCTTTGTAACATGTGAACAAGGGTTGGACTAGGTAATGTCAAGGCCCATTACAACTCTTTGAATGTAAAATTGTTGAAAGTCTGCTAAAATGGTTAAAGTGGCTGGACAGGTATGAGCAGGCACAGTCTTTAGTTAGGTGAACTAAAAGTGCCACAGAAAACAAATAGCCAAATAGAGAGCCACAGGAACTAATAACTGGAACTTTTGCTACAAAGAGAGAGCCATATGGATATGGCTGTCATATTCCAGCCCCTCAAATCCAAGCATCTAATTTGCATATGATGCAAATTATTACAGTTTGTGCAACTATTAACCTGCATTTTAATTATGCAAATCCAACACATTAATTGTTGCTTTTTTCTATCACCTTGGTACTTGTTTTAGTAATAACTATTCTTTTGAGAGAACTAATAAAGTAACATTTATGGTGTTGGACTTGGAACAGCGACTGCCAAGTTCAAATCCCTGTTTGGTCATAAGATTTACCATGTAACCTTGGCCCATCACTGCGTCACCACAAATATACCTTACAATGTTGTTATAGAGATTAAAATCAGGACATTGACTAATTTTGTAACTTTATTATCACTATGTGTGAGACATGACCTATTGGCTAAACACACAGAAAGACAGAGCAAGCTTGTTTCTCACAAAATTATTAGACAAAAGTGCAGCTGTCCATTTTCCTGTTTAATTCTAGTCTTACAAGAGCTAGAGACTAACTTGTTCTTTTGTAATAAAAGCTTGGAATATAGACCAGATGATGGTCTAAACAGGAATTGGGTGGCATGCCCAGAAACTAGATTAAATTAAGCCAAGCAGTAGATGACAACCCTACCCGTAGGCATTAACATTCATCTTTCTTTGCCTCATCCATTTAGTGCCTTTACAGACTGCCAGAAATAGTGCAACGAGTCCACTTTAACTGTCTTGGCTCAGTGCTAAGGAATCATGGGAACTGTAGTTTAATGTGGCAACAGAGCTCTCTGACAGAGAAGGCTCAATGTCTCAGAAAAAACTACAGTTTCCATGATTCACTAGCACTGAGCCAGAGTAGTTAGAGTGGACTCAAGCTGCATTATTTTTGGCACTCTTTAAAGGCCCTAAATAAAGGGATAATGAGCTGAGCTTCGAGCTCTAGAACATGGCTGGCTGTTCCACTGAGACTGTATGCCTAAAATCTAAAGCTTAAAACAGTATTTAAGCTGTGTGCCTCCATCTATAAAAGGTAAAGGTATTCCCTGTTGGCAAGGTTGTCAAGTCGTGTCCAACCATACGGGCGGTGCTCATCTCTGTTTCTAAGCCGAAGAACCAGCGTTGTCAGAGACTACTCTGTGATCATGTGGCCAGCATGATTGCACAGAGCACTGTTTATCTTCCCACCAAAGTGGTACCTATTTATCTACTTGCATTTGCTAGGTTGGCAGAAAGTGGGATTAGGTTGGCAGAAAGTGGGACTAGTGATGGGAGGTTACCCTATCACGCAGCACCCGGGCCTCAAACTGCCAACCTGCCAATCTTACAATCAACAGAATCAGCATCTTAATCACTTGAGCCACTGCATCCCCTGACCTATCTATGCTAACCTATTTGTAAATAAACAGATATTAAAATCACTACATGTCCACTGAACTCCTTCCAAAAATCCAAATTAAGTCCCACACATCAGCAGTCTCTCACAGCTCAGAGAACGAGATAGATAACCTTATGTTTGGTCTCATTCCACTGAATGATTGTCTATTTGGAGAGTAGCTGTAAAACCCATGCTTTGCTTGCAGACAGTTGGTATTATCAGGCAGGACTGTCTTAAACTGCTAGTTGTTGTAGATAGTTATACCTAAATAAACTAAAGGCTGGATCAGATAACTATGGACTTTTTAACACATCAGATTGATCTCAGGTTGTCTGGACAAATCGTAGTTAAACTAACAACATTTCTTCCCTATAATGAAACTGTGGACGCGGTGGCTCAGCGGTTAAGATGCTGACTCTGACGACTGCAAGATCAGAAGTTCGAGACCCAAGCTCTGCATGATGGAGTGATCTCCTGTCACTAGTCCCAGCTTTTACCAACCTAACAGTTTGAAAGCATGTAAAAGCACAAGAAGATAAATAGGTACCGCTTCAATGGGAAGGTAACAGCACTCTGTGCCATCATGCTGGCCACATAATTACGGAGTCATTTTTGACAACACTGGCTCCCTTGGCTGAGTAACAGAAAGAAGTACCACTCCCTACAGTCACACAAAATAGACAACCCTGTCAAAGGGGAAACTTTTACTTTTTTTTTTTATTGTAGTAGTTCTTGTGACTACATCTGGGGAGCAGGGAAGATGGGTACATACGTCTGAAGTCATCTATTGTCAGTACACAACTTTCTAAATCAGTGGGTTTTAGTCTTTGATCTCCAGATGATTTAGACTTCATTTCCCAGAAGTCCCAGCCACTATAGCCAATCCGCAGGAATTATGGGAATTAAAGTCCAAAACATCTGGAGGATGAAGGGTTTTAAACAATGGTTTAGCTTTATGTCCAAATAAAATTCAGAGAGTTCAAAAATTATTATTTCCAATAAGCATGCATAGGATGCTTGAATAACCATTGAATATGCATGAATAGGAAGTGAAGATGACTAAACTGAAGCTAGAATTCAAAGACATAGCCATGTTAGTCTGGAAAATCAGTATGGAAAGGGATCTTGTAGCACCTTCGAGGCTAAAGGGCTATGCAGATGGGCAGCTCTGGGCTGCCCCTGCTAGCTGTGGATCAGGGCCATGGCAACCACATGCTGTGGCCCCGATCCTCCCTTTTGCCACCCCTGAAAGAACGGGAAAATGCCACTCCTTTCAGAGGTGGCAAAAGGCCACCCTAGGGGCTGGCGCGTGGCTGTTTAGCGCCCTTTCCGGCGCAGCGTGTTTGAATGCTGTGCCGGAAGGGCATACTAGTGTGCGGCTACCCCACCCCATCTCTGCCTCCAGGCCGGTCCTTTGGTGTGGTCTGCAGAGGCCCGAACTGAAAAAAGAGAAGCTAGTAGCATGAGTTTTCGTAAACTTGCATCTACTTCCTCAGATACATACCTAATATGCATCTGAGGAAGTAGACTCAAGTTTTTGAATGCTCATGTTACTAACTTCTGTCTTTCATAGTTTTTTGTGGGTTTCTTGGGCTACATGGCTGTGTTCTGGAAGAGTTTATTCCTGATGTTTTGCCAGCAGCTGTGGCTGGCATCTTCAACTCAAAAAACCATGGATGCTCACCATGAAAGCCTTCAACTTCACATTCTCTCTTTCAGTTAGTCTCAAAAGTGCTACAAAACCCCTTTGTATACTAAAAAGTTGTCATACTATGGGCATATCATGATACCATATGACTCATTGACAAAGACAATTTTGGTAAAGTGAAAGACAGTAGGAAAAGAGGGAGATCACACCACAGGTGGATTGAATCAATTAAGGAACCCATTTTCCTAAGTTTGGAAGACCTAAGTAGGGCAATTGGTGACGGAGGCTCTTGGGTGTCTCTCATTCAAAGGGTCACCATTCTTCTAAGACAATTTGATGACAAACAACAACAATGAATAGAATAACAACCCATTAAATAAGAATGTATGAGAATTTAAAATTAATTCCTAGGAATGTCTTAGTACATTGAAAGATTTCTTAAGGTTGTGGATTTATTATACTTCAAAACTGTTCAGTAAATTGTGGACACAAAGGCCTTACAAATTACCTGACTATGAAAAATTATTAATGATATTACTGCAATAACAAATACAGTATTCTCCTATATTTTGCTTCATAAAGTTATCAGTGCAGTTTTCCAATTATGGTCTGAAAAAGATCTTTGTATCTCCATTATTCTGCTGACATAGGGATCCCTCGGGTTTGTTGATATCAATAGCATTGACTCCCTTCAGACCTAACATTTCTTTTAAATGTTATGTTAAAGTAAATTATCACATTTTCTGTTCAGTTCAAGGATGAGCAATATTTCTTTTCTGGAGGCTGCATTCCCTTGAGTAAATTGTGGGGGAGAGCCGGCATGCCTGTGGTGGGCTGTTCTGAGCTGGAATTGGCTGCATTTCCTGGCCTTCTCAACTCTTTGCTTGGCAGGAAAAGCTGACACATACCACTGCTATAAGATAACATTTATTGGTGGTAAATGATGCAGCAGGTGGATTATAGCAAAGAAAGCATTTTAGTTCCTGCATTTTCCCCAAGCCAATAGTTCTACCTGTGGCTGAAATTCCACATCCCAGTGGTTGACTAAAAGGGTCTCTGAGTCCCTGTGGAAGATGGACTCCCAAGGCTACATAGGTCAAAAGTGACAAAGGGAACTGAAATGCACAGGTATAACACATCTCTCATCCTAATAATTATTAGAACTGTATAAGCCAGCTGCTGAAAGGAAAGTGTATTCCCTCATCTATTTTCATCCATAAACTCTTTCCAGCCTTCAACATGTAGGCCCAAGAAAACTACAGGTTGAGTCTCCCTTATCCAGAATATCGAAATACTCCAAAATGCAAAACATTTTTCATGGGTGGCTGAGATAATGACATCTTTGCTTTCTAATGCTCCTATGGGGATCAGGTGCAAAGGAAACAGTGACTGAGATTGGTTGTTTTGAATTTGCAGTAGAACAGTAGATCTAATATCAAGAAATGCACATGGGGGAGCACAAAGGTTGTAACCCAAGAGGAAAGGGGGTGGTAGCCAAAAAGATTTGGGGACCCCTGGTGTAGCTCCACCCTTCAAAAGCAGCCTGTGGCATCACTAAAGACACACCCTCAATTCCAAAAGGAATTACTTTACTGTGGCTACTAGAATTTAAACTTCACTGCATTTTGTCCCAGTCCCCACATGACCTCTGTCTGCTTTGAAATCTTTGCAGACTGTGACTCTAACATTTCCACCCTCCTATATGATTTTTTTTTTAAAAAATTGCCTGATGAAGAAGCCAGTGGAGCTTTAAAAGCTCGTGTGGTGTGTTTTGTGCATTTTGGTTGGCCAATAAAGGCATAACTCTTTTGTGGATTTTAGATACGTACATATGCCTTGACAGAGACCAGCATGGCACAGTGGTCTGTGTGTTGGACAACTCTGGAGACCAGGGTTTTATTCCCAGCTCAACCATGAAATGTAATGGGTGGCCTTAGGCAAATCATATGCTCTCAGCCTCAGGGGAAGGCAATGGCAAACAAATCTGAACAAATCTTGCCAAGAAAACCCCATGACAGGTTTGCCTTAGGGTTGCTTCAAGTCAAAAATGACTTGAAGGCTGTACACAACACACACACATGTCTTGTTGCTTTTCTTTCCAATCATCCAACAAAAGCACTAAAATACTTTGGAACAATTTTGTTTGTTAGATTGAATTAATTTCTACTATACAAGTGCAAGCTATTTTTACCCAACAGAAAATACTCAGATATGGTACTGAATGTCACAAAACTGGTTCTCTCTCTTTTGTTATTGTTGCTGATATCCTTTAATAAATACATTTTATTCCAAACTTGAATCTATAAACATGATACTATTGGGTTCCTATGTTTATTCAATAAAAAATATTTTCAGATTAAGTTTACTTTAAATTTTGTGATGAAGTGCTATTTCTGCCTCATCATGTATCTGCATCAACAAATATTCTAAAGGCCATCTAGTTCCAAAAATAATTATGCCTGATTCTGCTCTTTGTTTAAATTCTTTATTTTCTGCTTGTGAATGAACTACAACAACAATCTGTCTCTTTTGTGGAGGAAATAATGAAATTTAGCACAACAAGTATCACTAAAATAACTTAAAAGATGGGAAACCTAACACTTTCAAAAGTTTATTAAATGTACTACTGTTCCCTGAAAAGTGGAAACAATGTTTCCCTTGAATGAGAAACAGTGCCGAAGTTTTGCAGTGCCCCAATACTGATAATCAATTTGCCAAATAATAAATTTTCTAGCATCATTTTATTTCATTGTCTGCCATCCATTCTAACATTTGACAAAGACTGGGGCTTTATCAAAACTTTCCATATCTATCAGTTGACTGCTGGGCTGACTCTCCCACAAGGCTGGGGGAATTCACTGTTTCAGGTGACACATCATGTAGGCTTAGTGCTCTAGAGAGCCTTATTATCCTTGATTTTTGCTGTGGCAAATTTCCTGTCATTACATAGTAACATCCAAATGGCACAAAACAGTGATAACTTTTTTGGATCAACCAAAATGCACAAAATATATGATGCAAGTTGTCGAAGCTCCACTGGCTCCTTCATCAGATAAAACTGTTAAAAATCTAATAGAAGAAAGAAAGAAAGATAACAATGTTATTGTTATAGTTGTTCTCAGTTAAAATAATTTGGAAGGATATCCATGCAGGCAGAGGCCATTCCTCTTTTGTAGCCATGTGGGCTCTGAGAGAAAAAGAGTTGTAAAGTCCAGGAAATAAAATTTAAACTCCATTAGCAACACAAAAAGAAATGTCCTTTAACGTCCAGGAGAGTAACTGACAAGGCTTCTCAGTCCAGAAACAGATGGGCAGGAAAAAGTGGCTCAAATGTGCATTTTCCGGAGGCAGGTCAAAACTCTGCTGTCTGTACCAGCAGTTCTCTAGGTGACTTGAATACACATGGCCCAAGTGCATGGCACGGTGTCAAGCTGCACCGCTGGGTAATTGTTTTTATCGCCTCTCCACCATGATTGAGCATTGTCACACAAAAACACACCATCAGCAACTGTCTGCTGCCTAGATGCCATCCCACTGGATGGCCAACCCTTTGATTTGCCACAAAGTTGCACCTGTAAGCCTCCACCAGTACAGGGCATCAGAGCATCAGTGTGCCCAGTAAAACATTGGCAAAGCACAATCATGGGGTCTCTACATGTCCCCTTCATGCCATGCCCTCTCTTGAAACTGTCTGATTTGTGTTTTGTTGTTGTTGTTAATTCCCTTACGTTGGTCTCGACTCATGGCGATCCTATGGATAAGACATCTCCAGGCCCTCTGTCCTCTACTGCTCTGTCCAGCTCCTGCAAATTTATATTCGTGGTCTCTTTAATAAAGTCCATCCATCTAGCATGTGGCCTTCCTCTCTTTCTACTCCCCTCCACCTTTTCTTACATTATTGTCTTTTCCAATGATTCATGCCTTCTCATAATGTGTCCAAAGTACGACAGTCTACGTCTTGTCATATTGGCTTCTAGGGATATCTCTGGCTTGATCTGTTCTAGGACCCATTTGTTTGATTTTTTGGCTGTCCATGGGATCCTCAAAACTCTTCTCCAGCATCACTTCTCAAATGTATTGATTTTCCTCCTATCTTCTTTCTAGACTGTCCAACTCTCACATCCATACATGGTAATAGGGAATATGATGGCTTGTATGATTCTGACTTTTGTGCTAAGTTGTATGTCTTTGCATTTTAGGATCTTTTCTAGTTCTTTCATAGCCACTCTCCCCATTCTTAGTCTTCTTCTGATTTCCTGGCTCAAGTTCCGATCAATGTTTGATCCCAAATATGAGATATGTTTTAAATCAATGTTGTTTAATAATTTTTAAGAGGCGGGAGGGTTAGGGTTGGGCTTGATCTTAATGTATTGTATTTTTATGTTGGAAGCCGCCCTGATTGCAATGCAGAGGGGCGGGGTATAAATGTTGTTGTTGTTGTTGTTGTTGTTGTTGTTGTTGTTGTTGTTGTTATTATTATTATTATTATATTTTAATATTTCTATTTCCTCATTGTCTAGTTTGAATCTGTGTAAGTTCTCTGTGGTCATTATTTTTGTTTTCTTTATTTTCAACTGTAAGCCTGCCTTTGAACTTTCTTCTTTGATCTTCCTTAGTAGGTGTTCCAGGTCTGTGAGGTTCTCTGCTAGTACTATGGTGTCATCAGCATATCTCAGATTGTTGATATTTCTTCCTCCTATTTTCAGTGTTCCCTCCTCCATGTCCAAGCCTGCTTTCCTAACAATATGTTCTGCATATAAATTGAATTGGTAGGGTGATAGGATGCAGCTCTGTCTTACCCCTTTGCCAATTGGGAAACATTCTGTTTCCCCATGTTCTGTTCTGACAGTAGCCTGAGTACAGATTCCTCATCAGGACTATCAGATGTGTTGGGTCTCCCATGTCTTTAAGAGCATTCCATAGCCTTTCATAATCTATGCAGTCAAAGGCTTTGCTATAGTCTATAAAGCACATGCTGATTTTCTTTTACAACTCCCTGCTATGTTCCATTAGCCATTGTATATTTGCAATGTGATCCCTGGTGCATCTTCCTTTCCTGAACCCTGCTTGGACCTCTGGAATTTCTCTCTTCATGTGTGGTTGGAGTCTATGTTGCAGTCTTTTGAGTATAATTTTGCTTGCATGGGAGATTAGTGCTATGGTCCTGTAGTTGCTGCAGTCTCTTTTGTCTTCTTTTTTGTGGATGGGGATGTATATTGATCGTTTCCAATCTGTTGGGCACCGTTTTGTTTTCCATATCTGTTGACATATGTTGGTTAGCACTAGAATCTGTCAGTATGGATTTCAGCAGTTCTATTGGTATATCATCTGTTCCTGGAGTCTTGGTTTTTTTGCCACTTCTTTTATTGCAGCTTCCACCTCAGTTTTCATAATTTGGGGTTCATCTTCATATGGCCCTTCGTTCCATGTGTCCTTCATTTTGTCATCTCTTTTGATCTTTCACTTTTTTGTATTGTCGCCCAAACCTCTTGGGTACACTGGCTCCATCTTTTTTTAATGTGCACCTGCACTGGTGTGTTTATATGCAGGGTTAGGATTAGGATGGATATCTCCTTCAGAACCACTCATGTGTCAGGGCATTTATATGCAGGATCAAAAGTGCACATTTTCCACCTTGAGTTGGATTATTGTGGTTTCTTTTTGCTCTAGTTTTTAGCCCACTTTGTAGGCTAGACTCAGGCCTGCATCCTTCCGAGGTTGCTAAAATGAGTACCCAGCTGTTGGGGGGCAATGAGCTTACAGTTGTAAACCGCTTAGACATCCCATAGTGCGATATGAAGAGGTATATAAATGAAGCTGCTTTGCTTTTAGGCATGTGTCATCTAAATGCCCCACCTTCAAACTGGGTGGAGACTACTTTATTTGGCCCACTCAGACAACCATTCAGACAACCATTCTATTTTATTCAGAGTGGTAAAGAGAATAGGTGTACACACTATGGAAAGGTTATACACTTCAGAATGTGCCTGGCACACCTCTACACAAAGCTGACTAAATTCTAATTTCTGGCTCTGAATGGGTCCTCTCTTTGAGCCAACCGCTGTCAGAGAGGAGGCCTGTGAGATCGCTGGAATGATGATCCTGCTGAACCAAATAAGGCAAAGTCAGATAGGATAGGATACTATTTCAGATGTACAAGCAGATGCCTGGTGAAATAGCAGCTAAAGCAGCAGAACAGAAGTCATTTAAATTTTTGAATAATGTTGTATTAAAGATACAAAGCAGATTGCCAAAAAGTAAAGACAAATATGCCAAAGTTCAACTGCTCCAGAACACCAGTTAATTATTAAGCAAACATTTTTCTCCAAATTTAGTCATAAGACTTTCCTAAAGTTAGGATATAGTACAAACATGTCTATTAACATTCTCTCTCTCTTTTTGCCTCTCCTACTCACAGGACACTTTCCCCTCACCAGTTCAGTTCTTTTTGTTTATGTAAGTTCCCATCATTTCCTGTTTTTAGATACCTCTCTCAGTAAATAACTGTTTCTGGTCAAACTGTAAAAGCTCAAAAGGAGTGAAATACATCCTTTTAAAAATGCAAAACTAGCAATTTTCTCATATTTCACAGCAAGCTTATTTGCATCAAATGCCACATTTGCTTTCATAAGGACCAGCTGCCTGTTATACAAAAGAAGCTGGAAACGTGTCATTATTTTGAGAGGGGAGCACTGAGTAGCTGTTTTTATAATGCTCCCACCACATGTGTAAAGTAGAAAACTCCTTGAGGCCAGGGGATTGTCTTTTTTTTTTTTTTTTGCTTATTTAAAATATTTTCATTTGCTAAGAAAACAACAACCCAAAACAAAAATCTGCATGGTCCTGAATCTATTAAGAACCATCTACAATTATAAAGCATCTTGATTCTTCTTGACTTTAATAAGTCATTTTTAAAAAAGAAATGTACGTATATAAATGTTACGTGTATAACAGAATGTCTTTTTTTTGGTATGATTTATACTCATTTTTTGTTTTAAAATTAATAAAAATAAATTTAAAAATAAAATTACATTAGATCTGGAAGAAAATGGGAGCTTTATCATCGTACATTCCTATTTGTATACCACCCAACCAATGTATATTCATATACATTCAATTGGATTTAAAAGCACTTGAGACACCATATGTTTAAAATGCCTTCATCTATGACTACAATCCTAAAGGAAATTGTTTCTAAAGCATTCCTTAGAGAACCACATCAAATTTGTAGTTCCTTCCAGCTCTCTTCTCTTCTAATTATTCTATTTTAACAAGTTCTCAAAAGAACTAAAGTCAATATATGCAGAGCCTTAGTAATGCAACCGGAGAGCCAGTGTGGCATAGTGGTTTGAGCGTTGGACTGTGACTCTCAAAACCAGGGTTTGAATCTCAGCTCAGCCACGTAAGCCCACTGAGTGACCCTGGACCAGTCAGCACTCTCTCAGAGAATGGCAATGGCAAACACCCTCTGAAGAAATTTGCTAAGAAAACGCCATGATAGGGTCGCCATAAGTCAGAAATGATTTCAAGGCACACAACAACAAGTAATGCAACTAGATTATAAAGTCACTGGCTGAGATCCTCTATCAATGCTGTGTAATATAACTGTACGAATGAGGAGTTGAACATTAATTGTGCTACATAAGCCTTGTGCTGAATGTCAATGTTGCACAAGTGAAGCAAGACACCAAATGAGCAGCCAAATTCATGACCAAATGCACGTATGCATCTACAAAGAATGCACCTCCATATATGATGGCTGTCCATACACAACATATGCTAGTCAACTTCTGCAAACTTGAACTGAATGCAGAAGTTGTGCGTTGGACAACAATGCCCAACCTCTTTTGTAGGGAAGGTTATACATGTGTAAGATATCAATAAGATTCAGGTTAGTGAGTTTTAAAACAATTCATGAGTCAGTATAGACCTATAGAGATGTGAAAGCACTGGGGGGGAAAAATGGAAAAATTTTGGGGGAAAGGGATTCCCCCCCCATGGAAATTAGGTTTTCCCCCAGAAGAAACATCTCCCCCTCCCCTGGGCCTTCACATCTCTATAGATCATGGAAACACACTTTAGTAGCGCAGTCAGTGAGTAGGTTTCGGTGGGGGGTGGGATGCAGATTTGACTCTCACCACTTATGACTTGAGCTTAAGATCCAAAACAATGCTGTTCCTTGCATACTTGTACAGTACTTAGCAATGTGTGTGAAGGGACTACAGAAGCAAGCCCTTCAAGTAGGACAAGGTAACAAATGTATGCCTCATAAAAGTATTCATGACTCCCATTCAGGAGAAAAACGGGAAATAAATAAATAACTAAATAATTTCTGATTCACCTTTTTATAGCCATGCTGTAGTTTCAAATGGAAGTGAAAGAGGATGAGGTGCTAACTCCTCAGCTCCCAGATCAGAGGGAGGTATTTAATATGTAAAAAAAAAAATCAAGTATTTGTCAAAAAGTATAACTTTAGATATCAGCTATTCTTACTTATGGTGTGCCTAAGGCGAACCTATCACGGTCTTCTTGGCATGTTTCTTCAGAAGGGGGTTGCCATTGCCATCCTCTGATGCTGAGAAAGTGTGACTTGCCCAAAGGACACCCAGTGGGTTTCCATGGCTGAGCTGGGATTCAAACCTGGTCTCCAGTGTTCCAATACTCAAACCACTACACCACTCTGGCTGTTTAATCATTTAATTAACTGCTTTTATTTATCAGATAGACCAGAATATATTGGTCTGATAATCTTAAATAATGTTTTAGTGTTTATTTAGTCCACCTTCTGGACTAATAGAACATTCAAGACAGGACTACAAAAGATCCAAAACAGACTTTTATTTTGTTTGAAAATATTTATTTAGTGTAAAAGTGACAAATGTTTCAAACCTGAATTAGATAAAGGTAATGTCAGCACACAAATCCATAGAAAGGGGAATGAAATAATGCATCTGGACATCTGAAAAGCCAAAGTAGTGTAGTAGTTTGAGCATTGGAATATGACCCTGGAGACCAAGGTTTGCATCCTGGCTTGGCCATGAAACCACTGGCTGACCTTAGGCAAGTCACACTTTCTCAGCTTCAGAGGATGGCAATGGCAAACTGAAGAAAATTGCCACTGGTTTAGAAGGCTTTAAAATGTGATTCCAGAAATTTTCCAAGAATGAATCTGTTGATCAGTCATGAACATGAAATAAAGTCACCATGTTCTGTGTCAGTATACATCAGTTATATCTGACTACCAATTGTATGAGGACTGTTGCCTCCATGACTTTCTTGGGGTAAATCAAGATATTTCTGGGAAGCCCACTGCTGGCAACACTATACTTGATTAAAATGAACCATTGATCTGATTCAGCAGGTGTTTTATGTTTTCCCTGTACCATGTATCCTTCATGTATCCCTCTAGCCTCTCTGCACTGCAAACACTTGCTGTTTTGCATGCTCCAGCCTAGATTTACATGTAGCACCTCCTATATTTCTGTATAGTCTGTCACTGGCTGTTTCTCTGCATTTGAACGCTAAGGAATTTGGCATATTCCCAGTTTACCAGGTCACAACCTAGCTTAATCTTGAATTATTTAACATTGTCCTTCTGCCAAGGTCACATATGACCCAGTGTCTGGTAGAAATAAGTAACAATGCTGTCATTTGGGCACTTTGTGTACTGTATTAGCTGAATTGCAGAAAAGGCATAGGCAATGTATTTTCCATTGTTAAGTGTCAGCTGCACAAATATACTCCTGACATTTCCTTGAAATTTCTATAGTGCCTTTCTTTCTTTCCTTTTACACTTTGCATATGCAGAACTCAACACTAATAAAGTCCACTTGAGTAATATGGACAGCCCAGGTATGTTGTTGTACAGACACTTTTTACACCATTCCTTGAGTTCCTATTCCTACTTGCCTTCATGTTATATTACTCTGCATATAACATTTTCTAAATCACACCCTGAATATAGCATAATGGAACAAAAGAAATCCAGTTTCCATTACTGAATGTCTGTACTCCCTCGTCTGCTTCCTGCTCCTACTTTCTTCATTCTCTCCCATAAATGCTACAATAGCATGCTATTAAAACCCTACATGTGTCAGGTTTGAAAAGAGCCATAAATCTGAATCCTGTGAGTGGGAGTGTTCACTAGAATTACTAGTGACAGGCAATCCTGGGATATCCACTTCCACTTTGGATCTCCCCCATCCATCTCTTGACAGGTTCATTCTCAATAATTCAGGAAAACATTAGTTACATTGTGCCTTCATAAAGATTTATCATTTTGCTTTTATTAACTAAAAACTAATTTGCTATTGAAAAGTACTATATACATAACATAAATAAATAATATTAATAACATAGAAAATATTTCCACTTCCAGAGGTAAACATTTTTAAAATCCATAAACAGCTAGAAATCTCTGGTAAATTTATGTAGACATTTAATATTATTTAAAAAGGAAAAATACCGAAATCATGTATTTTATAGCCTTGATTGTGTATTAGGAATTACCCCCTCCATATTTGCTGCGGTTAGGGGGGAAGGTCCCCCATGGACATGAAAAAATCGCAAATAAAAAAATCACTATTCTTTTTACTGAGAGAACACCTCTCTGGGAATCTCCAGGTCCTCTAGTGCAACTCTATGGTCAATACCTACCAGAAGCTGATCACAGAATCATGCTGGAGGACCTACAAATGCCTAGAGAAGTGTTTTCTCTAAGAACTTCTAGTTCTCCGGCACAACTCTATGGTCAACTTCCAGCAGAATTGCACTGGAGGACTTGGAGATTCATAGAGAGAAAATATTAATCAAAAGTGCAAATAATCAAATCCGCAAAAGCGAAGGCGCAAATGTGAAGGGCCAACTGTATAATCAGTGGCTTCTCGAGTTGGCTTATTCTGAATTAAAAATAATCATCAAATATTCTCAGATGATTTTGCCTTCAATTAATATTTTCAAATCAATTGCTCATTTTGTTTGCTTTGATTATGAAGTAAGGAGAGCAGAGGCATTCAGAGACATTTTCTACATCTTAGGGACAAATGCCTATGTCAGCTTTTTTCATATACTGCTCTGCCAGAAAAAGGAGTGGGAAGTTGTCTCCCAATACTTTTCTTAATATATTTAATCTGTACGAAAAATAGAAAAGGACAACACTTTAGTGTTCTCTGCTCTTGTTATGAACAAATATGTTTGGTTAAAAATTATTTCAGGTTTTATGGAAGATTAATGACTAAATTTCCAACACTCCTGATTTTGTACAGCCCACTGCTACAATACCAGTTTTCCTTTCCATTCTATGTTGGCTGGAACAGCAACAGACCACCCTTGCAGTTCAAATAGCTAAATTTAAAAACTATCTGAAACAGGAAATCCTATACAAATCATAATTCATTAATAGCTTAACTGTTTAAAACTTTGCTTGGTTTCAAAAGAAAAACATTTAGTATTGCCCATGATAACAGAATGCTCAGCACGAAAATGTGAGAAGTCAATGAACCTTCCACAGTCTTGTGGTGTTGGTCTGGGGTGGGGGAAATAGTATAAATAATTTATTATTTGTTGATAGACTTTAGGAACACAAATTCCAATTATGTGAACACAAGATCCAGAACACACTGATCAACTTTGAAGTTGAAATTCAAAGATGAAGAGTGAAGGGACCTACTTCAAGAAAAGAATTAAAACAAACAAGGGGATATAATAACCATGCTATTTAGAACAGGGGTAGACAACCTTTTTGAGCCGGGACCAGGTTGCTGTCCCTCAGACAATTGGGGGGCCGAAGCACCAAAAAACAAACAAATAAACAAACAAACAAACAAATAAATATTAAAATTTTTAAAAAAAAAATTTAGAAAAATATGCATGCACACTCTCTCAGCCCCAGAAAAGCCATGGCAAAACCCCTGTGGAGATTTTGCCAAGAAAACCCCAAGAAGAAGTAATAACAACAATAATCAATATCATCATGGCGGGCGGAGGCGGCGGCAGGACTGGATTTGGCCTCTGGGCCTTAGGTTGCCTACCCCTGATTTAGAACTTTCCTTACTCTCTAACACCCAGGGCTTTGTTCATGTTTTGTGCTGTAGAGACTACTCATCTCCTCTGTCTTGCACTCCTATACAACTGTCACTCTTATTTATTTTCTTTATATCCTTCCTTTCTCCCAACATGGGATCCAAGGCAGCTCACAATATAGATTTAAACAAAGTACTGTATAGCTAAAACAAACAAACAATCCCAATGATTATGATTTTTAAAACATTATAAAAATTAAATCAGCTATCCTGTTAAAACAGCACTAATATGAAACCATTTAAAATAATGTAAAGTATAACAATAATAATAAAAGTACAGTCAATCCTCCTTTTTCACAGGGGATCCGATCACCCTGCGAAAAAGGAAAAATGCAAATATTCAAGCCCTATTGATTTGAATGAAGGCCAGTGTCCACGGGGGCATTTTGTGCCCCTCCATTCATGCCTTGTGGATAAGTGGACAATGGAGGGACAACTGTACAGTATGCCCACTATTAAAAGAACATTATGCTACAACTAGTTAATAACCAAAAGCTACTAGTACTGTCTATTGGCTATTACTGTCTGCTGGCCTTGACCTGCCAGCAAAATGAGAGCAGGGACCAAGGGTATTTATGTATTCACAAGAACATATGTCTCCCATTTTTCCACTTTCAAAATAACCAACACCTTTCAGAATTACACTTCTCCTGCAGTTTACTGTATCTTCTAAGCACTCAGAGTGAACTGTTTTTGCAAAATGATGCAGTACTTTCCCTAATCAGAAATTGTTAATTAACACCCGTTTCTTTAATTTTTTTTATAGTAACAGTGCCACTATTTACAAATGTGTAAGTACAAAAGAACTTCCCTATATTGGGCCTATTAACTGAACAGCAAATAACATGCATACACCCACATCAAACTACAATGCACCCAAAATTTAAGCATAACTAGTTTTGTCAGAATACTGATGTGTTCAATCTGCATCCTATTAAAATTAATGCAGTGTGGAAAGACAGCAAAAACATGCATGTTAGAAAGTCTTCCATTTTCTAGTCAAGCAAGTGATATGCATGATGAATGTGCATCTCCCCAAGCTGGGAAATAAATTACAAACAACAAGCTCTGGGTTGCAACAAATAATATGCTCGAGATTACAAGTTACAAATAACATGCACTAGGCCACAATCTTGCTCTTTAGGAACAACAGTATAACTTATTTTAAAATATTTATAATTCCCCTACAAAACATACAGTAAATAAATACAGTGGTTCTCAAATGGTGGGGCAAGACCCCTTGTGGCAGGGAGGAGTTCCTCAAGGGAGACGTGAAATTTGGAGGAGCTGATCCCTTGTTCTTCTCTTCCTCTGCTTCCTAGAGGGGAAGAGTAAGGTAAGGAGAGTGCTTGGAGCAGCCAACTCTGCCTGAGAGAAGATGAAAAGAAGAGAACAGCAGGGAAACTCACTGGGTCATGGCCTCTGGTGGGGGCCATCCCAAACCAACACCACTTCTTCCTCCACCCATCCCTTTACTGCCTTGAGAGTGAATGTTTCTATGTGACTCTTTATGTGAGAGAGTAAATGAGTATGTATGGGGCTGTACAGATGGGCAAAAAAAAAAAAGATGCTTTAAGGCTGACTTGGAGGTGTGCTGTTTAGACGACACACGCCTAAAAGCCGGCAGGAAAAGTACCCTCTAGGCACTGTATGCCAGGAAAAGCTGCTCCAAACAGGAGTAGTTTTTTTTCACTTCTTCTGGAAAGATGCGCACCTTCGCATGTGTGTATGTATGCAGCGACACCAGTGCATCAGAAAAAGGGCACCAGAGATTTAAAACAGCCTATAAATGCACCACTGCACATGCAGCGGAAACTGAGTCAGCGATCCAGAGCGGGCTTTAATTTAGAGTGTCCTATGCTTCCAGGTGTGGATGCACCACCGCAGGTGTGCTTGAAGATTAGAACCCTAACCCTAACCCTAACTGTAACCCTACGCATACGCCCTAGCAACTGTTCTCTGACAATAAATGCATTCTGTAGCATGTACACTTGCTGTCAGAATGCACAGCAGTTTGCATGAAAGAGGCTTTTGTGACTTCTTCTGCACAGGTGTGCAGGTGTGCCTAAGACCTGCACACCACTTCCTGGCATGTGTCAAATCTGTCCACACAAACCTCCCTTGCATGTACCTCTCCCTTCCACCCTGATCTGTGTGAGACATGTTTTGTGGAAGACAACAGAGTAGATGTCTTTTCAGTTAACAAACTCATTCCTCCGCCCCAGGGTGGCACAATCAGACAGTGGCACCTGTCTATGGCACCCATTATTTGGGGGAAGCAGCAGTCAGTGAATCCTTGCATGATCTGTGGGTGTATGACAGGTCCTGCAGGGATGCTGAACATCAGTCACCTTTGTAAACAGAATTAGCATGCGAATTAGCATGCATGGCGCAGCTGCCATGCATGTAAACAGAATTAGCATGCATGGCGCAGCCGCTGGGGGGCCTTCCCTGGGCCTTGGAAATGACCCCTGCACGTGTGCCGTGAGAATTCGCCCGGCGCACAGGTGGGGGGTGTTCCCAAGGCCCAAGGAAGGTCCCCCTGCCCGTGCGCTGTGCGAATTCGCACCGCACATGTGGGGGGGTCGTTACCAAGGCCCAGGGAAGGCCCCCCCCGTGCGTGTGCCATGCGAATTCACCTGGCGCACGCACAGGGGGGCGTTCCCAAGGCCCAGGGAAGGGCCCCCCACCCATGCACCAGCCGAATTCGCATGGTGCACGCACAGGGGGGGTGTTCTAAAATGGCACTCCCCATACGCACACGCATGTGCACACCAGCGGGCATCGTGCGCATGTGCGCGCGGGGGCAAGCACACAAGCGCCCACCCGGCCCCTGCGCCATTTCCCCCCCCGGCCCCCCCTGGCAACAAAGGTTGCTGACCCCTGCACTAAACAAACAAAAATGTTTGATTTGTATACTATGTCAAGGGTGTGTGTGTGTGTGACATCCACAGGGAAATATAAAGGCGGTTGCAAAAGTAAAATGTTAGAGAAACACTAAATAAATAGAAAGACACTCCAACCCCCCAAAGTAAATGTAGTAATCACGATGGGCAGATCAAACCAATTACAAAATCTGGCATCTTTTAAGCAAGTTAGATGAGAACTGCTGATGTATCCATTGGCATGAAGGGCACAGTGAATCACGTCTCAGTTTTACAGTCTCCCCTCCAAGAGCTGAGTAGTACAGGCACTCTCTCAGTGCTTATCCTTTCTTTGAAAACAGGTCCTGCACCTAGATGGCTTTCATACAACCGAGAGCAGTTGTGACATAACTGGTCATAAAACCAAAAGTGGATCCACTGACCCCCAAACCACTAGCCACCCTTGTGCTAGATATATAAGTAATTATAGGTATTTAACAAAATATTAAGTATTATCTTGGATTATTTAAAACCTACCTTCTCTGCAAGCAACTCCCTTATTTTGCTTGCTTGGAGACGAAACTTCATCAGCTGAGATTCCAAAGCAATGCATCTTTCTTTCCAGTTTATTGTCCATTCTAGTTCTAGGAACTCAGCCATACTTGTTCTATGAAGGGAGAAAAACCCAAAGGATATTCACTATAACTGTCTCATTTTCAAATATAAACAATTTATTCCTATATATTTGGCCCTTCAACTTGCTGACCCCTGATCTACAACGTAAGCTGTTGACATGGCTATTAAAACACATCAACAAGTCTAAAACTATTTAACTGTAATTCTACTTATAGATCAGGTATAACACATACATGTCTTTGATGTCACCCATAGTAGCAAAAGATAAAAAACTTCTTGATGTTTCTTGTGGAACTAAAATCTATCCAATAAAATCATTAATGAGATTAGCTTTTGCAAAATGATATCCCAATTTATAATACCTAGGTTTTGAACTGCTGTCTATTTAGTTTCCCTACAAGGGTCATCTAGTCCAACTCCTGACATGCAGGAATTTACCAATAAATCACTACTGAAAGATGCCTATCCAACCTCTGTTTAAAGACCTTGAAAGATGTAGAGTCCACTACTCTCCAAGCAAGTTCATTCAATTGTTGAACAGTTATTACTATAATGAAGTTCATAAACCATGTTCCCTTTTCTATTTTATTTTTTTATTTCTCTTTGAATGATACTATTTGTCCAGAAAAAAAGAAATTACAAATTTAAAAAGGTAACAATTATTATTTCCAAAAACTGCTATGGCTGATTAGCAAAATGCGGTCCCAAGTGTTTTTGTTTCAAGAACTTCTTTGTTGGTCAACGCTTAAGTTTCGTGGGAAAAATTTGTGCAGATGTAATATCAACATGATAAACAGGACAGATTTTTTTCAGTGTTCCAGCAAATTAACATTTAACTAAGATAGAAATATTATTTCACTCATATAAATCTTGACATTGACCTCTATCATTGTGGAGCTCTTGATCATTGTAATTCAAGCAAATTATTTGCTTTGCATTTTCCAGAAAGTAAAGGACTATGGAAATATTTGCTGGCACAATATATGCTGTTTACAATTGCACAGTGAATGATCTTACTTATGAGTCAATGACTTCCTGTCTCTTGTTCGAATCCTCAAGGGAAAAATAAATGAGTTCATCACTTTGGCTTGCTTAAATGTTCTGATTCAACATTGTGAACCTACGCACATTTTCCCTCCTGTGTTGCTTTTTCTTTCTTAAAGTGAAGAGTTTTTATTAACTAGTAGTGCAACCTATGCATGTTTATTTGGAAGTCTCATTTACTCACTACATGATTGTGTATTGAGCCATGTAAGATTTTTAGGTTATTATTATGGATTGAAATGTTAATTCTCACAAGCCTTATATGCCTTTTTAAAAACATGTTTTACAAGTAGATATATATAATGAGCAAATATTTAGATTGGGGTGGTATCACTGCCTTGCACTTTTTAAAATAAAGGTCTTCATTTTCATATTTTACTTTCATAGAATCATAGAGTCATAGAGTTGGAAGAGACCACAAG
>CM034701.1:368377889-368391785 GCA_020142125.1 Phrynosoma platyrhinos | reverse complement strand
TCCAACTCTATGATTCTATGATTCTATGATTCTATGATTCTATGGCTGGTTAGATCACAGGAGCACCCCACACTGGGGCATTATGTACCAGATCTGTCTCATGTTATGTGCTTTTGCTAATGCCTATTAGCTATATAGTAAACCAAATACTTATGGCATATATATTTTAAATTCAATTTGTAAGCTTAAGGAGATATATTATATAACACTATGTATTAATTATGCAACTTTTTAATGTTTAGATTGTACCTTTATTGGAGAAGATGGATACAAGTGTTATGTGTGACCCCATGGTTAAAAACTGCTTAGATATTTTGGGATTTATATTCTTATCTCTGGATATGAAGAACCCATTGAAAAAAGTGCTGGCAAGGTAATGTGTATGCACCAGTTTTGACTTCTAAAGAGTTTCCTATATTTATAGTATGTACTAAAGAATAAGACTGACATTTGGAAATAAATGTTACAAATTCTGGTATATGGTTGCACAAAGCAAAATACTTTGTTGTTTAGCATATGTTTTTCAAAATGTATTAATATAGAAACAATCCAACCCCTCAGGAACTAGCAGTACTCTAATAAAGTTTTTGGTTTCCAACTTTTTACTTCTGCCTTACTGTTTTAAGTATTGTTGTGTCATCTTTAGCCTGCAGTAAGACTTCAATAATTCATTTGTTAGGATTTTCTGATCCTAATTTTCCTTTTCTAAATAACTTTGTAAGGATGCCACTGTAAATAAATAAATAAAAGCTAAGGCAAAGATAGTATTCAAAAAGATCTTGTAGCACCTTTGAGACTAACTGAAAGAAAGAAGTTGGCAATGTGTTTGTACACTTGAGCCTACTTTCTCATATGTAAGGAAGTAGGCTCAAGTCTACAGAAGCTCATGCTACTTGCTTCTTTCTTTCAGTTAGTCTCAAAGGTGCTACAAGATCCCTTTGGATAGGTTTTACAAACTAACACGGCTGTGTCTTTGAATTTTAAAACACAGATAGGTTGCACAATAATTTTAAATACAGTTAAGTAATTGAGTGTTATCCCAGTAAATTTCTGGCTCCTTTGTTTTCTTTCCTTTACCCTGAAGAAGGAACTTTTAATTATTCATTTTATGTGCAGCTGGAATAGGGTAAGAATTTTTGGGCTTTACAGAATGCCAGAAATAGTGCAGCTTGAGGCCATTTTAACTGTCTTGGTTCAGTGCTAAGGAATCATGGGAACTGTAGTTTATTGTGGCACCAGAGCTCTCTGATAGAGAAGGCTCAGTGTCCCAGAAAAAAATACAATTCCCATGAATCCCTAGCACTGAGCCAGGACAGTTAAAGTGGCCTCAAGCGGCATTATTTCTGTCAGTGTATAAATGCCCTTTGTTAGAATCTCAGATTTTCATTTAAAAAAAGAAGAGTAGGCTGCAGGGTTGAGAGGTTCTAAACATTTTGATGTGAGCCTTGGTGTTGAACAGTTTCCTGTGTCTGCTTTACTAAAATCTACCCCATGCCCAAAGATGACATTAGATGCTTCATTGAAGATAGCCTGAAGTTCATAAATGTTTTGCTTCCATTTAAGAATCTATGAATAGTTTTACTGGATTAAAGGCCTGTCTGTTCAGCATTCTGTTAGCATATGTCCAAAACACACTGCAGAAATAATCCAGTTTGAGACTGCTTTAATTGCCCTAGCCCCATGCTAGGGAATCCTGGGAATTGTAGTTTATTGTGGCACCAAGGCTCTCTGACAGAGAAGGCTAAATGTCTCACAAAACTTCAGTCCCCAGAATTTCCTAGCATGGAGTTAGGGCAGTTAAAGCAGGCTCAAACTGGATTATTTCTGCAATGTGTTTTGGACTATAGTGACCAATCAGATGCTCTAGGAAGATCTGCAAAAGCAGAGCATGAGCACAACAGCACCCTCCCTCTTTTATACCTTAGAGCAGTGGTCCCCAACCTTTTTATTGCCGTGGACTGGTCAATGTTTGATAATTTTTCCGCAGCCCACCGGCTCCTCTGAACAGCGTCAGGGACATCACTCGTCATTCACTAAAGCCGTGCACAGAATCCCCGCCCCCATGCTGATCAGCTGGGCCAGGGCACGTCAGCAGACGCAGGAGTCCCGTCCCTGTGCTTATTATCGGGACTCGCAAAAGTCGCAGGACCCGCCGCCACCACTGCATAGAAGACGCAGTAGCAGGGCGGCCCGATACCATTTTTCTGCGGACCGGTTCCGGGCCGCGGACCAGGGGTTGGGGACCACTGCCTTAGAGCAACTGGTATTCGTTGATACTGGAGATAATATATGGTTACTATGACTAGTAGCCATTGATAGGCTAATTTTCCATGAATTTCCCACTTCTGACTTAAAACTGCTCATGCTGATGACCTTCCTTACAGCTTGCACTAGCAAATTTAATAAAATGTAGGACTAACCATGTTGACTGTTAAAGAAAATCTCAAATAAACATTGGTTATACCTTTATTAGGCCAACCAGAAGGTGCAATCCCCTGAACAAATAGCTTTCAAAGCTCATTGGCTTCTTCATCAGGCTGAGATAACAACAGAAAAAAAATTATGGCAGGAAAATAAAAATAACATTGTTGGAGCAACAGAAGTGGCAGGTCTGCATGTTGTGTTTCTGTTAATTCCATAGTTTGTCTGTGTGCTGTGTGGAGAAGTGCTTACCTTTGTCTGACTGAAACATTCTGTTGTTTTTTTCAATAACCCCAGGTTCTGATAGCCAGCTTGGTGTAGTGGTGTGAGTGCTGGACTAGGACTCTTGGAGGTCAGGTTTTGAATCCCATTTCAGCCATGAAAACCCACTGGGTGACCCTGGGAAAATCACATACTCTCTGTCTCAGAGGAAGGTAATGGCAAACCTCCTCTGAATAAATCTTGCCCAAAAAAACCTTAAAATGGTGCCATAAAATGACTCTGTCTTGAAGGAACTTGTCTTGAAAGCAATCAGGTTCTACTAAACTAATGAGAGAGAGATGATTACTTACCTCTGTCCATTTTGTCCACACCATAAATACTTTTATACAGGCTGATCCTGTCTCTGCCACATCACAAATACTTTTATACAGCTTGATCATGTATCTGCCACTTGCCTTTTTTTCTGAGCTAGAAACCAAAACATTGCTATAGGCAAATTCCTCCAGTCCTTTAGTCTTTTGGGTTTCCAGTTTCTGTATTTTTCCAGTTCTGCAATGTTCTTTTTGTACTTCAGTGACTACAACTGTGAACTGTATTTCACAATTGTATTGCTAGTCCAAGTTGTAATGAAGGTCATCAGCATCACATGTGGTCTGCATAGCAGTTTTGTATAAACCTCCTCTCCTAATGATACATAGTATTTGCTTATTCTCACAACTACTGCATACTGGCTTGATGTTTTAGTTGAGTCTTGGATCTTGTACTGCTTTGTGGGAGCTATGTAGGATTAAGTGCAGGCATAGTTCCATGAACACAATCAGTTGTTCCAACCAACCAGCTTTTCCAGGGTACAACCATTTAGAGTACCTAGAAACTTGTCATGATGCTTTCCTATCCTTCCTATAGAGTTTATATCCTGAGATATGTTTCATTCATTCTTTCCATTATACCAAGTTTTCCTTATTACCAATATATCTATGTTCCTTTTTAAAAACAAGTGTTCTAGCTGCCCCAGTTTAGCTTAGTGTCTTCTGACACTAGCATGGATGCCTCTCTGATTTTATTTTCCATTTCATCCTGAGGATTTTGGTCAGGTGGGCAGCAGTAGTAGTACATAAATATTTGAAAGTTCAGACAGATCAAATTGGATGTTTCTTTACTTCAAAAGCATTTAGTATTTACCTCTCAGATAATTCAATATTTCTCTTCAACTATAGCTCCCTAAATGGCCTCCCTGAACCTCTTATTGCAGAAGCTACGCAGAGTTTAGTGGCTTGCTTTAAGGAGGAATTAAGAACTACAGAGCTGTCTCAGTATAGAAAGACTATGGACAACCTTGCTTCCTGTATGGAAAATATTAACATAGGTATGACATGTCTTTAACTTTTTGGAACTTCCAGTATTTTTAAAAATAATTTATATTGATATGGTTTGTATATGCTGCTAAAATACATACTTTAATATTTCAGGGAAATCATGTGTGAACATTCTGTTGGAAGAAGGTAAATTCTTGGTATTTTTACTCTAATTAAAATGTTTTAATAGTAAATCAGAATATTTTCCCTGTCCTCTTTGGAGGTTATGGGAAATGTGCTTCTATCTTTTAGTAGGTATGCAGATGCTTGAAAAGATTTCTACTACCAGTGGTTTTCAAAAGATTTAAAGAAAGATCTAAAAATAACACTTTAAGCATCACTAACTACAGTAAAAGGGACAAGGAGGCTATACAGACTGACAAGAAACACTGGCAATGGGGTGGAGTGGAGGTGTGGCGACTGCACGCTGCACGGCTTGACTCCGCCCCCAAGCTGGCGTCCTTCCACCCAGACAGCAGGCGGCATCACAACATTTTTGTGGCGCAGCATTTAGACACGCTATACCAAAGAAACGCAGAAAAGCTGTTGCCACAGCTCCTTTTGGAGCTTTTTGCCAGCTCCAAAAGGAGCAGGTTTTTGCTGCTCCTTTTGGAGCTGGCAAATCACCAGATTGGGGCCATGGTATATGGTTGCTGCAGCCCCGATCTGGCACTCAAAGGGGTGGCACAGAGCTGTTCCTTTGGGGCCATCTGCTTTGCCCTAAGGTTTACATTTAACACTAAATGATGGTTTAATGCAATGTGCATGAACTATCAGAAGCCAGAGAAAAGGCTTTTGTGGATGTGGTTCCATCTTTCCTCTCCTACTGTGCAAGTGGGAGAAAGAATTTGCCCATGGTTATATTCCCCTAATCTTACTTCTTGTATGCAAACCAAAGGTCGTGGTTTATCACCCACTCTGCTTGGTTTCCAGCTAAATCAAGTGTAATTTTTTAAGGGGGGGGAGGGGGAGGAATTTATTTTTAATTGTTGTTGTGATTTTATCTTGTAAGCCGCCCCGATTGCGCTCAGAGGGGCGGGGTATTAAATAAAAATTATTATTATTATTATTATTATTATTATTATTATTATTATTATTAAACCATATGCTATGAAGTTGGCTTTTTTAACATGTCCTCTTAGTGCTTTATCCTCCTAGCATTCTCTTGAAACTGGAATCTGGAACAAGAAAACACATGCAGGCTCCTCAATTAATGTGACTGCATTATTCAGTGTAGGGATGGGCATCAACTCAACACTTTTATGGCCACATATATTGATTCTGGCGCTCAGAGGGTGGCATGTTCCCACCGTGTCCCTTGCTGAACTATTTTGTTTTTACTTTATTTTTTTTTTAATTTAATTGAAATACCCTCCCTATTGATTAGGGTTGTGCAACACAGTTTCACCATGTTTTTCTGTCACTGTAGTCTGTTTTAGCCTAAGAGATGCCTTTTAAAAAAAAAGTAAAATAGCTCAAGGGAGTCAAAAACATAATGGGCATTGTGAGTAAAACATTTGCATGGGTATGGGACTCTTGTAGGCCTCAAATGGCCTTGAAGGGGCTGCCTGTCATCCATGGGACACACTTTCTCCAACCATCCCAATGTAGTAGCTGTTGTTACTTACATAACCCTATTACTATGGAGTCTATTAAAGAGTAAAATGAGAACAAAGAAAGACCTTGGTTCTAAAGAGATTAAGGTACAGTTTACATTTTTTCAGTGTAGGTTGGAGAAAGATTATAGCAAGGGTAAAGAATAGATAGACGTTCAGCCACATGCCCTTTGGGGCTTAGTTTCAAGTAGTGAAATGAAATTATGACTGCTATGTGTTAGGGGGGCTCTGAACATTTGTATCTCATCATGTCAAATATAATGCACTACCTGTATAAAAATCATTAAAGGAAATTACTACCATTTTTGTTATTGGTGGGAAGACACTCAGTTCAATAAAGCCCATTACTGCCTCTAAAGACCTGGTTACACACACACACACACACACACACACACACACGTGTGTGAGGTTAATAAAAAACATTAAAGTAGGTGTTAAACATATTTTAAAAAGAAGAAAGTTTGAAATCTGTTTCTGGTAACCACCCAGCTACTTCAGAAGTGGGGCAGGCTCATGGAACAAAGTCTTAGATGAACAATTGTGTAGATTTGTAAGAAAAAATATATATGAGATTAGTTCCTTATATCAGATAATTTGTATATATTTTCCAATTGTAATTTCACAGCTCTTCAATTTCTTCAGAGATCTATACTTGAAATAGAGAAAGAAAGTAGGTGAGTACCATCAGCATAAAATGGGATGTGCAAAATGTCATGTGGGAGCATAAGAAGGACTATATTTATTTATTGAATTTATATTTAATTAATAACCTTCCTTTTTCCTAAAAAGGGATTCTGCATGGAAGGAGGTCTTCTTTTTATCTCCCTTGAATTTCCAAAAGGGGATTAATGGTAGCAGTATGACTCATTGATATTTTCCTTGAAATCACTTTCACTTTACGAAAAAGAACCCCTTTTGTCAGAACAGTTTGGAATGCAAAAGTAAAAGGCAACAGAAAATGTGTCAGAATTCTGAATGCAAATGTTCTCATTGATCTGGTATGAAGGGACTAAACAGATAGGCTAGGAAAGTACTGGCTTGACTTGTGCTTTCTTTACCTGGATGCTTACTTGATTGTCCCCAGGCTGGCATGGAGATGGATGAGTGTTTACACACCTGCCGGTCCCTTATCTCCATCTGTCGATGCCACGAGTAAGTATATGCCCATTGTTTCCTCTGATGCAGAAACGGGGCACCTGGCTGCACCCACGTGGACAGGCACCCCATTTTCATCTTGAATATGGTGACAGGGGTCTACGCAGTAGTGGCATTGATGGACGGAGGTAGGGGGTGAACTCTGAGGGAAATGGGTCAATTTGATATGCGTTAAGGACCTTTTACCCTGATATTAGGCTGGATCTACTGGATCCATGTCTGGTTTGCCAGGATCCATCCTGATCCTGGCCCTGGGGGTTTGGCCGGTATCATCCAAACAAGAAAACACGAGCCCTGGCGAAACATGTTTTGGCCTGTGTGGACAGCTTCAGAGTGAACTTTTATAATAACCAATGTAAAGAAACACAAGAAGACAACAACAACATAACAACAAAAAAGAAATTAAAAGGAAATTCAAACCAAGAGTTGTACTTCTATAACAGCAAGAGTGGTGGTTTGATTCAATCATGAAAACAACAACCTTGAGCTTGGGAGACCTGAGAAGACTGTGACTTTTGAAGGTCTTTCATTCATAGGATTGCCATAATTCAGAATCAACATGATGGTAAATAAAAACAATAACAAAGAAACCTTAAAACCATTGACAATATCCGTGAATATATTCCTTCTGTGTGCCTTTTTTAGTGGGAAGCATTTCCACTTACCTCCTTAGACCATCTTCTGAAGGTCCTTTGAGCATCCCTCCCCCATCATCTATAGTGCAGTGGGTGAGAACACATGATGTTCCACAGTGGAAAGAATTTGCTTTGGAGGTCTGAGTGATACATTTTGGAAGGAACAAGGAGGAGGAGAGGAAGACCAAGTTTTGTAGTGGAAGTGGAACCATGCAATGTTCTATCCATGTTAAAATATGGAGTTGCAGATTGTGTGTGTGTGTGTGTGTGTGTATTATTGTAAGAGTCTAGCACAATGATTTGATTTGATTTGATTTTTTTAAAAGAAAGCTCAGTGGAAACCGCATTGCTCAAACTCGCTTGATGCATGATTTGTTGATGGGTGTTAAAGTTTCAATGATGCTGATACAAAAAATGGAAGAAAATATTCAGGAAAATATTTGGAAGAGATTGGATTGTCGTGCCTGGCAAAGTATGTGTGGGCTACTGACCACTTTTATAGGCTTCTTAAATAATGGTAAGTTATTGTCCTTGTTAATTTGACCTATTTATTAAAAAAAAATCAGCCATACTGGCTTTTTTTCTTGGGTAGCTGAGAATGTGGCACTTTTGCTTTCTGATGGTTGAATATAGACAAATTTAGGCTGCATCTCTTCTGAGAAATAATCCAGTTCGACACCACTTTAACTACCATGTCTCACTGCTATGTAATTCTGGGAATTGTAGTTTGTTGAGGCCCCAGAGCTCTCTGACAGGGAAGGCTAAATATCTTACATAATTACAAATCCCAGAATTTTATAGCACTGAGCCAAGGCAGTTAAAGTGGTGTCAAAATGGGTTATTTCTGCAGTGTGAGTGCACAATTTATATAATACATAAATTAATTTTGTGTTTAGACTTCAGTCTCATCTCCAAGATATCTCATTATGTATGTATATGCAAATTCTGGTGTTCTGAAATCCAAAGAAATCCCAAATACTTCTGTGACCACCTGGTTACACCTGATTCTTCTCCTGTCTTACAATTTATAGTTTGAGGCTTCTCTTCCCTTAGAACTATTTCTTCAACCTGTGGTCCAGCTATTGGTCCCAGTTTTGTCCTAAATAACCCTTTTACTTAGGAATGGGCTCCCAGTAGCCTTCTCTATTAAGTGTTATAATATTCTTGGTAGCATAGTTTTGATGTTATTCTTTATAAATTATTCTATTATCATCATGTTATTCACTTCAAACTATTCATTTTGAACAAGAAGAAAAATAACTTATTTACAGACATAACTTGTATCTCTTAGCAGTTTCTCAAGGCTTATTGTTACAATGTGTACATTATTTCACTTGTTACACATTGTCTTTGTTCCAGTTCACTCACTGATTTGATTTCCACCTGAAACTGTGTATCCTCTAAACCAGGGGTAGGCAACCTAAGGCCCGGGGGCCGGATGCGGCCCACTGAGGCCTCTGGACCGGCCCCTAGCCGGTCCTGCCACCGCCGCCGCCGCCGCCCCCCCGCCCGCCATGATGATATTGATTATTGTTGTTATTACTTGTTCTTGGGGTTTTCTTGGCAAAATCTCCACAAGGGGTTTTGCCATGGCTTTTCTGGGGCTGACAGAGTGTGCATGCATATATTTTTAAATTTTTAAAATTTTTAAATTAAAAAAAATATTTATTTATTTATTTATTTATTTATTTATTTATTTTTGGTGCTTCGGCCCCCAAATTGTCTGAGGGACAGCAACCCGGCCCCCGGCTCAAAAAGGTTGCCTACCCCTGCTCTAAACACATGTTCCACTAAAGCCCCTTCATTAGGAGTATAAATCCTATGGAAGTCTAGCTCTGTTTACAAGTCACAATTCTCCAGAACAAGGTGGTAATGAATCCCCCTGAACTGGCTCTTCACTTCTCAAATAATGTAACACTCTCAACTAAATTCCCAGGACTTTCTTTGTCCTATTAAATCTTTTCTTCCTTACATGGGAGTCTGAATCCCATTAAGGCTAATCTCTACTTCTAACTGCATTCCTGGCAGTTCATGACACACTCACCTATTCTTAATGGCCCCTCCTCCTTTTTATAGCCACTCATCAGGCAGGCCCCCACCTTTTTGCCAGCCTGTCTCTGGCTGTTGTGTACATTCTTATTTGCCAGTGTCTCTCCACAACTTCTGGTCCCAATAATTTCAGATAAGAATGACTCAATCTGTATAAGTCTTCATAATGAGAAAAATCATTTTTGTAAATAATCTTATGTAAAAAATATATAAATCATATGATTCTACTCATGGGAAAGGTGCTGCTGCTGCTGATTTCCATCAGTTACAGTCCTCTGTGTCTCAAGAAACTTGGTTGTAAATGCCTAGAGGACTCATTGGAAAAGCTTGTGAAGTGGTGTGGGAAGTGCAAGAGGAGATGTAACTGGTGAGAAGCCTTTCTCACTATTGTAAATGACAAGTTGTGGAGGAATGCAGTCCTTTCTACAAATGAAAGGAGTTCTGTTTTTGAAAGGGCTATAGGTTGAGTCTCCCTTCATACTGATGTCCTTATAAAAACCGTCACATTTGTTGTTGATAGAAAATATTTCTATAATTTAAATACAGTCAGTCCTCCTTATCCATGGATTTTTTTTCATCCATGGATTCAAGCATCCACAGCTTGAAAAATATATTTTAAAAATAGAAATTCCAAATAGCAAATCTTTGATTTTCCATTTTATATAAGGGGCACCATTTTGTTCACCACTGTATATAACGGGACTTGAGCATCCACGGAATTTGTTATCCACGTGAGATTCTGGAACCAAACCCCAGCAGATATTAAGGACCCACTGTACTCTTTTTGTGGAAGCATGAGTTTATCTGTAGCAAGCTTTTTGCCTGCTTAATTTTAATAACCTACTTTTTATGTTCCTAAGAGAGGTACATTTAATGTACTAAAAAGATGGATAAACTGTTTACAGGTCATAGATTTTTACTCAGGCTTTCCAGTTTATTTGATGTGTTTTGCTATGTCTAGGAGTACTTTTAACTATACCCCCTTTTAACTATACGTGTTAGGGTTTACGTGATGGATGCAGCAACAATAAAACTGCATTATGTTATGAAATTCATGGGATCACCATAAAGTTGACAGTAGACTTGAATGCACAAACACACACACATACATATTAGGGATGACTTTAAGAATTTTTGTATCATTTCTAATACTACTATGTATCCTTTTTCTATAGAAGATCTCTTGCAAACAGTCCAGACTACAGCAGGATTGGCTGTTGTTCTTTTTATGAAAACTATGTTTGAACCAGCTGAAAAGCTACCTTATTTGGTGAGTGTGTTTCCTTTGTAATTGTAAAAATTTGAAAATTAATTTTAACAGTGTGATCAGACTACATTAAGTTGATTATTGCTGGGAGAAAACAAACTAGAAGTATAGCAGTCAGTTCAGTGTTGGTTAGTTCCAACCACATCTATTCAAGAATAAGCTCCTCTAAATTCAATAGGACACGCTCCTAGGTAAGTGAGCATAGGACTGCAGCCTTGGGCCTGAAGAAGACAGCTGGAATCGGGCCATGATTGGCCTGGGACCATGGTGACTGCATGGCCCGCTCTCAAAGCAGGCTGCTGCCACGGTCCCAAAGCTACCCTCCAGCAGGAGTGGCTTTTTGCTGCTCCTTTTTCTGGCGAGTTCGGGCCACCTTTGGCAGCCTCGGAGTGGCTTCTGGTCACTTTGGAGGCGTGCATCATCTGAATGCTATGTCCCCAAAGCAGCCAGAAGCTGCTTCTTTTGGCCTGTTTTGGCCTTTGACACTTTTTAAATCACTTTTTCATTGTTCTCTTTTACTCAGACAACAATACATAATCTTCTCCATTCTGAAGCATTTTAGGCATTCACAGAATTGTTAATCCCATGTAGGAGAGACTCAAGGAATTAATGGAATTTACATAAGTACTAAATTATCAAGTTCCCATTGATTCAGTCTAGCTTAGTTGGGACTAATAATTGTACATATCAGACTACAGTTCAGCAGGATGTATGTCTTAGGGGTGAAACAGATGGGCAAGATAAAGCAGTTTCCAACAGCTTTGAAGGTGGGGCATTTAGATAATGCATGCCTCCAAAGCAGGTGGAAACCAAACCGAAGGTGTGCTCCAAGGCTACATACCGAAGCAAAAAGAAGCTGGGATAGTCTGATTCAAGGCAGAAAACCCTCATTTTCATCCTTGCCTATAAACACCTTAACATGAGTGCAGGGCTGTGACAAAGCAAAGAAATGAAAGTGCGACAACTCCAACGGATATAATGACAACATACACAAACCAGACAGTCCAATTTGGGAACATGGGGTGAAGGGGGCACGCATGGTAGGCCTCCATGATTATGCTTTGCCAATGTATCATTTTCACACTGATGCTTTGTGTGGCTGGTGCATTGCACATGTGACTGTGTAGCTCATCAAAGGGGCAGACATGCTATGGGATGGCATTTGGGTGGACATGGGAAGCACCTGGGGGTCGCAGACAGTGTGTTTGTAGTGTACATGTATGATGGGGAGGCAGCAAAAAAGTACTCAGCAATGTGGCTTGATACCACGCTGTGTGGTCAGACTGTGTGCATTTGGCTTGCCTGGAGAGTGGACTGTGCGGGGAGCGGGGCTTCAACCCTGATTTGGGGGAAAAAGCAGGATTAGCCACTTTTTCCTGCCTGTCTGTTCTGAGCCTCTGACTACAATCCTCTACTGACTTGGGAGCGTTTCTGGTTGAACTTTAGATGGTAGCATAGAGGATAACAAAACTATGCATGGTTATTCAGAGGTAAAAACCACTGTATTCAGTGGGACTCCCAGAGGTATGAGGGATTGAACACTTCTTAGTAAACATGCATACAATTTGGTTTAAATGTTTTATGTTTATCTAATAATTCATTGTGGTGATGTACTGGTGTAAGTGAGGACTAGACAAGTTTTTGACACCTTTTTCTGCAGTGAGAATCTCAAAAAAATGTTTTGAAAGGAGATTTGAAAATGCTGCAATGAATTTATCCAGTTTTCCCTTTACAGTGAGATATTACTGTAATGTATGTATAGCTGTATGCAAAAGGATATGTATCACTTTTGAGACTAACTCAAAGAAAGAAAATTTAGCATAAGGTTTTGTAGAATGAGTCTTATTTCATCATCATCTGATGAAGCAGCACATGGACCCAAAAACTTCTCTGCCTACAATTTGTCGATGATGTTTGGCCAGATGGAAAACAATCACCAGGATTTCAATAACTTTGACCTTATTATCAATCTGAGCCTGGAAAAATCAACATAACAAATTCACTTTCTTGACACCACAGTGAAACTGTAGAATGGACTTTTAAGTACCACAATCTGTCAAAAGCCTATTGATCACTACACATACTTACGTGTCTCCAGTATCCACCCAGAACAAACTACTGTTTACAGCCAGGCCCTCCAATATGACATCTGCTTAGACCCACCAGGCAGAAGTAATGGATTTACAACAGGCATTTCTCAAATTACAATATCCACCTAAGGAGGCAAGATTAATACCCAGAAACTATCAACTACAAGATAGAACAAAAACAAAAAATGACAGAACACCCTTAATGGTCACTTACAGTCCCAAGTAGAGACCACTCGGACACATCGTCAATGAGTTACAACCACTTCTTGAGAATGATGGTGCTCTCACAAGCTCTGGGAGGAAGGCCTTTCATCTTAAAACAAAACAAAACAAAAAAAAATACTCACAATAGGATGTGCAACATGGATAGTAATGCAGGGACAAGACCCTGCTGCAAACTTCTATACCGATTCTGTCCCCACATCTGCTGTGGGAGCAATATTACAGGAGCCAATAATGTCACCCTCAACATCAGAGGTGCATTTATTTGCTCTTCCTCCAGTGTGACATATGCCATCCTATGCCAGCAATGCCCCTCTATATTCTACACTGGACAAACAGGACAATCTATGTGTAAGAGGATTAATGGACACACACCTGACATTAGAAATGCCAGTCCCTAAAAACATTTAAACCACCACGGACATACAATAAGGAGTTTATAGGTCACAGTCCTTGAACAAGGAAGTTACAAAAGAAGATTATAAGAGAAACAGATGAATTGAATTATATTCTCAAATTCCATTCCATTAGCAGAGATATGAACAAAGACAATGGATTCATGGCAGACTACATACATTAATACAAGAGTTCTTGCTACTGCACATATAGAATCATAGAATCATAGAATCATAGAGTTGAAAGAGACCACAAGGGCCATCCAGTCCAACCCCCTGCCATGCAGGAATTCCCAATCAAAGCATCCCTGACAGATGGCCATCCAGCCTCTGCTTAAAGACCTCCAGGGAAGGAGACTCCACTACTCTCCGGGGGAGTGTGTTCCACTGTCGAGACTCCACTACTCTCCGGGGGAGTGTGTTTACTGTCAGGAAGTTCCTCCTAATGTTGAGGTGGAATCTCTTTTCT
>CM034701.1:368352805-368368738 GCA_020142125.1 Phrynosoma platyrhinos | reverse complement strand
TTGAATTTTTCGTAAGATGAAGCATTCGTAAGTAGAGATACCACTGTACTACTACTACTAAGAATATAATTGAATATTGTTCATGCCATTGTATTTCCAATTTCTTGTATGTATGATCATGAAAGTTGGACAGTGAAAGCTGATAAGAAGAAAACTAATTTGAAATGAGGTGCTGGAAAAGAATTCTATGGATATCCTGGACTGCTAACATAATAAATAAATGGGTTATAGAGGAAATTAAGCCTGAACTCTCCTGAGAAACCTATATGTCATATCCAGAAGTATATGGATCTGTCACGATAAGGGATATGTGAGAATGGGAGAAAATGATATGGTGAAACGGTGCTATGGAGAAATAAAAAAGAATTGAAAAGGGAGTTGGGGCAGTAATCTGAATGGAAGGCAAGCAGGGAACAGATGGGCATTGGCCTGAGAGAGAGGGCAGTTTATGGCATTGCTTACATCCTGAGAAAAGACTTTGATGACAGAACAACACCTTCCTTCCTGAAATAGATGGGCTGATACGAGGGCTGGGGAAGCTGCAGGAAGAGCAGCAAGTTTAAAGAATCCTTTGATGTAGTTGAAAGCACGAAGACTGTGGGTTAGCACAGGGAGGGGCTGAAGGGCACTCTTAAAGGAGGGGTAGTTTCGGGGGGAAATCAGATCTGACATTACCAAGCCTGTGGCAAACTTCTGTCCAGGAAATCCAAAAATAAGCTGTAGTAATTTCCACTATCATGCTGTCTTAGTTCCTGCATTCTGGGTTCGCTAAACATGACACTATATGACTAAATTGTGAGATTGTTATACCTTGGACGCATCAAGAGATGGCATGAACCCATTAGAAAAAATAATTTTGCTTGAAGCCTGCATTCCAGATGGATAGATTTAGGGCCTGTACATACTGCCAGAAATAATCCATCTTGAGACCACTTTAACTGCCCTGCTTCAGTGCTAGGGAATCATGGGAATTGTAGTTTATTGTGACACTAGAGCTCTCTAACAGAAGGCTAAATGTCTCAGAAAAAACTACAGTTCCCGTGATTCCCTAGCATTGGGCCAGGACAATTAAAGTGCTTGTCAAGTTGGATTGTTTCTTGCAGTCTGTAAAGGCCCCTAATCAATGAAGCCATGGTCCCGAGTCTGCAAACTCTATGTAGGGCTGTTGATGATAGGGTGGCTTGGAGGTTTCTCATTGATAGGGTCACCGTACATTGCCTTGGAGGGTGGTGGACCTTCCTTCTTTGGAGGTCTTTAAACAGGTTGGATGGGCTTCTTTCAAGAGTGTTTGAGTTGTGTATTCCTGCATAAGAAGGGGTTGGATTAAATGGCCCTTGTGGCCCCTTCCAACTCTATGATTCTATGATCCTATGAATCTAAGTGAGAAGTCAGGAGAGCTATATAGGACAAGTCTGTTCAGATGCCTGTTACAGTGGGCCTCTAGTATCCACTGGGGGTTGGTTCCAGGACCCTCCGTGGATAACAAAATTTGTGGATGCTCAAGTCCCATTAAATCATTTGCATAGTAGATAAACTTATATAAACTGGCAAAATAAAGGTTTGCTTTTTGGCATTTATAAATTTTGAAAATATTTTCAAACTGTGGATACTTGAATCCATGGGTAAAAAATACATGGATATGAAGGGCTGACTGTACTGCTTACTTGGTTTTTTGTTACTCCAAAGTTACTTGTAAGAGGAAGGTTTCTTTGTTTGTTTTAGTCATGCTGCTGCTGTGATAATATGTTAACCAGATTTTCCTGCATGGTAAATAAGTTCTGAATGCACAGCTCACAACAAAGAGTGGAATAATATATGTCACAGATCAAAATTTCCATGTTCATGTTGTTTTTACTTAGCTGCTCCGCATTCATTTTTTTCTGGATATACCAAGTCTCTCTTCTTTGTAATTCCAAGCAATATGTCAGTGTCTTGCAAAATTATAAAAGACAAAAAAGCAAGTATCCAAAACTATTTCTGCCCTATTGACATCAAATGGAAAAATTATATCCTGATATTATATAATCAAAGACTAAATATCTGTGAATCAAGTATAGAGAAGGAATTTCCATTTACTTATAGAGGGACTATAGCTTCTGTTGCTCATGTCCATTGAACATCCTGGCTGAAGAGACTGGAATCCAGTAACTTCTGCAGGATCACAGAATCCCTGTCCCTGCTGTGATGTAAAATATTGAATCTAAAATGTCTTCTTTCAAGACAATAATGTTTGGGTATTGATTGTCTTTTTTAAAAACAGGACAAAGCCAGGAATTATTTCAGATTTCTCAAGAAGTTGATCCTGCTCGTGTACAAAGTCTAGTCCATTGTTTTGCCAGTACTTTCGAGGAGGTAAAGATTTTGGCATTCGATCTGCTGATGAAGCTTCATCCTGCTCTGCCTTATTTTCAGGTACAGACACAATGATATTTGGGTCCTGTGCAAAGGGAAAGGTGGGATATAAATCAGAGGCAGAGGGAGAGGGAGAGAGAGAATTAATGTATACAAACTGTAATATTAAAAGAGGGAGAATAATATTTGTGTTACAAAACATTGATTTTTAGTTTTGTAGTGACTACTTGCTGAATGTTTCAACTCTTAAATCAAAACTTAATTCAGACATAGAATCATAGAATTATAGAGTTGGAAGAGACCACAAGGACCATCCAGTCCAACCCCCTGCCATGCAAGAACCCCCAATCAAAGTATCCCTGACAGATGGCCATCTAGCCTCTGCTTAAAGACTTCCAAGGAAGGAGACTCCACCACACTCCAAGGGAGTGTGTTCCACTGTTGAACAGCCCTTACTGTCAGGAAGTTCCTCCTAATGTTGAGGTGGAATCTCAGAAGATGGCTGCCTTTTTAATGTACGTAACACTCTTGTGACATTTAGAATAACATTAGAACTGTTAGTATGTAAAGGAATCTTGAAGTACCTTTGAGACTAAATGAGAGAAAGAAGTTAGTAGCGTAAGCTTTCATAGATGTAAGTCTTGAGTCTTTGCTACCAATTTCTTTCTTTTGGTTAGCCTCAAAGGTGTTATAAGATTCCAAAGGTGCTATAAGATTCCTTTGCATACTGATCCATATTGACATGGCTATGTCTTTTAATTAAAACTGTCAGGAAAGGGCAAGGAACACAAATTGATACAAGAGGATACTGGAGGACATCTTTTCCTGGTAGGCCAATTAGAGATGGAGTTGACATAGCAATAACAATAGCTATACCATTTATCAGTGCACTTAAGCACTCCCTTATGTGACAAGTGATAGGAAGGGGGCTGTACAACCAGCATTTTCCTAGATAGGGTTGATCTTTCTTCTATGCACTGTTTTTGCCTCTAGACTGGCGATATTGGAGGCAGCAGACAGGATTTGTTTGATTCCTTCATTGTGCTGATCCCTTCATCATGTGTTTGTAGAAACACATATCTAAGACTACTTTTTAACCTGCAAAATCTGGTTAAAGTGGGGAGGTCGTCTTATACGCCGGGTATAAGAATAAGGAGGATAGAGGTGCTAAAACTCTATATTTTGACTGTAAAAATGGGGGGTTGTCTTATACGCCGGGTCGTCTTATACGCCAGAAAATACGGTAGATATGCCTGCCCCAAGAGTTAGACCATCTTCTCTCCCTATCTTTGCTGCTGCTATTGTTATTGTTATTGTTTTTGTGTTTGTGATTTATTTTAAGTCTGTTTTAAATTGTTTCATGTTTAATATCATTTTAAGGGGTGGGTGGGTTCTTGGGGTTTGTATGTATTTTATTGTAGTTTTAATGCTGTAAGCCACCCCGGTTGCATTGTAGAGGGGCGGGATAGAATTATTATTATTATTATTATTATTATATTGAAATCTATTGTAAAGTAGTTCCTAGCTGAGCTAAATTCTTCCTATGAGACTTAGAATCATAGAATCTACTATAGTTTTTTTGTGGGTTTTTTCAGCCTGTGTGGCCATGTTCTAGAAGAGTTTCTTTCTGACATTTCGCCAGCATCTGTGGCTAGTATCTTCAGAGAAAATTGAAATGGAAAAGCAGGGTCTCACAGTATATATACACCCATGCTTTTCCATTTCAGTTTTCTCTGAAGATGCTAGCCACAGATGCTGGCGAAACGTCAGAAAGAAACTCTTCTAGAACATGGCCACACAGCCCGAAAAAACCCACAAAAAAACTATGGATGCCGGCCATGAAAGCCTACGACTTCACATAGAATCTACTGTTTTTCTGTTCCTAGCTAATAGTAATATTTGCTTTCTGGTAGTTATCAAAAAGAAGAGTGGATTAAAACATCCACCAATACTTTACTCAACATGCTTGTAATTAAACTTTTGAACTTTTATTTCTTTATATTTTAGGATCCTGAAAAATTGCAGTCATTGTTTGAAGTAGCAATGCAACTCAGCAAAAGTACCAAACCCTATGACTGTGTGACTGCCTCCTATTTACTAAACTTCTTAATACATCAGAAAAATCTGCCAAATATCAACTTTAAGAATGATCTATTTCTGAACACATTTCATCCTGATGTGAATGCTGACCCAGTGGAAGGGAACACATTGGCTGGTTAGTATTAAGTAGTAGAAAAACTGTTTTGTTCCCTTTTGTTGTAAATCTTCATTATACAGTTGTCCCTTCCAGACCCCCTGCAAATCGGAAATATCACAAATACTGGAGCCCCATTGGATAATTAATAATAATAATAATAATAATAATAATAATAATAATAATAATAATAATTTTTATTTTTATACCGCCCTTTGGCGAACCAATCCGGGTGGTTTACAACATTAAAAACATACAACATAAACAATATATTTCCCTCCCCCCTTAAAAAGTTATTAAACTATATAACAATTAAAATCACAATAACAAATTAAAAACAGAAAATAATACCAACAATTTAAAAACCCCTGTAACTACAGTTCTAAGGAGAGCTATGGAGACACAGCTAAGGAGGAGGGGAGGGGGAGATCCCGAGGCCGGGATAGAATGGCTGCATGTGCGCCTCAGGTCCGTGTGCCATTTTGTCCCTCGCCGCTTGCCTTCTGCAAAAGACTGAGACTGGACGGCAAGTCTGCAAATGGCAAGGGATGAGTGTATTTTGAAATCTAGCCTAACCTAGAAATGCAGATGGCATGGACCACATCTTATATATTGAAGATTATGCTTATTCCCTTTTGAAAAATCACATTAAACTTTTCAGTAAATGTTGACTGTTTTTTCAGTTGTCCTGCTCTTGGTCATTTGTCTCTTGTTTTCCCTTTTTTATTGTCCTGTTGTTGTTTTTTTATTAAAGGATTGTATAGTAATACCTGTAATTAATACATCTATCTCTGCTATGATTAAAAAAGACATATCCTTCTTCATTCAGATTACATAAGACTTAAATGAATGTCTTCAAGGCCAAATGGCATTTTTCATATTTCATCTTATTAAAAAAATACCTTTTGAATAATCTTATTTCATAGCAAATTGTATGAAAAATGGTTGAAATGTGCCATTTCTGTCCTGAAATATGCGGATGTTCAATTCCTTTTCTTATATTCTCTCTTTTCACAGTCAACTTTATCTTCATAAGTGATTGTCACCAAATTGGTTGTGTTCACCATTATCTGTTTTTGTCTTGTCTGTTTTTGTATAGAATATTATTTTGCTTTTACCAAGTCTTCAGTAATTATCACTGCTTTTTCTTTGTTTTTACTAATTTACAGTTATCAAGTACTTATTGCAAAATCTTGAAATAGAAATATTACAAGCTGAGAAATCTTTGCTGCAAGCAGCTGCTTCATTTCCAATGTATGGCAGAGTACATTGTATAACAGGAGCTTTGCATCTTATATCATTAAAGTGAGTAAGTTTACCAAACATGTTTCTTGCCATTCTTTATGCATGTAGCTGCAGTTTTTCAAAGTTTTGCTTGTCCCATGTGACACAGACCTGATTCCTTACCCCAGGGGTAGGCTACCTTTCCCCTTTAAGGGCCGAGGGACTTCAGCTCCCAGAATCCCAGGAGCTACTGGCCAACATGGGACTATTGGCCAACATGGCTGAGGCTTCTGGGAGCTGAAGTCCCTCGGCCCTTAAAGGGGAAAGGTTGCCTACCCCTGCCTTACCCCTTTCTTTTTTTAGCTGAGGGACTGAGAATTCTTTGCTATTTGCCTAGCTAACATGTATCTGTTTGGAGACTCCCTCATTACCTTCTGATTACCTAAGCTCCCACCTTGTGAACAGTAGTACAAACAGGCAGATTTAGCATCTTACACTTACACACTCTTACATTTGGGACTTTTAGGCTGTTTAAATATGGGAGAAAGAGTAGGTATCTTAATAGTCTTTTAGGCTTTAGGGAAGCATACATATTTATGCACACTCCTTTTGGGAGGGGACATAGACTTCCCATTGTCTGTCCAATCAGAGATGCATCTAACTAGTCCCTATTAATGACAATAATAATTTTTCCCTTCAATGGAAAGTGAGATTTATATGAGGCTGCTAAAAAGACAAATCACCTGAGAGTATGATTAACCACCATTTCTGGCTACCTGCCATCAGAGTACATCAACTATTAGCCTGCTTATAAGTGGTTGCATCAACCAATTAACATTATCATAATCATGCAGTATTCCTTTTGGGTTTTGTTATACTCCTTTCACTAGTTTAATGTTTCCTTGTTGGACTATTTTCTCCTTATTTCCTTTGTTTTGGTTTAGGTGGCTTCATGCCCAGAACTAGATAGTAGGCATGCACTCTTAATATTTAGATGCCTAACATAATTTAAGCTGCAGGGCTTAAATTTTTCAAAGAATGTTCTCAAATTAGTGTGCAGCCTGTAACACATCTAACAGTGAGAGAGTTTTAGAACAGGTCTTCTGTCATAATGACCTGCATTATGATCTGTTAACCTTCCTGCTGCATGGAAGACCTAATGCTGGTAAAGCCACCCACTTAAAGCAGTAACATGAGAGGAAGACAGGAATAGATGTCTGAATGGTTCAGATTTAAAAAAACAAAACAAAACAAAACAAAAACCTCTGGGCCTAGTGCAAGTTAGGGTGATAGTTAGGCTGAACTTCAGGTGGCAGAATGTCTTTGCTCAGCATTGACAACTATGTACTACATCAAAATAGCTGCTCAGTAAAGATTAATTATATCATTAATTTAGGATGCTGTAAAGTACAGTTTTCTTGAACCATTTCTGTCATTCTGCTTATCTCATAACACAATAAGCTGCCACTGATTTCCCTGTGAAAAGCAGCTACCCTTACTATATATGAATGTTAATGATTGTTGCTGTATGGCGGGTGTTACCATATTTAATCTTCTTGGTGTGACTTGGCACTGCAAACTTAAAATGGTGTACCTGTGGGATCTCCCATCATTAGTGATGTTGTTAATAAGGAAAAAAAGTGAAATAGCATGCTACACTAAAATTAATTTCTAAGTTTTGAAGTGAATTGTGAATTATCTGATATATCCATAGGAAGAAAAAAGCTTTGGTTATACTCCTTTCATATATATGTCAATTTTTTTTTAAGAAACAGAAGCTATGTGCTGGTTTTTAATGATGATATGTTCATTTCGAATTCTCTGACTTGTCTTCTTACAGTAATATGACACGGATTTCTGAATGGAAAGAGCTGGTGGAAAAGCTTATTGGGATGTCCTATACACTTTCTGCTGTAGTATCTCCAGTTGTTCAGAGTTCTTCACCAGAAGGCCTTATTCCAATGGATACTGACTTGGGTAAAACATGAACATGTCTAAAATTTCTGAATGTCTTGGTGTTGTATCCTAACCTACCTTAAGACACTTTATGGAACTTGTTTTTCTCTCATTGCCACTTTCCTTCATCACTTGGTTGTTCACCCTCTAGCCCAGGGGTAGGCAACCTTTCCCCTTTTAGGGCCAAGGGACTTCAGCTCCCAGAATCCTAGGAGCTATTGGCCAACATGGGACTATTGGCCAACATGGCTGAGGCTTCTGGGAGCTGAAGTCCCTCAGCCCTTAAAGGGGAAAGGTTGCCTACCCCTGCTCTAGCCTCTCCTCCATCACAGGAATACATGTGCTGCCCTTCATGTTTCCATCCATTCATGCACTTAGAGGCTCTGCATTCATTATTAGATGATTTCATTCAGATTAATGAAATTGAAGGCTTTTCCACAGTAATTCAGGTTTGCACTCATATGAAAATCTTTCTAGTGTAACTAGTAGGATGTGGCCTCTATCTGTCTTTCTATCTGGAGTGAGACTGTGGTGTGTGTGTGTGTGTACACAGCAGAACAAGTGCAACTCAACGAGAAGACTCAAATGAATCTCTACTCTTCCCAATGTCTCAGCATGACAGAGTACTTTCATCTAAGCTATTTACCTCTATCTTCCTCATGGATTTCAACCTATTCTTCTAAGCTTTGCACATTATTACTTTTCCTTGGGTTTCAAAGCATTGTTGGGTGCTCCCCCAGTAGCTTGCGAGTGTTCTAGGAGTCTCTTTCAAGAAAGCCAGCAAGGTGTAGTAGTTTGAATGTTGGACTGCAGCTCTGGAGACTAGGCTTCAAATCAGCCATGGAAACCCACTGGATGGCCTTGGTTAAGTCACACTTTTTCAGCCTCAGAGAAAGGCAAAGGCAAACCTCTGCCAAGAACACCCCATGGCAGGTTCTTCTTAGGATCACTATAAGCTGGAAACAACTAGAAGGCACACAGCAACAGCAGTCTGTTTGAGGACTGCACATTTTGTGATCTAGAGTGTGATTCACCAGGATTCAAGTAAACTTTCAGTTGTTTTCATTTTCAGACAATTACCCAAATAACATTTGGCAGATGATATGGTTGATGAGTTCAGCTCAGCTTGGTGGATTTGAAGCAATGGTTTAATCTCTGTCTATTAATTTAGGCACCAATATGTTGATGTCAGAGGCTACTGACATCCTTTCCTCAGTAAATGGGGTTGTGTTATTGCCCCTACCTTCCTTCCTTTTTTTCTGCCTAAGGTCATCACAAAATGAAGTAGTTATAATTTGCTTATCTCTGAAGTGGCAATACAGATAAAACTGAAATAAAATATTTTATTGTTAAAGCTACCATGGAAATATACTGCTACTGTTTGAGAACATATCCAAGAAAGAAGTTAAGCCTCTTATTTCCAACTGCATTTGCTCATATTTGTTACCATTCCTCCCTTTGTTTACCTTCTCCTGTAGCTTTCCTTATTCTCTAATATTGTAACAGTCCCAGGGCAGGGACCTTCCTTCTTTTTGTTATTACTTCTTTGCTTTTTAAAGTATAGTTCATATAAATAATACTTGTTGATTGTTGAATGTCACGATTATAAGTGCAAAAGTCCTCAAATTTTAAAGTTGATTTTCAGTAGAACAAGAGAAGGCAAGACAAAGTAGAGTCAATGAGGGAAGAATATGTATGAACACAGATGTGTTTATTTAGGCTCAGTTCATATAGAGCAGTTGTTCCCAAACTAATGTCCTCCAGGGTTGTCAGATTACACCTCCCATCAACCCCATACAGTGGCCATTTGCTGACTAGCAAATGAAGAAAGTTTGTAATCCAGCACTTCTGGAGGGCTCCAAGTTGAGAAAGACTGTTATAAAGCATGAAGACTAGAGAGCTGAGCCAGACGCTTTGTAGATAAGTTTATTCATCTATTGGGTTTGAAGAGAGTGTTGTTACAGCATAGATTTTCCTGGGCATAAGAGAGTCCAAATGTGCATGTATATATTTAGTTTACAGAGATCACTGTCAAGTATATATCAGAATATGGAGCTACAGGTGTAAGAAAGAGATAATGGTGGCAAGGTCATTGGTGACTTTAAAATAGAGATGGGGAGCATCCAATTCTGAGGATTTCCTATCTGGTTTGTTAGTTATTTCAGATGTTAATCAACAGTCACAAAAGAAAAATTAGAGGCTGGGGAGCAATTGAGTGAAGTGGAACTTTATAGGTTAGGTAGCTATTATACTGAAGCTTACTTAGACCATTTGTCTCTTGGTAAGAGGATGTGTAAACTGATAAGATTTACACTAGTTTTGCCTACTGTGCTTTGGGCTTGAATGTGACCCTTGGGATTCTTCCTCAATAGAAATTTGGCCCATAGGCCCAAATAAATAAATAAATAAATAAATAAATAAATAAATAAATAAAGGCTCTGTGCCTATTTTAAAAGCTACAGTTGAGCTGGTCAGGGACTGGCTTTAGAATTGTATTTCAAATTAAAGAGATGTAAAAGCAGTAGTAATGTTCAGCTCTTATTTTGACAGTGTTACTTTTTAAGTCAACTTTCTGTTTGCCCATAGACACTACAGAGCGCTTGCAATCGATTTTGCTTGAGATACAACCATGTGATACAAATGATTATTTCATGGAAGCAAAATTGTTGAAAGAACATTGCAGCCTAGACTGTGGTGATGAGACAACTGATAACATGAACATTGAAATAACAGGTAATTTTGGTGTGAGACCTATTTGGAAGGGGGCAAAGTGGTTGGGCTGATAGAGAAAAGACCATTTCACAGCTTTTATCCATAAAAGACAGGTGTCATTTTGTGAGGCTTTACTTCTATTTGGTTTTTGTAAACTCATTTAGATACCAAGTATGTTTTGCACAACTTTCTATTAGCCATGTGCCAGTGTCTTTCCAGTTAGCTTGGGCTCAATGCCATAGTTACTAAAGGTTATATGTAATTAGAATGGTGCCCGTATCTGATGTATAGTAGTAATGGGATTTGAAAACCTAATAAAACACAGTATCTTACTTGCATTATCTTTATTTTATGGACCAGCACAATTTTTGTCATTTCAGGAAAAATGCAATTTGCATAAAGACCACTAGGTGGGGGTAGCTGAATTTTACAAACTTACAAAGGCCTTTATTAGAACCTACACTTTCAAAACATGAGGTATTCCCTAAACTGAAAATTCCAGGATTCCCAGGTTGTAACAATGGCAGTTCCAGTGGATTTATAATTCTTTTAGTGTGAAAAGGACACTAGTAAAGAAAGTGGGGAAGTGGGTTTCCTCAGGGCCTAAATCTTTATGGTGTTTGATTTACACAGAAATTGGGAGTGCAAGGAGGTAGAACTCAGTCATCTTTCCACATTGTCTTGTTGACCTGGTAGCCTATGGTTAATTTATCATGGAAAAATAAATGGTTTGGCCAACACTGCTTTTTCAGTTTCTCTTCCTGCATATGCAGAATGGTGTTGAAGGGAAACCCAGTTCTCTTCCAAATCACCACAAAATCACATTTGTCTTATAAACTCAAAGGGTGTCTGCTTGATTGTAAGGAACACACAGGTAATTGCTGCATTTAGATTGGCAGCCTAATCATCAGTGACGCTGCAGAAAGAGAAGTCAAATGTGCAAAAGAGCAGATGCATGCAGTCTGCTCTACCATCTAACAGCATATGCTGTGGCCAGAAAATGGAGAGATCCTAACTCCATAGCTTCTCGTTGTTGACATAGGGGGCTTTGTGGTCAAGGTTTACCTGCTGTTTCTTTCAAGGTACCGTAGTTGGAAAGTCTCATCTGGAGCTTCGAACGCAGACATTTACTGAAAATGAACTGAAGCACCTAAACTGGGCTCTACAAGCTAATAGTTGCTTCAGCTCAGAGATCAGAAGAGTGGCCAAAGCCAGAAAAAACCACAGGAGTGAAGAAAAACAACCACCCAAAAGGAAGGTATTTTTACCATACATCAGAGGAGTCACAGACAGAATAGGGAAGGTGATGAGGAAACACAACCTCCAAATGATCTACAAACTGACCAAGAAAATCTAGGAAATGCTGATTAGCGAAGGACAGGAGGGTCCCTCTCACAGCCACAGGACTTTACTGCACATCATACAGCTGTGGACAAGTCTACATAGGGACCACAAAACACAGTGTTCAAACACGAATCAAGGAACACAAGACACACTGTAGACTGGGCCAGCCAGAAAAATCAGCAGTAGCAGAAAAAGTTATAAACCAAACTGGGCATAAAATGCTATTTAAAAACACTGAAATTCTGGATCATGCCAAAAACGATCAGGTCAGAATGCACAGGGAAGCCATTGAAATCCACAAACACCTGGACAACTTCAACAGGAAAGAAGAAACCATGAAAGTAAACAAAGTTTGGCTACCAGCCCTGAAAAATACCAAAATCAAGACTCAGCACATACAAATGAACTTCACCCAGAGTCAGGGGTTTCCCATCAGACAATGGACCACTAATTAAATAGACACTAATCCTTCTCACATATTCTCCTACCCTGAGGCCTTGCCATTTAACCACAGAACAATACACAGATTAACATGCAAATCACACCCTCTCAGCCAAGGGTCACAGAGTATATATACCCCACATATGGCAGTCACATATGCAAACGAAACGTCAGGAATAAATTCTAGAACATGGCCTCACAGCCTGAAAAACCCACAAAACCTGCGGATGCTGGCCATGAAAGCCTTCACCTTCACATAGACTTCTACTCTTTTCGTTGTTGTATATATTAGAATGGACAACCTTCTTGGCCCTGAAATCCACATTTAGTGCCAGATGGTAGGACTCCACTGTACTAAATGCATGTTGGATTGCACATGTCATTGCACATTTGCTTTTCTTTGCCTGTTGAGACCACGAAATGAATTGCTGAGTGGGGAGCGCCCCATGATCTGTCTCCTTACTTACAATACAGGATGGAAATGATGATCTCCTTCCTTTCCTTCCACTGATGGTGGTCAGTGCAGCAGTGAAGAAGAGCACATGGGCTAGCCCAGAATTCTTGGAGCTGAAGTCCAAAGCACCTGGAGGAGCAATGTTTGTGTACATTATCAGCACTTTAGAAATAAACTTTAATAACAGTAATCAATAATAAGTTTGGGGATCATTGGGCTAGACAAATATGCAATATGCTACACTGATGGCCAGCAGATTTTAGTCTTTTCCAGCCCTTCTTTGAAATGCTGGCTTGCTATTATTTGGAACTGTTTGTTACTCATCCACTTGGAGTAAGTCAGCTTCCTCTTATCCCATGGAGAAAGAACCTGTTTTCCTGTAGAGAAACTTGTCTTGCGTTTATGCAATAGTTGTTTTATGACTTTCCAAATGCAGCAACATTCCTCTCTGTTGAATGTGTGAAGCAGTCCATGTTGGGGTTTTGGTTTACTTAGCCCAATATTGGGTCTTCAGATTTGTAGCAGTTCTAAGGCAGGGTTGAGAATAATAGCTCCCAAAGCTGCCCCAAACTCTAGCCCCTCCATTTTATTTTCTCCCCTCACAGGTGACCTTTTGCCTCAAACCTGCCTCAAATCGCTCCGTACTATCAAAAAAGTAGCATTCCCCCTACCCACATGTCACTCAAAAATTTACCCTTCCATCAGTTAAAAAATGAAACCAGAAGTGATCTTTTCTGCTTGCATTATACCTATTGTTGCAGATCTGTGTGTGTGCATGTGCATGTACGTGTGCATGCACACACATGTGTGTATGCCCCCACCCCTCTGTACCTGCCTACTCCATTCCAAGGGAATGTGGTCCAAGTACTTTCTCCATTGTGCAAGTTAACTGCAGATGCAGAGGATTGAATCTGGTAGTTCATATATCCAATCCTGTGCTTTATATATGAGAGAAATTTGAAACTTAGCCATCCTGACAGTGAATTTAATCTAACTTGCCTCCTGGTTGATGTCGTATCTCCAAAGCAACTGAAAGATTTCTTCTCCAAAATTTTCTTTTTGTGGAGGGAATTTTTATTTTAAAAAATTACATGGGCTTAAAAGGACACATTAAATGTTGCTCTCTCATGCTCTTGATATGCCTTGTGCTTCCTCCCCCCAGATGATCAACAGCAGACATGTGATGTAACAGCTCAGATGGTGCTAGTATGTTGCTGGCGAAGTATGAAGGAAATATCACTACTTCTAGGGAAATTGTGTCAACTTCTGCCTTTAGAAGCATTTCCTGGTCTGGATGCACTGATAACTATAGAACAGGTAGGTTTTTGGAGTAAGGGGGGGGGGAGTGTCTGTGCCTTGAAATCTTCTATGCCTAGAAGAACATTGAAATTATTGTGTGCCTTGGTCTATTTCAGCTTTCTTTGTAGTCAGTTCTGATAATGCTGATATTTTATAGACGGGGAAGAATAATGTTGATTAGATGCTTATAAGCAGCTGTGTTAGTTTAAATTTGGAATTCTTTTAATTGACTTATGGGATTTTTTTATAAGGCAAAATTTTCTGGGACAATTCAAGACTATTTATGCCATGTAGTGAGTTGCTGAATTAAGCAGTAAAGCACCATTGCTAATTATGAATTTTCCATTCATGTACATTTTAATTAACATTAAAAGTACAAGATAGGATAATCCCTTAGAAGAAAAGTTTTTAAAAAGTGCTTTCATGTTTAATCTACAGTTGGTATTCAGGCCATGCACACTTGGGGAGTCTTCCATTTAATGGAGGGTAGCTATATGTATATTCATTAAACTTAGAATTCACTTACTGACTTTAGCTTCAGTTCCATTTACATGTTTTTCATTTGGCAGACAGCAAGGTGAGATCTAATGAAATTGCCATTTTAGTAAGGCTTTTATAGTCTATAATTTTGGATAGCAAACACATTGATTGATTGAAGATATCATGTTCCCCACAGGCTGGATGACAGAATTATGTTCATTCAGGACTGCTTTCTTTTTTTAAAGCCCTCCCTTTTTAAAGCTCATGAAGGCTAGTATACCATCTGGGACTGTTCAAAAGAACGGACTGCAGTGTTTACAAGAAATTGGCTTACCACAAGTATTTCATTTGGAAATGTTTTGGATTTATTAGATTTCTGTTTTTAATTGATGACCTTTTCCCTTTCCCATATGGTTTCAACCAAACCAGTTTGCAGCCTGGGAGACTGACACACACAGCATGTCCCACAACCCCAAATTCTGTCTGTTTCTTTTTTATGAGCATGGAAATAATGAAAGCTCAGAAATAAAATCCTACTTTTACAAAAGTATTGTAACATTTTAGGTGGGAACACTACTTTCAACATGTACTGATCATCAACAAATACTTTCTTGTGTGTAGAGCCATGGAAATAATGCTAATATTTTTATTTGTATATTGTCTGAAGCTGATGTTTTCATCTGGCTGGCAGCTGTGCTTGTAGTCTTACAAAGTACTGAGAGTGCAAAGAAGTGACCAGCAATATAACTCCACCATTAAGTTCCTTGTTCTCTTCCAAGTCAAACAGGAATTGGTTTCATAGAGTTATGCACACTTTCTGATGCCAATGCCATGAGCTTCACATGAAAACATAGCTATAAATATTGGCTGTTTGGTTAGCAACAATTTTTTCAAAATCTCTCACTTAACACTCCTTTTATTAACTATTTTTGCTACTATAACCTTATTTATCACACTCTGATGAGTTTACTACTTCAAGAGAACAAATTCCAGCCATTACAAATAAACATATGGTTGGTAATTATTTTCCTTTGACTGCATATTTCTTACCTGAAGGTGCCCAGTAAGTATGTTAAGTCCCACTGGAATCCGGAAGGCTTTGCTTCAAAGTTCAATCAGTCATGAAAGTAGTCTGTGCAAACCTGTTCCTGGTGAGGGCTGTTAGCAAGGCTTGCTTTTATGACTATGGCTAAATTCCTTTTCATGTATAGGAAAGTATGTGTGTTTTAAAGAATTTGATGGTTTGCATGAAGTGATAAGTCTAATTAAGATAATGATTAAAAATTATGATTTAGGATTAAACATTACAATTCAACAATTTAAAATTATCCAGAAGATTACCGTTTGATACCTTGGATCTGTGTACTGGTGTTTGACCCACTATGTATAGCATTAACTAGTATATTGTGAATGTTTCAGTATATAGATATTCATAATACAGTCGTACCTCTACTTACGAATGCTTCATCTTACGAAA
>CM034701.1:368295772-368325195 GCA_020142125.1 Phrynosoma platyrhinos | reverse complement strand
GGCCCTTGTGGTCTCTTCCAACTCTATGATTCTATGATTCTTTGATTCAATATTGCCTCCAGCATGTTTTTTCAATGACCACAGTAGTCCCTTACTCGTAAACGTTATGTATTTGGGTCAGATGGTTGCCAGATAAATGTACTCTACCCATCATTCCACTCAAGCTTTTTGCAATCTTCAAAGCACTATGCATTGTCCAGCTTATACTTTCTCAGAGAGTGGACAATACAGCCACCATGTTTTATCTCAAACAAGCAAAGTTCTGATGGACTGTCTTAGTTGTGACTTGTTGATTATTCACAAGTGGCCTCTTCTTTAAAGTTTTTTTATAGATTTCAAAGGAGATTTCAAAGGAGATGGAGTATTACTTGAGTTGACATGTTTGTTTTTTGCCACAACAAGGCATGCAGATCAGCAGGGTGGCTGCTAACTAGGGACTTCTGGTGTATGCATTTCTTCACACTAGTCAGGCCCACTTCTTTTCATGCTTCTTCTGTACTCATTGATCATGAAGGTGCTCATATCAGGGATAACAAAGTGAAGCTACATCCTGGTCACACCATGGTGGCCCTGATACTCCTGCTATTTTCCAGACATTTGATTCTCAGACTCAAATCTTATCACTCAGATCTTTGGCAGGAGATCTTGAGATGCATTATCTCACCATGTATCGTCTAGCTCCTGACTGCAGTTCCATCTACTTGAAGATATGCTAATTGATTTTTATATATGGGATATCATTTTACTTTGCCATTGTATTTAATGGCATAAGCATCCACAGATTTTGATATTCACGGTCCTGTCACTAAACCCCAGTGGATACCCACTGTATACCTGGCTGCAATTTCATCTTAACTATAAACCTTTGCAGACTGCTAGAAATAGTGCAAATTGAGTCCACTTTAACTGTCCTGGCTCATTGCTAGGGAATCATGGGAATTGAATTTTTTTCTGAGACATTGAGCCTTCTCTGTCAGAGAGCTCTGGTGCCACAATAAACTACAGTTCCCATGATTCCCTAGCACTGAGTCAGGGCAGTTAAAGTGGACTCAATTTGCACTATTTCTGGCAATCTGCAAAGGCCCTATGTTGGGTCACTTGAGAAGACAGTCCTGCCTACATTTTTGCCAGGCCCTAAGTCCCTGTGGAATCCATGAAAGCATATGCTAGAAATTTCTTTGTCTCATTTAGTCTCAAGGGTGCTACAGGATTCCTTTATATCTTTTTATGCTAATACAAACTAATATGTTTGTGTTTTTGAATACTACTACAGATAAGGTAATTAATCTATTGAACACAAACGTGTTCTTCTGTTGAATAGCAGTTTTTTTTACAGCACGGACTAGGATATCTGGGTTTTTTTATGGGTCACCTAAAATGAATAATTGTGGAAATTACCCTTCTAGGTTACCCCAACGTCTTGCTCAAGAATTCTGTTGTGGAGCCTTTGTATATGTCTGCACAGTAGCATCATTAGGGGGGTTTGGCTGGCTGATAGTACCGGTAGTTACTTGTTACTTGTGCTCTCCTTCCACTGCGGGATGAGAAGCGGCAAGCATGCCCCTCCAGGCTTCACCACAATGGTGGCTCCCTCATCAGGAGGGGGCCGGTGCCATGGTGAAGGAGAAGGGCGAGCGTGCTCTTTTGGTGCCACTGACCCCTCAGCAGTACCCCCCTACACTGGGTGACACCAGAGTGGGGGTGCCACTATATCTGTGTATGCAGATTTCTTTGAAAATATACGTGCCTCAAATACACTCTTATATACATTTTACTGCAAGCAGGGATAAAGTGAAATTAAACATTTTTTTATTGTGGTAATGACTGATTAACTGTCAGTGAGCATTTCACCTGAGAAAACTCTTGAGTTAGTTGCACATACTTTTGGTAGGAGGGTTAATAGATATTTAGTTTTACACTTTATTTTCTCTACTAAAAAGATTGTATTATATGATATGTATTTAAATATAGATTTCTTGTACAATATTGATTTTATTGCCTGATTAAGGTGTTTGCTGTGGAGTTTTCCATTGGGACCACATGGCAGCTGAGATTGCCAGACTCTTGGAGGGTTCAGCATATAGTATATTTTCTCCAACAAATTCCTTTTTGTTTTACTTTCCATTTGGTGATTTTATATTAGTATTTTTTTTAAAAAAGATTATACAGTGGGCCCTTCTTGTGGGATCCGTTCTGGACAACACTCCCCCCCCCCGCATAAGACAAAAAATGCAGGACCGAGTCCTGTTTGTTGTAATGGACACGTGCTCGTGTGTGCCCCATTCACTCTTCTGGGGCTCGCTGTCCACGTGACCTTGAGTCCGGGTGATCTATATAGTGAGGCGATATAGGTACATTTAAATCAGTTTTCTTTATCAAGGCCTAGATCTAGGGATGTCTGCATAAAGTATGAAAGGCAACATGATTTTGCCAGCATGATTTTTATGGCTATTGTTTTGAGTCCTTTCATAGTCTTCTGCAATACTGTACATTAATGCCGTTTGACGATGTTTTAACTGTCATGGCTCCATCTTATGGAACCCTGTGATTTGTAGTTTGTTCTGGCACCAGAGCTCTTTGACAGTGAAGCTATATCTTACAAAATGACAAGTCCCAGAATTCCACAGCATTGAGCCATGGCAGTTAAAACAGTGTCAAGCTTCATTAACTCTGTAGTGTAGTTCAAGCCATAGTTTTATTAATGTGTTTGAGGTTATTCTAAAAACTGACCCATGGATAAGTTTAAATTGATTTTTCCCATGCAGGTCCATGCTTTAAATATCTTGAGAGCTTTATTCAAGGATACCCGCTTAGGAGAAAGTATCATTCCTTACGTGGCAGATGGAATGAGAGCAGCAATATTAGGTTTTACATCTTCTGTCTGGGCAGTAAGTTAATCCTTTACATTTAATATACTATATACTTGACTATAAGTTGACCTCATGTATAAATCAAGGGCAGATTTGGGGACCAAAATTATGGCTTTTGATATGACCCATGGATAAGTCGACGGTAAAACTTAGGGGCATGTGACCAATGATCTAAAGCAAGGGTAGGCAACCTTTTTGAGCCACGGGCTGGGTTGCTGTCCCTCAGACAATTGGGGGGCCGAAGCACAATAAATAAATAAATAAATAATTTTTTTAAAAAAAAAAAATATGCATGCACACACTCTCAGCCCCAGAAAAGTCATGGCAAAACCCCTGTGGAGATTTTGCCAAGACAACCCCAAGAACAAGTAATAACAACAATAATCAGTATCATCATGGCGGGCGGTGGGGGGGCGGCGGCAGTGGCGGCAGGACCGGCCTGGGGCCAGTCCAAAGGCCTCGAGGGCCGCATCTGGTCCCTGGGCCTTAGGTTGCCTACCCCTGATCTAAAGGATGAAGCAAAGGAAAACAATGCCAAAGAAATTATAAAATTCTAGCAGGCATCACTGTTTGTGCTCACCCAAAAGGCTGGATGGATAAGAGAGTAGAGGGAAGTCAATCCTTCCAGAACAGATGACATTCTTCCTTTTCACCAGGGGATGGTTCCTTTTTAAATAGGTGTTAAAGTATAGTACTTACATTGACCCATGGATAAGTCGACTCAGTTTTTTTGGGTCAATTTTCTGACTAAAATTTCTAGACCTATACATGAGTATATACAGTATTAATTTGAAAAGCTGCATGTTAATGACAGTAACTAAGGCATTGATTATGTTTTTCAATAACACTACAATGTCTGATTGAATTTTTATGAATTATTTTTATAGAGTTATATTGAATATGCTGAGTGGACAGTATGTTAGCATGAGGGAAATGCTATAAAACAGCCTACCCTTGGTATTCTCTTGCATCAACTAACTCTTTATTTAGTTTTATTTGAATTTTATGTAGTTTTGTACAGTGAAGGTTGAACATTGATTCAGCTTAAAAGAATAACAGAGCTGATGTTTCCGCTGACATTAAAAGTAGTTTCTAATTAGTTAAAAGTAACTAGGCTGTAATATTAAACATGTATTTATTTATTTATTATTTTCATTTTACTATCTATTCAATCAGGTCTCTGTTGGCCTTAGCCCAAAGGACAAAGCCTTTTAAGTACTATGAGTGTGTGTGTTGTGTGTGTGTATATATATATATATATATATAATTTTCTCAGGCTTTGTAATACATCTCAAATTGATACTAATTTAGTTCATGCATTTAGTCAAAGTGTACCTGATAGCCATTGCCAAAGCCTACATTTTACTTAAATTTTTATTCTTGCTTCCAGCTATTCCAATGTCAGTACAATAAGACAAAATTGACAAAGTGGCAAAATGTTTTAGAGACATTTGTAGCGGGGGAATGGGGTGGGAGTGGGGATAAGGTTCATAAATACTACCAAATATGGGCCATACATCATTAAGAGGTCTAGCCCTACCACCTTTAGAATGATATTATGTTACTTTCCAAATGGTCCAGTGGTTAAATTTGTAAAAGTTGATAGCTTAATTGCATGGATCCAAATAGAAAGAAACATGTTAACAAAACATTATGAGGCAGATATATTTTCAGCTAAAGTTAAAAAAATAACAAGACATAGTAGCTCACCCATTTACAGAGAGAATGTCCATTACATGGTATGGGAATAAATTTTTTTTTAGCACCAGCTCCATCACCTCTTTTTCCTTTAAGAGCATCATATTTTAAAAGAGAAAAACAAATCTAACCAATTTAGTGGATGGAAAGAGAAATGAATAAATAGAATAGACTCAAACCAATAGAGTTTGCATGGTTGCAACTAATGCAAATAAATTTCTTCCAGGCAAGACCATGTGCTGTAGGTTATATTTCAGAAGAAAGCAATGACAGACCTCTTCTAAGTATTCATCTTCAATTTGCCTGTCAGTTTATGGCAATCCCATGAAATTCATGGGTTGCCATAAACTGACAGACAAATTGAAGGCACGCGTGCGTGCGTGTGTGTGTGGCGCCCCCCCCCCCCATAACCCATGCTAATGCTTCCATGTTCTTTCCATAGATCTAATTTATATAGGACTTTTTAGGGACAGTTCAAAACAGGGCTACCTTCGGACTTATTTTTATAGTCCCCTGAGTCCCTTCCATCCACCCCCCTTTTTAAAGGAACTTTGTTGCTGCGTACCTTCAAATCATTTCCCTCTTATGATGACCCTAAGGGTTTTCTTGGCAAGATTTGTCTGGAGGGTCACCCAGTGGGTTTCTATGGCTGAATAGGGATTTAAACCCTGGTATCTACTACTCCTAAAATCCTCCAGGAGCAGCAGTTGTTCTTTAAAACAAGTTATAGGGCACCTCACACTTTATGTTGCCCCCTGAAAAGCCCCTAAGAGGTTGTTATGCCAAAGAAAATTTGTTAGTCTTTAAGGTTCCACAAGACCCTTTTGTTTTTTGCTGTTAACAGACTTGCAGCTTAGAAACGTAGAAGCTACTTACCCAAAAATCTTTATCCCAGTTTTCTGTATATCCTCATAGATTATTATCCAAGGACTAAATTCAATTGCAAGTAACATGGGGTTGACTCATTCAGTCAATTGCTGCACGATAAGTCAACATTTATGCAAATCTCATTAATTTGATGGGCCTAACTTTGGATTTCGGCCAATAGGTTTTGCATGTGTTCCTGACTACTCTGATATTTTTAAAGGTAATGTCATAATTAACTTGCAATTTACAACAGAGTGCCTTTTTCATGTGGAAATATTTTTGTCTGCCCAGTTACTGATTTAATAAGAATGTTGTACACATGATGCAGGCATACTTCAAAATATCAACACTGTTTAAAACCTATTTCTCTTTTTCTTTTTACATTAGGTAAGAAATTCATCTACACTTCTTTTTAGTACTCTCATTACAAGAATATTTGGAGTTAAAAGAGGAAAAGATGAGAACTCAAAAAAAAACAGGTATGTTCCTTTGGTGCCAAGAAGTAAGATATAATGTCCAAGAGCAACCTTGAAAAAATTATGTACTTCTAATAGATTTATGTGAAGAATAATGTTACAAAAGCATTTCTGCACTTGAGCCAGATCTGATGCCAAGAATTAAGCTCTGTGGCAAAAAATAACTACTGTGAGCTGCAAGTGTTAAATTTGGTTTTAAATGGATCTTGAGGCCAGCTGTTGAGTATGACTGAGCCTCTTCTTTTCCAGAGATTTATTTCAAAACTTGGCACAGTACATGTATGCGTGTCTATATGTGGGGAAGAGAAAAGAAATTGGTATAAATCTCTTGATATCTATATATACAGAATTATGCTATTTTGAGGATAGGCTTCAACACAGGGAAATTCTGAATGTTGTATTTCATTGATTAAAGTCCACATGTCCAACAGTGGTGGCTGATTGTTTTCATGTCTACCAATAGGAGGGGAATTGCAAAGGAGCTTTCCAAGGTTCTGAACCATAACCTTAAAATTGCTTCAGTTTCATAAATAGCTCTTTTAATATCTGAATGAATACCCAGTAAAGACTTATAACCCCCCAACCTGGGAGCCATCGCCTACTATGAACCTTCTATCTCTACTGTCTTCATTATTTCACAGGTTGGTGAGGAGTGTATAGAACAACTGTTGCAAGGAACAATTTAAAATGTATATTATTGCACATAATCTTCAGAAGAAAAGATTAAGTAGAAAGAAAATAGCAGTCTTCAAGTATCTGAAGGGCTACCATAGAGAAATGAAGCTGATTTGTTGTCTGTTGCTCCACAAGGAAGCCTAGAGCCAATGGGTGGACATTGCAGGAAAGCAATTTTGGCTAAACATTAGACGAAACTTTCTTATAGGTTAAACTGCATGGCAGTGGAACAGGCAGCCAGGGTGTGATGGGTGGAGTTAGGGGGGTTGCAGACTGCCAGAAATAGTGCAAATTGAGTCCACTTTTAGGGTTAGGATTAGTGCTAGGGAATCATGGGAATTGTTTTTTTCCTGAGACATTGAGCCTTCTCCATCAGAGAGCTCTGGTGCCACAATAAAATACAGTTCCCATGATTTCCTAACCCTAACCCTAAAAGTGGACTCAATTTGCACTATTTCTGGCAGTCTGCAACCCTTCTACTTAAGCAGGAAAGGTGGAGGGCAGCAGGAAGAGAGGAAGGCCTCATGATAGATAGATAGACTCAGTCAAGGTTGAGGATAGGTTTTTTTGGACATGTTGCATTCATGGGCACCATGAGTCAAGGTTGGCTCAAAGGCAGTTAACCACAACAACAGTTAAGCAGAGACTGGGTATCCATCTGCCAGATGTTATATCTTCTCTTTGCATTACAGAGTGCATTAGATTGGGTATCCATCTGCCAGATGTTATATCTCCTATTTGCATTACAGAGAGTACATTAAACAGGTAGTTGGACTACACAATCTCAAATGCTCCTTCCAATTTTGTGAACCCTTTATCCTGTGAATCTAGAAAATCTGTCACATTAGTATTTCTTGACATATCACTTGATGATGTTACAGGGTTTGTATAGCTATGTACCTAAATCTTGAAGTGCATTTTATTCAGAAATGTCGGGAGGGAAAGCATATTTAGAGAGCCAGCATGGCATAATGGTTTGAGTGTTAGACTGAGACTCTGGAGACCAGGGTTTGATTCCCTGCTTGGACATGGAGCCCACTGGGTGATCTTGGATAAGTCACAGGCTCTCAGCCTCAGGAGAAGGCAAAGGCAAACCTCTTCTGAACAAATCTTGCCAAGAAAACACCATGACAGGATCGCCTTAGGGTCACCATAAGTCAGAAACAAGTTGAAGGCACCACCACCACAACAAAGCATATTTACTTGAAAATCATTCCCATTCAAATCAGTGGGTCTGACTTGCACCTTGTTTTATAAATGTTAGCTTTTGTATGAATTAATAAATGCAATGAAGCATAGCAACAAGTCTTGTCATATATACATATTTTTCAAGTTGTTTTTGTCCTGCTGTATTTCAGCAATGGCGTCATATTTCCAAAATCTCCCACATGGGTATCATGTATCAAGAGTACCATGAAGTTATGCACATACAGAGGGTGATTTGTTATTTTGTGTGCACTGTGTATACTTGAGGATGACTGCTGCATTTATGTTGTATTATATGAGACATTGGGAAGAATGGGCAGTTGTGCTCACTCATGGTATAAATTGTGCCAAGAATCCAAAAACTGGTGATGGGTTGTGGTCTGTGCTTACTGCTAGACAAATCAAGGGACTCATAGAGAACAACTCTGTGTTTGTTGCTGTCTACTTGTAAAGAGAAATTAATTTAATCTGAAAATTTGATATGATTGAGTTTAATGTATTACTGTGACTCATATGGAGGAGTAATGGTGATGACATAAAGGAGTTGGAATCTAACTGTATCTTACATATTTTATGTGTCATTTTTATTTGCTATTTGTTAAGAAAAGTAATAATGTAGAGTAAGAAGCTTGTTAAATATCTTCAGTCTTCTAAAACTTATAACAATTTAAAGTAACTATGTACATCTTTCTCAAAACATAGCAAATGCATGGGTTATATAATTGAGAATCACGGCATGTTACTATTTCATAATTCGGTGTGATAGTTCAACATGTATTTTTCCCATTAATAAGTGTGAAGAAAGGACATTAGCAGATTATGATTAAATGGATAGACTGATTGATAGATATGGCAAACTAAAAATCTGAAAGTGTAAAAACTAGGCTCTGGTGCAAAAATGGTATCTAAATCTGCTTCTAACCCTTTTAAATAATTAATATTTTAAAATTAATATTTTAATTAAAAATGTATCATGCTACATTTTCTATATATTTCTATATAATTTTTCCAGAGATACTGATGGCTAGATATATCTGTGAATGGCTGAAATCCATAGCAAATTTGAATTCTATCTGTTAGAGTTTCCTTGTAAAAGACCTCATGGTGGTGGGATGCTGATGTGGGAAAACCTCTCCCCCCCCCCCCACTGAATTTTAGTGTATCAGGTTTAGAATTGACAGTAACTGGATTGACTTTGGCCATGGATATGGCTGAATAGTTCAAAAACACCATTATGTCATCAGCCCAAATATTTCCTAAATGCATTGTGAATAGAAGTACCTGGGCAGATGGGGATAAATAGAGAATTGTCTAGTTTCACGGTCAGGAAAGTTCCTGGTTCTCATGGACTTCATTTCCTATTATTACTAACAATTTGCCATGTTGGCTGGGCTTCTGGGGGTTGAAGTCCAAGAACATCTGGAGGCACCCCTTTCTCCAGTTGAGAATCCAATAGGGCTAGAGATAGAAACACAAGCAAATGTAAAACACACATTCCTAAATAAAGCCCTTATTGTGGAAAGTCTTTGAAAATTGCATAGTTGGCAAAGACACTCACTGCAGGAAGAAAATGGCTAAAATTACTTCTTGCTTCCTTTCAAAAGAAACCTTGTAAAGAACTGTATCCCTTGGGAATACATAGAAGCAGTAAGGGAGGCAAAGTCTTTGTTTGATGTAAGGAGGGAAGAAGTTGAACAGTTTATTTATCCAGCACTTAGCTTCTGGATGGGTCTTGAGAGCTAAGGAATGGTGAGAAGGTTGGTTTAGAAAATCACCTGTCCCATGATATGCTGATCTGAGGAATTGCCTGGAAGCAAGGCACTGAATAAAAAAACTGCTCAAAGCGGGGAGCTTTCACCTCCTGGTGAGTTATAAATCAACCTTCTTTATCCTTTGCTGTGCCCACAATCTGTTTCCTCCTGTTCCTCCCACACTGCTACTGCTCTATACTGGCATGGCTATCTTGATGTGGTGCACCAGCTGGTTTCTGGCAAATGACTTTATTGGACTGTAGGCAATACATTTTTTGTACAGAATGTTGTTAGAAGGAGAAAATGTATATAGCAGGGGTGGACAAAATGGGACTCTTCTACATGTGGCTATTATTTTGCAGCACTCCTCCTTTCTTTGAAAAAAAAAATGCTATTCCTAAAATCCTTCTGGAGTGATTATTCATATTTTAAATAGATTACGAAGTCTCCTACATTGTTTAAGATAGGTTTTTCCCCACCAAAAATCAGAAGTGGACAGCTGGAGATGGGATGTTTTTGGAAATCTACATAGCCTTCAGAGAGTTCCCGGGGCAGAAATTTGGCTCCTGAAACTCCCGAAGTTGCTCATTGCTCTTAAACAGAAGCATCAAAAGTCATGTCCAGGAGGGCTGAGAATTTGTGTCCCAACCAGATGTTGTTGGACTGTACTCCCAGCATTTCTTACCATTGGCTATCTTGGCTAGGCTTGATGAGAGTTGCAGTCCAACAACACCTGGAGGGGTCACATCTCTCAATTATGTGGTGGCAAAGCAAGGGTCAGGTTGTTTGAGATGTAGGAGTTCCATATCCAGTCCCCAGTAAAAGTCTGGTTTGAGACCTCCAGTGATGGTAGTCCTGACTCCAGTCTTTAGTTGATAAGATTCGGGAGGAACAGCACCAATATAATGTAGTGGTTTGAATGTTGGACTAGGACTTTGGGAGACAAGTGTTCAAATCCTTGTTTGGCTATAGAATACTTGTTTGGCCATTGGGTAACCTTGGGCAAATCACATACTCTCAGCCTCAAAGGAGGGCATTGACAACCCCCTTGTGCACAAATCTTGCCAAGAAAAACACATGGTAGGTTTGCCTTAGGGTCACCATAAATTAGACATTAGTTGAAGGTACACTAAAGCAACATAAGCCTTTTAGGCAGCATGCTTGTACTTGTTCAGTTACAATTTTAAGGATGAGTTTTGGGAGCTAGCCCTTTACCTGGAAATTTAAAGAATTTCTCATTAATGAAATCTAACTTTCATACTCATGTATTCTGAATCAGCATTTAAGCCACTTTTAGAATTTAGAAAACCACTAGATGTCTCTCTTGGTGCATGGTTTTTGTTGCAGAATAATCATTTTGTACCTACAGCAACTGTATGTAATTTGCTTTCCTCCAGGCATACATTGTTTCCAGTACATTCTTGTGCTTGGATTACAGTCAAACACATTTTATGTAACTCTTTGAGTCCCTTTAAATGAGTCAACATTTTAGAATGGGGAAGCCTGAAGGTAGGAACTTTTTCATAAAAGTGGATTTTGTTTCCACAGATGTTGTACCGATGCACTTCTCATATCTTTATACTTAGTTGGTGGCTGTCATTGATAACTCTTAAAAATTAGGACACATGGGCAGGTGTCAAAGCAATGAATAGGAAACTTGATCCTTCAGTTTGTGTAATTATAGAGGAAGGTCCATTCAGGTACTTGGTACTTAGAAGATAAATAAATAAATAAATAAATAAATAAATAATAATAATAATAATAATAATGCGCTTATTTCTATGGCTAAGGCTTAAAATTTACTGCAATCTTTACAAAATGTTTTAAGAAACAAGTGATCAGACAGTTTATAACACTTCTAAGTTCTGCAAGAATACATTTCAGCAAAGGTACATTTCATATGGATGTAAAGAGTAATGAAAGAAGTGTTTTTCCAACCAATTTAAAACCATATGTTGGTGTTTGATCATTTGTTTGTTTAAACTGAGTATGCTTTGCCCTTTTTATAGGTGTAGGATAGCTTGTGCTAATTATCTTCACTTCCTTAGGCAAACTTTTGTACATAGATTTAAAACAAATGATGAAAAACATGTTCATGATCAAATGAGTTCCACTCCCCCCTTTTCTACTTAAAAGAAGAATCTATCCCTATTATCATAATACTTTCCCCTGGTTCTCCACTCCTGCACTCCTCTTGACCTTCTCATATCTCTCAACTTTGCATGGGCCAGATGTACAGTACTTTTCTCCAGAACCTGACATATAATGGTTGCCTCCTTGATCTTGCAGTACATGTTGAAGGAGAGGCATATAAAAAATAAAAGAAGTTGGTTGTATAAACCGCAGTTTACACTGTATTCACACAAAATCAAATATAGTCAGCCCTCCATATCCATGGATTTTTTTAATCCATGGATTCAACAACCCACAGCGTGAAAATATTCCAAATATATATACAGTTGCCCCTCCATTCTCGTGGACTTCAAGTTCACGGTTTTACATATTCATGGAGGGGCAACCTTCATTTAAATCAATGGAGTGCCCCCCCGCGAGCATGCCCCTGTGCGTGCCTGCGGGGGCGCCCCATTCAAACCTATGGGGCTTGAATATTTGCTAATCTCTGTTTTCATGTGTGTATGTGTGTGTGTGTGGGGGGGGCGGAACGGATCCCCTGTGAAAATGGAGGGCCAATTGTAAATTCCAAAAAGCAAAGCTTGATTTTGCTAGTCTATTTAAAGGACACAGTGTTACTATGCCATTGTATATAATGGGAACTGAACATCCACAGATTTTGGTATCCCTGGGGGATCCTAGAACCCAAACCCCAGCAGATACCAAAGGCCCACTATACAGGCATTCCTCACTTTATGGTGCTTTGCTAATATAGCATTTTTCTGTTACATAGTACAGCACCATTTCGTAATGTGTGCTCAGTCTGTTTAGAGCTTTTCTGTACTTCTTGTCTCAATGTTGTATTTTGGCAATTTATTTATTTATTATTTTTACTTTTGCATTTTTTTTAAACCTAGTGCTATTGTACTCTTAATTAATGATAGTGTAAATATGTTCTTAGGCTTTTATATGCACTGACGAATGATTTTAAAAGGCTGTGATTCACATTAAGATGATATTTGCTTTCTCAGTTTTCAGGAACTAACCCACTGTCTTAATGATGTATGCTTTTATATCTTACCAAACTGAACTTAGTTGATGTAATTTCCTATTGCTTTCTGGTAAACATTTTACACTTGCTTCTGGGAGGTAAAGCCCAATGATAAAATTCATTTAAAAAATAATTTGCTGCCAAACCTGTTAATAGAAATGTATCTTGCAGGCCTTTGCACTTGTCAGTATGAAACTAAAGCCAGTGGAAAGATAGGCATGTTCTGTACGACTGAGAGCTGTGTTGCAGTTATGTTTAGCTGCCCCAGTAACTTGTAATGAAACTACTTTGGCAACATACTTAATCTGTTGCAATGAAATGCAGTATGTTGCTCTCCTCAAACTATTTCTAAAAATGTACCTTTAAAAACTTTATATGTAAAGTTAGAAGTTTTCAGAAATGAAAAATGTATGAATATAAGCTTTTTATTAGCATCTACATTCCTCATATTTTAGTGCAGGAGTGCCTATTAAACTTTCCAGTGAATCTCTAAACTCATAATGGCTGAAAAGATTTAATCTACAGTGTGGGTGGTAGATTCTCCCCCTTCCCCAATTTCCTAAACTGTTATTGGGTCTCAGATTGCCAGGGAGTTTTCTGCCCCATGTGTATTTAATTTAGGTACACTTCACACATTTTATTTTTGAGGTATACTGTATGAATGTGACAAACAAGGGCATTTGCTTGAAAACCTCTTTTTTGCATGTACCAAAGACCTGAGATTTGCTGTTCAGTGAACATACAGAGACAACTACACTTCTGTTGCTTAATGTGTAGATTATAATTATAATTTACTACAGTTTGTGGAGTGATGGTAAATATAAATAGCCACCTGTGCTGTAGAAGAATACTTGTAATTGCACAAGGATGAAAAAAATGGTCTGAACTACTGAACTTCATTACCAACAGGGCTTACCTACAGTTTCCTGAAATATGCTTATCTTCTGTTTACAGCTTTGGACAGTGAGTAACTATTCTTCCTTTACTGGCATGTTGAGTGCAGGTTTCTGGAAATTTCAATTTATACCTTAGTACTGTGATCAGAAAGACTGTTCAGGCATTGATATATATTTTTCCCTTTGGCAAGGCAAATTCTTTCTAATACCATAGCCTGTGGTAGCATGCCTTTAACCACAACATTTGTTATTCCCAACCCGATGCATGCACTCTGTTTTACAAAAGAAAACAATATTAAATAGCAGTTCATTCCCTCCCTCTATGTCAGTTTAGTTTCCAAAATAAAAACAAATTTTCATTTAGTACAGAACTCTACATTAATGTTGCAGAGAGGTATGTAGCTATGTGGTTAGTGCTGATTTCTAAGCAAATTCATAGTGTGCACATGAATTTAGGAATAAAATGGTTCTGGTGTTGCCAATTATTGAACAGTGACTCCATGATAAGCAATGGTGCATCTTATTGTAGACCAAATTCTCTGTGTTGTATTTTTTAAAAGAAATGCTAGCATTTCAAAAACATTGGTCCAAAACACACTGCAGAAATAATCCAGTTTGAGACTGCTTTTACTGCCCAGTAGCTCAGTGCTAGGGAATCCTGGGAATTGCAGCTTATTGTGGCACCAGAGATCTCTGACAGAGAAGACTAAGGGCATCGGCAGACGGCTAATAGAGCCGTCCTCGAGGCAAGGAAGAGGAGGGGCAGCCGCACGCTCGGCGCCCCTTCCTCCTCCCGAGGTTGCCCTCAGAGTCGCCGGCCCTCCGTAAGGCTGGCACTCCGAGGGCAACCTCCCGCAGCAGCGTCCGCACATGCTGTGGCGGATAAGTCAGTTAAAGTGCGCCGCAAGCTTTTGCGGCGCACTTTCACTGACTTGTGAAAGGAGCACTATTTTAGCGCTCCTTTCAGGGACGGGGAAGGAGCGCCACAGGATCGAGGCGTGGGGATGCCTCGGTCCTGCGGCGCACCTTCCCAGGGCGGCTCCGTGCCGCCAGTCTGCTTCCCCCCTAAATGTCTCACAAAACTACAGTTCCCAGAATTTCGTAGCATTGAGCCAAGGCAGTTAAAGCAGTCTCAAACTGGATTATTTCTGCAGTGTTTTTTGGACCTGAGTTTGTATAATTCAAATGTATAGAGCAGTCATAGTATCATAAATTCTACAAAGGTCATCTAGTCCAAACACCTGCCATGCAAGAATACATAACTAAAGCACTCCTATAAGATGACTATCCAATGAAAAATAATTCGCCACTGTTTACAAGAATGATAACTGCTGACATATTTGTTTGGATTACCAAAATGTAGCACTGTTACAGCTACATATCTATTCAAAGTTTAAATCACACACTCACAGTGACTGAAACTGGATTATTTCTGCAGTGTGTTTTGGACCCCAGTCAACCCTCAGCTTTTGTGGGTATACCTTCTGCAGATTTGATAATTTGTGAGTTTGCCATTGCCTCATCATGGCTGCTTTTCTTCCTGCTTTCCAGGACGGAAGTGGCACTTCACTCAGGTTCTTTAATCCATAGAGATAGGAACGTAGACTAAGGGCCTTTGCAGACTGCCAGAAATAGTGCAAATTGAGTCCACTTTAAGGGTTAGGGTTAGTGCTAGGGAATCATGGGAATTGTTTTTTCCCCCCCTGAGATATTGAGCCTTCTCTGTCAGAGAGCTCTGGTGCCACAATAAAATACAGTTCCCATGATTCCCTAACCCTTAAAGTGGACTCAGTTTGCACTATTTCTAGCAGTCTGCAAAGGCCCTAAGTTAAGGCCCCCAAAGCCTTGGCTTGGTCTGTATCTCTATGGGCTAAGGAGCATGAGGAGCAGTATACCCTTGGTGGCTGAGCCTTGCCGGCGCTGCCCCCCCCTCCAGCCCACCAAAGGCTTAAGGTTGCTATGCACATTTACACAGCAGGCTCAGTCTTTGGAAGGAGTGGTGGTGGTAGTGATGGTGGGTCTGGCCCTCAGACATGCATTCTTTGTACTCCCTCCTCTGGGGAGCCATGCAGCTGTCTGCTTTCCAAGCCCAGGAGCTGCATACCTGTTTGCCAGGCCTTGCCACTGCCTCTGATGCTGTCCACTGTATTCTCAGGTTTCCCACTTTTGCTGGGTCCTGTGCCCCTAACCCGCCACGAACATGGAGGGCTGACTATATTTGTCTTTGAATTTCTTTAGTACAAATTATCTGGAAGTATTCCCTTATACAAAGAAAAATATTTAGAGGAAATCTAGTGCTATATAGAAGTTCTAACTATATTAGTATCTGACGCACTCTCTAGGGGGCTAGCACTTGCATTTGTTCTCTCTATTAAAGAGATGCCTTTAGTACGCACACATACGTTGGAGAGGGAGTGTCTTCCAGCTGTGATCTTTTCTACCTGCCCCAGTAGGTATGCAAGAGGAGCATTCTCTTTGGTCACGCTCAGCAGGAAACTTTCTCTTCATTCATTATGAAACTTTCTCTTTTTGTTTTCCCTCTTTTCTTCAGGCTGGAACATTGTTTCCTGTTGCATTTTGTAATATGCTTTTTCTTTCTTGTTGCTCAAACTTCTATATAGCACTAGATTTCCTCTAAATATTGTTCTTTGTATAAGGGAGTACTTCCTACTTTTGGCCACAACCATTGTCTGATTGATTTGGTTGGGAGAGGGTTGCAAGGTAAACAGGTCAATTTCTTTAAGAGTATAGAGCAGATGTGCTGCAAGTGCTTTAGTGCCTCACTTCTGGAGAAAGCTCTTTCTGAATGCTAATAAGCCACCCCTTCCAAGAATGCATTACTTGATGTGTAGACCTGGTAGACCTTCAGGGCAGTAGTTAAAGGAAGTAAATCACCAAGGATTAGCTTGGGATGTCCTGGAAACTACTTCTCGAACAGTAAATACACTGTGAGTATTGTTTGCTCAGGGCCAAAGCTGATGTGTGCTGAAATAATACTTTTTGAGCCTTATTTTTGTAATGTTACAGCTGTCAGTCCCTTTTCTTTCACAAATTACTTTAACTTGAGATTTTTAAAAAATTCCTGTGTGCCATCTGATTCATTCCTTCCCCTCTGTCATTGATTTTCTTTAGAAATGCTGGCTTTTCACAGCTGTTCCCCTCATGCTTAAATACACAAAGGTATCATAAATAGCAAACTAACAGGTATTAAGAGACTGAGGCATAAAAGAGATCAAAACAAACAGACCGTGCAGTCATTTCAAAATCTTGGCTAGCTGCTCTTGTAAATAAGAGTGCTTCTAAAGCAGAAAGCATTCAACTACTGTATTTATATAGGTCTTGATTGACAGTTCAGTTATTAAAACACAGGCAACGTAAACTAGTAGGAATGTTTGCTCTAGGAGTTTCTATCTGAAAGAAAATGAAGACCAAGGTATAATGGCTTGCTCTCTGTTTCTCCAAAGTATTTATTTTAGAACTATGCAGTATAAAAGAATGTTTTCCCAAGTCAATGAACTTAAGCAATAATGCTTGCTTTCTGGTATTTAAGTTTGTTGTTGTTCATGGAAAACAAATGCCAGTTTCCCCCTCCATTTCAGAGATGTTTAATGGGTCTTCCAATTCCCTTCCTTTTTATGTACCATATAATAAATTTAAATTGTTCTTATGAACACACATAAAGAAACATTTGGAAATGTTGGCTCTGTCATCTTTATTCCAGATTAAATCCCACTGGATTGGGGATTGTATTGTCCATCCATGTCCTAGTGCAGATGAAGTGGCTCACTTTGTTAATGGGAACTATAGCTTTTCTCTCAACCCTAAATATTTGCATAAATGTAGCTGCTCATAAACCTACATCAGTGTATGTATGGAAAACTACATATCTCCTCACAGTCCTAAATATTTGTATATATGTAGCTACTTAATGAATTGTATTTTCACTGCTGTGAAATGGTTTCTACTTAAATTATCAATGTCATTAGTCACCCCATGTTGAGAATATGTATTTACTAGCGCTCTTTTGAATTTCATTTCAGGTTGTAGCTCACTGACCTTGAATGAATCTTCAAAAAATTCCTGGACATGTGAATCATTTCCTAGAATTAAAACTCCCTTAAAAAATATTTTAGCATAATTGCTTCTAGCATTCTCATTCTCTAGCATGTTCAGTACATTTTGGCAAGAAAAAAATGGGGAGAATGATGACAATGAGGATATGAATCAAGTCAATTTACGTCTCAAATGTTTAAAAAAATAAATGTAATTGAACAGTTATAAAAATCCACTACATACTGAGGGGAGAAATAAACAGTATAAGTAAAATTAAAGTATCACCCAGAACCCCAAGACAGCTCACTTATACAAGAAAAGAAGATGACAGGGTTTCAAAAACTCTGTAATAGATATGCAAGAGGAAAAACAAGATGCTGATATGCTTATCATGTTATAAATACATATTAGCCAAAGAGATTAAACCACAAATTTAAGTGAGATACAGGGGGACCACTGATGCTATTAGTTACAGCAAACAACAAAATCTGAACAAATTGTGCTGAAGTTTTCTTGTTTGTGGCTTTGTGGTTTGAAGGATGGACAGGATAACAGTCTTTTAACTGTGATGCTTCAGAATAAGAGCTGATTCTTACATATCTTCATTTTGTGCTGTTGTGTGCTTCAAGTGGCTTATAGTAACCCTAACATGAAGTTTTCCTGGCAAGATTTGTTCAGATGGGATTGCTATTGCCTTTCTTTGAGACTTGTCATTGCCTTCGTAGCTTGCATCTATTGCTCCATGTCTAAACTCTGGAGCAGCAGAAAACAAGCTTGCTCTATCCTCAGTGTGACACCCCTTCAGATACTTAAGCAGTGCTATCATATCACCTCTTAAACCTCTCTTCTCCAGGCTAAACATACCCCTAACAGCTCCATAATTATCTCTTCATAGGGCTTTATGGTTTCCAGGCCCTTCACCATTTTGGTCACTTTCCTTGGGACATGTTCCAGCTTGTCAGCATCCTTTTTGAAGGATGTTTTGTGGTGTCCAGAAGTGGACACAGTATTCCAGTGAGGCCTGACCAAAGCAGAATACAATGGCACTATTACTTCCCTTGATTTAGAGTCTAAATTTGAGACACTATAGCTGTTGATGCAGCCTAGAATTGCAATGGCTTTTTTAGCTGCCACATCACAATGTCGACCCATGTTCAACTTGTTTTCTACTAGGACTCCTAGATCCCTTTCACATGTACTGTTGTTAATCCAGATGTCTCCCATCCTATATCTATGCATTTCATTTTTTCTGCCTAAGTGCAGTACATTTCTCTCTGTTGAAATTTATTTTGTTAATTTTGGCCCATCTTTCTAATCTATGAAGATCATTTTGAATGTTGATCCTCTCCTTTTGGAAATTAGCTACTCCTCCTAATTTGGTGTCATCTGCAAATTCAATAGGCATGCCCTCTATTCCTTCATCCAAATCATTGATAAAGATATTGAATAGCACTGGGCCCAGGACAGAACCCTGTGGCACTCCACTGGTCACTTCTCTCCAAGATGAAGAAGAGCCATTGGTGAGCACCCTTTGGGTTTGGCCAGCCAATCAATTACTAGCCGACTTAACAGTAGCCTTGTCTAACCCACATTTTACTAGCTTGTTTGCAAGAATATCATGGGGGACCTTTTTGAAGGTCTTTCTGAAATCAAGATATGCTACATCCATAGCATTCCCTTCATCTATCAAGCTGGTAATTTTATATAAAAAAGAGATGATTGGTCTGGCATGACTTCTGTTTGAGAAACCCATATTGACATTTTAGGATTATGGCATTCCTTTCTAAATGCTCACTAATTCTCTGTTTAATGATCAGCTCTAGAATCTTTCCTGGTTTTGATGTCAGGCTAACCAAGGGGTCATTGTTTGGGTCCTCTTCCACTCCCCCCCTTTTTTATTTTGAAGATGGAGACAGTGCCCACCTCGAATCTGCTGGGACTATTTCTCTTCTCCAGGAGTTCTCAAAGATAATTGCCTGTTGCTCTGAGATTACTTCTGCTAGTTCTTTTTAATACCGTTGAATGTAGTTCATCTGGTCCTGGAGACTTGAATTTCTTTAGATTAACTATGTATTCCTGTATTACCTCTTTACTTATTCTGTGCTGCATTTCCTTTATCTTGTCTTATACTCCATTTTCCTCAGGTTGAACACCCTTTTCCTTTTGTGAGAAGACTAAAGCAAGGGAGGTGTTGAGTAGCTCTGCCTTTTCTCTGTCCCCTGTTAGCATTTGCTCTCTTCTCCACACAATAGCCCTACCATTTCCTTCTTCTCCTATTGTTACTGCTCAGTTTTTGGTAGAAGGTATGTGTTCTTTCTTGGATTAAAACTGTATTTCAGCTGTCTATCAAAGTCCCAAGAAGTTTGTTCTCCTTTGTGGAAGGTATACTTTTACTGAAACATCAGTAACTAATGGTCTGCAGATGCTGTATGGAATAAGGAATATTCCAGCGAAAGCACTATTTGCAACAAACTCTCCAAGAGTTCTTTTTTAAACATGACTTCTTAGCACTGATTTCAAGCTGGAGTATTTGTTTTGACAGAGTTCTGCTTTCTTAACTCTTGGCCCCACATTTTGGTACATCCTTAACAGGTAATGGATATTTTGCCAGGAAAATACAACTCCCTCTGCAAAAGATTATAGCAATATCAACACTGTGGTGCCACAATAAAATGGGTATAACAAACATTCAAGTTTTTTTTAATAGTTGCAAGGGTGGGAGTAGAGAATCCTACATGTTTACATAGAGTATAAAGGATGAACAAAATGATGAGTAGGTAAAGATACCCCCACACTAATTCAGTGATAACTGTAATAATTAAATCAAAGTAGCATAAGACTGGTCACTTTTTGTTATAAACTTTTAAAGATAAATGAAAGGAAGTGCTTTTTTGTGATTAAGGAAGCATGAGGGATAACCAGAAGAATTGGAATTCAGATAGCTCTATGTATAGCAGCAAGTACTTGCAAGGAGTTTTGATGTGTTGAGGGAGAATGTTGATCTCTTCCACTTGCTCTTATTTAACCTCAGCCCAGAAGGTCTTATAGGGCCTTTGCAGACTGCCAGAAATAGTGCACATTAAATTGAGGCACTGCCCTGGCTCACTGATAGGAAATCATGGGAACTGTAATTTATTGTGGCACCAGAGCTTTCTGACAGAGAAGGCTCAATGTCTCAGAAAAAAATACAATTCCCATGATTCCCTAGCACTGAGCCAGGGCAATGCCTCAATTTAATGTGCACTATTTCTGGCAGTCTGCAAAGGCCCATAATCTCTCAGGGGGGCTATAATCAAGCTCAGTGGATTGTGACATGGGAGTACCAAAACACTGATACATGCCTTGCAGTCTGTGTGACCCTTTGGATCCTAGTAAATATACCCTAATACCATGGGCAAAATCCAGTGTCATATGAGTTGGCCTCTACTTGAATCTTCTTTTTCCTCTTCTCTTTATTCTCTTCTCCATTCCAACCCACTCCCCCCTCCCATTTGTTCTCAACAGTTTCCTGACCCTTTGGGTGAAATTCTTAAAAGGAATTGCATTTGGGTAAGGGAATCAGCATCTTCCTGTTCTGTTGAAAGATGTCATTCTATAAACAGAGTGGGTTGGATATCATCCCCAAATAGGGTAAAATAACAATAACTTAACTACTGAAGAATTTTAAATGATTGCATTAATCCAAGATAATTGATCCAAGAGACCTTCTTAGCTGTTCAGGCATGGATAATTTTGTATTTATCAGGGGCATTTGTTAAGAGGAATTCTGTGAATTATCTTGGAAGAGGACAGTTTGTTGGGACAGAGGAAGAGTGGTTGTCCTGGAATGATCAATTGTTTGTAATTAATGTGCTCTTTCATTCATAAGCATTTCTTCTTATGACATTCATTTTAATTTTCTGTTGGCTTATTTGTTGTATACCAATAGTGTGGATGTAGTTATTTTAAGGCACGCAGTAGTTTTATTAGACTACTAATAAAGGTACTAAACATACTTGTATTTTCAAATAACCAAGAACTGAATGTTGCAGAGAATTATTTTCTTTGTTTTCAGAGTATGTGAAACTTAAACATTTGTATACTGTTGCATGAAAATGGGGTAGGTTAAATGAGAAGCCAGTTGTGTAGAGGTTTATGTGCAACAGAAGAGCAAGCGAGCTCAGTAGGGATATAGACCTTCTAGGGGAGGTGAGAGGACCTTCTCAGTGGCTGCTGCCAGCCTGTGGAACTCTTTTCCACATGAACCTAAGCTGGTCCCTTCTTTGCTTTCTTTCCACAGTCAAGTAACCTGACCAGACACTCTCCTTTTCCAGGAAAAGTCCTACATTTCAGCCTTCAGGAGGAGTCTCTAGATGTTCTCCATTTTAAGTGTGCCTAAAAAACATGAAGTTACATGTATACTAGTGTTCTAGCCTTTATTTTGTCATGTCCTACCTTTTTCTTAAATGTCCTACATTTTGTAATGCCTTGTCCTCTTTTGCAGTTATGACATATGGCCACCTTGGGCAAAGACCATTTTATTTAGACTAAATTTTGACAATTAATTTGTTGTTGCAAAAGGAAGTTGTAAAGGATATGCGTGTGTGCTGTACTTCTGTTGTCATTTTTATGGTTTAATGCTTTGAAACTGTTTTGAAGTAGTGCTATTTTAATTTTAATTAGCCTTTTATTATTTTATCTTTACTTTGTTTTAATCTGTGCTAGAGTTTGATAGGTGTGTGTTTGATTAGCTAATATTACATTTACTCCTTGGTGGTATTGTAAGGTTTAACAAAATAAAACAAAAGCAGTGTGATACATGTACAGTTTTAACCTGACCCATGTTGATAGTCATGCATCACACAGGCAAACAAACCAGATTGCCATAGATAAAGTACAGTGAGCCTTCTACATTTGCTGAGGTTAGTGGCACAGGACCCTTGTGAAAGTAGAAAAAATGCAAATAAAAAACCACTGAGTTTTTTTAAACTGGGAGAACACCTCAGAATTGCTAGGTCCTCCTCCACAAATCTGTGGTCAACATCAGCTGGAAGATGACTATAGAATCATGTTGAAGGATCTACAAATGCCTTGAGAAGTGTTTTCTCCAGGAATCTCTAGGTCTTCCAGCTTGACTCTATGGTCAGCTTCAAGCAGAGTCACACTGGAGTACCTTGAGATTCCTAGAAAACATATCAATTAAATCCATGAATAATCAAACCTGCAAAAGTCAAAGCTGCAAATGTGGAGGGCCAGCTGTAGTTGTGAAAATTGGAGAAATAATAATTAGTTTGGCCCTGTTCTTACTATACTGATGTATTTCCCTTTAGTTCATTAGTTATTTTATTCCTTTGTAATTGCCGAAGACCCATTAAGCATCTGACTGGATATTTGGTAGCAGAATTCATCTTAAAGCCTGTGCAGTGATGTTTCTTTTTTAAAGCCTCTCTTCAAATTGTTTGCTGTCTTTTTCAGATCATTTTTATTATCATTTTCCCTATACAGAAATGGAACAGTTGATTCACAAATTGGCTGTACTCATTACAGTTAACATGCCCTAGGGAGCAAGGTCATGAAATCTTCTTTTATTCTGAAAAGCATGAAATTTGATAAATTGTTGAACAGATGACCTGTGATATATGTCCTTGTGAAGTGATATGTGCATACAAAATGTCATGGCAGCTAATAATTTCCTGCAGGATGCTGTATTCAGAATAATTTAGTGAAAAGTGCCATTTTTGTATTTAAAGAGATAGCTGTGTGAGTATGTTGCAGCTTAAAATGGAAAGAGGGAATAAAAAAAATCTAACATCACCTTTAAGACTAACTGGTTAGTTTTAATAAACCAATTTGTCTAAGTTGTTGTTAGATTTCTTTTTTTCCTTTCCCCATTTCCTTTCAGTTGTTTAGTTCATTAAAGACATTTAAATTTGTTTAACCATTTGTTGCATGTGTGGAAGAAGTAAGTGAATGGTATTAGCACAGAAAGAAAATATAAATATTTTATCAATTAGTATTTGTTAGTCTCTGGAAAAGTAGGATGTACTAGTCTTTTGATTCTTCTTAGCCTTTTGTGTTTACACTTCTTTCTGTGAAATAGTGCAAGCATTGGTGAGCAAGAAGAGACATGGTAGATGCCTATGATCTTATGGCATGGTGTGGAGAAAGTGGATAGGGCAAAGCCCTCCCCACCCCCAATATTGTTAGAAGGTGGTATCATTTCTGACCTTGAAGAATATGAGACTCGACTGAGAGAAATCAAATATTTCACACAAACCCTAATTAAACTGTGGAATTTACATTGGTGAGCATTGGTGAGCAAGAGGAGACATGGTAGATGCCTATGATCTTATGGCATGGTGTGGAGAAAGTGGATAGGGCAAAGCCCTCCCCGCCCCCAATATTGTTAGAAGGTGGTATCATTTTCTGACCTTGAAGAATATGAGACTCGACTGAGAGAAATCAAATATTTCACATAAATCCTAATTAAACTGTGGAATTTACAACCAAAGGAAATAGGTTGAAATATCAACTTACTTCTTTTATTTATTAATTAAAATATTTATGTCCAGCCACCTATCTAAAGATCCCAGGGCAGTGTATAATAAAAATGAACACGATCAGTTTGAAACAGTATGAACTATAAAATAATTTTAAAGGACTAAAAATGTATCAGACAGTTTAAGAAACTTTAAAATGACAGATTAAACCCAATTTAAAATGTTTCTAAACCATACATATAAGTGCATCAGTATAAAACTAGTTAGGTCCCAGAGGCTTTCGTAAACAAGCATAATTTCACTTGGTACAAAAAAGCAATATAAGTGGCAAATGGGCTTCCAAAGGTGGTGTATTACATAATATAGTTGCTCAGCAGAGAAAGCTTTCTCCCATGGCTTCTGGTAGCATATTGTCCTGACAGTTGGAACACAGAGGAGGCCTCCTCCAGCTGACCTCAGACATTTGGTGGGTATATTTAAGGAGAAGCTCTTTGATAATTTCAGAGGGGAAATGGACAAATTCACTGGTTGTCAAACGGTGGGGCAGAACCCCCAAGAGGGTGCGAGAGTTGTGTTTTTTTTTTTTTTTTTTTTGCGACTTGGAGACTCTGATCACTCCTCCTTGTCCTCTTCCCTCTTTGGCTGATACGCCAGCTGCTCCCTTCCTGGAAGTAAGGGACCTTGAAACTGTGATACACGGTCTGGTAACCTCCCATCTGGACTAATGTAATGCGCTCTACATAGGGCTACCCTCATGCTTGGTTCAGAAACTTCAATTAGTGCAAAATATGGCAGCCAGGTTGGTCTCCGGTACATCTAAAAGAGACCATATAACACCTGTACTGAAATCTCTTCACTGGCTGCCTGTTAGTTTCCGGGCCCAGTACAAGGTGTTGGTTATTACCTATAAAGCCCTTAGGCTTGGGTCCAAGCTATATCAGAGACCGCCTCCTCCCATACAATCTGCCCTGCGCACTTCTGTCCTCTGGGATGAATTTGGTACAGGTGAAAAAATTTAGACTGTCAGCTACTTCCCAGAGTGACTGCTCCCAGACTATGGAATGGCCTGCCAGACAAGATCTGTCATATGTCAACCTTAGACAGTTTCAAAAGGGCTGTCAAGACGGATCTTTTCCGGCAGGCCTTTCCTGACTAGTCCTCCCAGTCATAGAGCCTGCCCATCTGCACCTCTTTTTCTTCCCCCCATTCCAGTCACTATTACAGTCGTTGTTGTTGTAGTTATTGTATTTATCAGCACTTTGCCTTATTTTTAAATTGTTTTAACTGATGTTTGTTTAATAACTTTAAGGGGTGGGAGGGTTGGGGTTTGGGATTGATCTTATTGTGTTGTATTTTTATGTTGGAAGCTACTGCATTGAGTTAAATATTGAATTTACATAAATAAAACTGTTTTAATTTGAATAATGTTTCCTTATAAAATGTTAAATATACATGACTGTGCAAATGAAAATATTCACACTAAGTAAACAAAATATTTTTATTCATATAATACTTCAAAAGGGGGGGGGCATCCGCATGCAGATGTAAAGGGGATCCCAAGTGAGTACCACTGGACAAATTCATGGGGGATAAGGTTGTCTGTGGCTATTTGTCATGATTCACATGCAGGCCAAGGTCCAAGATAATTATTTGCTACTATAGTTACTCCTGATCCTGAGGTTTTACACAACGAACTGTGCACATGGGGCCACAACCCTGCACTCATTTGTTATACAGCAGTCAATCAACTCCTCATCTGCTGAGTCAAAAGCATGAGAAAGCCCTGTGTGTGTGCTTGCAAAATGATTGGCTGTATTAGGAACCATATTTCCACAAATTCTGTGAAAATTCACAGTGGTTTATATGCTAGCATAGTGCCAAACAGAATTCCAGTCAGATCTTCCTGTACCAGACATGGATGTCTCTGTAAATCAGCTGGAGAGAAGCTGAAGTGGGAGGGTGCTTTTGCATTTGTGTCCTGCCTGTGAACTTTCCATAAGCAAATTGTTGGCTGCTGTGCATACAAAACATTGCACAGGATATGCCTTTGGTTTGATTCAGCATGACTCTTAGATTATTGGACTCATGCTGTTGGACTCATGCTGTTGCATATACTAGGTGTTGTTTCTGACTTATGGTGACCCTAAGGCAACCCTGTCACGGGTTCTTTTGAGCCTGAGAGTGTGTGACTTGCCTAAGGGCACCCAGTGAGTTTCCATGGCTGAGCGAGGAATCAAACTGATCTCCAACGTTGTTGTCCAACATTCAAGCTCTGTGTAAATGGCTAGTGGAAATGAAATGTAGCTTCATCTTGGCTGAGTCAATCTGTGAAGACACACCCAACTAAAGGTGGTGGCAAATATGGGTGTGCAACGCTGGTACCCTGGTGAGATCAAACTCTTTTACCCAAAAAGGTTCCAATGCTGAATGTAAAGTCCAAAAAGGGGAAATTTATTTTGAAGAACAAAAGAAAAAGGGTTTCTCCTCCCCAGCTCTAACAGGCTTAAAATAAAAGGTACTTTACAGTTTAGGTTTCAGCAATCTTCAGTGTTGTCACCTCTCTGGGTTTGATCTTGATTTGATCTCCTACTCAATGAAGATGGTGCTCTTTACTTCTTTGTTGTTGATATTTAATTTAATTAACTGTTTTTGGTAATAAATCTGGCTAAATGGCAACTAAATTGGCTAATGGTAAATAAATTGGCTAAATGGTAAATAAATTGGCTAAATGGTAAGAAATGCCCTTTCCCTCTGTCTGTGTCTTTTTGCCACCAAACAGATAAAGCCAAGCCTGCTTAAAAAAACCCCTAAAATCCCAAGCTGAAGCAGCAGAGCTTGCTGGGAAGCAGCAAACCAAAAAGTAGAAAAATGCAGGGGATTCCTACAGCTCCTCCCACAAACTAATACAGTGGAACATTCCTATGCTCAAACATACTAAGGACTGACTAAAAATGAAGGAAAATGCAGAGGAGAATTTAAACAGTCCAGGCTGGACATCACACAATCAGTTATTCTGTTCTCTCTCTCTCTCTCTCTTCCTCTCCCTCCCCCTTCCAAAGACTATGATTTTCTGTGAAAATGGTTATTATAGAGACCCTCCCTTGTTTAATGGAAAATTTGACCAGCATCTGTTTGTGTAGAAGTTTCTTGGCAGAGTTTAGATTCACTTTTTTGAGGAGGCCAGGGTCAAGGAAGATAGTGGCATGATCAACATTTTTCTCACTGAAACCTGCATCCATTCTCCATTTTTTGTCTCAGTTCTATCATACTCAAGGATGTCCAACAAAAAATGGTGGAAACTGATAGTTTGCTTCTCTGCTGCATGCATTAAATACATTCCTAACCACTGCTGGGAACTCTCCCCCTCCAAGTTAAAGATTTGTTAAAGCATTTGAACGGAAGGGAATCATACTATTTCCCCAGCTTAAAGTGTGCAGAGAGGAAGTTTCCTCAGCACCAAAATTAATTTTAAAACACTGATCTTGATACAGATTCTTGAGGGATGGTTTATCCATTCCTTGCGCATACTTTGTTCTGCTTGTCATTGTTCAGCTGTCACATTATCTTATGCTTTTTTTGTTTTGTTCCAAAAATCTATGAATTTCATCATGAATTTCTGAACCTTGCCTGAAGCTTTTGAACATCCAGGTATATCGGTTTTCCCATGTCAAAATGGGTTCTCCATAGGCTTGGATACACTTTCTGTATGCCTAACAGCCTAGCTTTCTACTAATTCATCTGGGATGCAGATGACATTTAGTTTGGAGGAAGATTTTATACCTGAATTAATATTTTTGTATTTAGCCTTGGGATATTTGGAATCATTCAAAATATTTTCTTTCAGTTTAAATAATTTTTGCTTTGATATGTTACTTACTTTTCTTCTTTGCTGAAATATTGCATGCATGCATAATTAAGGTTTTCATTATTAATGGTCAGTGCTTTAGACTTTAGTAGTAAGCTGGAAATACTAAACTGAAGCCTTTTCACAGCTGTTTTTCAATTTCTGAATTGCATGCAAACTGACAATGGACATAGGATGTCTGTATTACAGTTAGAGATGCTTGGATTTTAAATTTTTTTAACTCATATAATGTCTCCTTTGGAGTGGGTCAATATGGGTATGGCCTCTTTGTTTTGTTTCTGGTTTTAGGTGAATAGTATTTGTCAAGGATTTTTCTTTAGTGAGTTCACCTTATTCCTTTATCTGAAAGAGGAAAGGTGCCAGAATTCAAGGGTACTGCAAACAATTTCCAATTATTCAGAGTTGATCTGTCTAATCTCAGATGCCTGGCTGCTGGCTCTGGGCACTCCATGATGTGGGAAAGGACTTTTCTGCTGTGGATGAGGTGTGTCTTCTCCAGTCCATCTGAAAGTGCAGAAGGAAACACCATGGACATGATGCCTGGAATAAATTATGGAAGCATTGAGCCTTCAAGCTTGCATTTTAATTGTAAATTTGATTTTGTTACATAGAATTTAATTCAGAATGTTGCAGTGTCTTAGAAAATTCTGACTTGTTTGGCTGGTAAAGTAGAACTGACATTCTTTGATTTACCTTCTAGAACTGGAAAGAAATAGTGCCAGCAGAAACTCATTCAGTCTCCTGTAATGACCAATACAAAGCATTGCAATTATACTTATATGTTGTTTCATCTGAGTCTTTGAATTGAAAAATCAGGAATAAGATGGCATTGTAAACCAGATCAGATTCTTAGTCCATTAATGTCTGCTTAACATTTGTTAAACATTTGTTGACACCATTCAGTGAAATAAGTCTCACATCTCTCCTCATAAAAATGTTGCTTGTGTAGTAGGGCATTGGATAAGCAAAGCAGCAGATGTAGCCCCACGTATAGGAAATATGCTTGCAATTACCACTGCAGCATCAAACTGTTCCATCGTACCATTAATATTAGTAGTTTCTTCAAGGTTTATGTTTGTATCCTAATTTGTGGGGTTCAGATCCATTTTTGTAGTTTTGGACCGGAAATAATACCGTATTTTCCGGCGCATAAGACGACTGGGCATATAAGACACCCCCAACTTTTTCCAGTTGAAATATAGAGTTTGGGATATACTCGCCGTATAAGATGACCCCTCTTCCAACGCACACCAAATAAAAATTTTAATAATAATTTTAATAATTAAAAAAAATAAGATTTGATTTCAATATGGTGATTTTAATTCAAATGCTTATGACATGCCCCAGAATGCATCACTTAGTACAGGAAAACTAAGTACAGGTACTTAGCAGGAAAACTGTCACTTATAAACACAACAAACTAC
>CM034701.1:368278157-368295672 GCA_020142125.1 Phrynosoma platyrhinos | reverse complement strand
TGGGTGGCTGAGATAATGACATCTTTGCTTTCTGATGGTTCAGTGTACCCAAACTTTGTTTCTTGCACAGAATTATTAAAAATATTATGTATAAGATTACCTGCAGGCTATGTGTATAAGGTATATATTTTTGTATGTATGCATATGCAAACATTCCAAAATGTGAAAAAATCAAGTTCAAAAAAATTCTGATCCCAAGTATTTATCGGGGAAATTCAACCTACAATAGCATTTTAAAGACAGAAATAGGGATGGCTGCTTTTTGGAGTCAAAAAGGAAAGTCTAGCAGCTGCTCAAACTTGAACATTTATTCTGCACCCACAAACACTCTTTGGGACATGGATATCTGTATTCTCTACAAAACCTTGGAAGTCTTATGGGATCAAAAAGTACACCAGCAGTCACTCAATGTAGATTTTAGAATATGCTTGAATGAGGATTAATTTCATTTAAATTTCTACATGGCTCCTTGTAGGGAGCAATCTCTAGAAACCAGTCTCTGTACTGAAACAGTTTGTATCCATTTTGTATCCAGACAGGAAGTGATTAGAGAGAAGTTTCATACAATGGAGTCTGTTTAGCTAATGGAGAAATGCTCAATCTTAAAACAAACAATCTGTTTATTAGTTTATATTAAATATATTTCAGAGGTCAAACCTAGATAGCAGTCAGTGATTGGGGGTAATCTTGTCCCAGGGAGTCAGAGTGAAAGGTTATACCAGAACATACCAGAGGTAGGAAAAGTTACTTAGCAGTTTCAGTCAAAACACCATTTTGTATAGCCTATTCTCACAGAGGAGCTTCAGCAAAAGGCCAATTCAGAGTCTTAGATTTATTCACTGACCATAAAGGGGCTCCAGAATGGAGGTAGATGTGCCCAGAGCTGAAGGGTTTGCAATTATAGCCTTGGTTGGTCCTGAAAACATAATTCTTTGAATCAGTTTTATGAAGAAGGCAATATGTAGTCATAATCAGACTTTAGCTCCAGCCCATGGGAAATCTGTATGTCTCCTCCTCCTAATAATCATCTTATTAAATGTTTGCTTTTATGTTGCTAGGCAATGCTTCATATGTCTTCCATTTATCTATCCAAATGACATTGCATACTCAGTATTTTATTTTGACTTTGTCATGTGACCTATTCAATTGTATTCTACTTATATTGTAATTTTAAAATTATTATCGCTTATGGTTTTGAAAAAAATATCCTTTTGTCACCTAAACAAATGTGAAAGCTATACTGAACTATAGAACTATAGAACCCCTGCTAGTATGTTTGTAGCAGTGGTCAGCAACTTTTTTTGCCGCGGGCCGGGGGGGAAAATGGCGCTGGGGGGCTGGCGTGCGCACGTGGGGGCACCATTTTGGAACGACCGTGGCGCGCGTGGGGGTGTCATTTTGGAACGCCCGTGGCATCATTGCTGTTGGGCGTTCCAAAATGGCGCCTGCCATCGTGCGCATACGTGGCCGTAGGTTGCCGACCCCTGGTTTGTAGTATTGAGCAGGCAGCTCTCCTAACTTTCTGTGCACTTACTAAGGGCCTTTGCAGACTGCCAGAAACATTAAATTGAGGCACTGCCCTGGTTCAGTGCTAGGGAGTCATGGGAATTGTATTTTTTCTGAGAAATTGAGCCTTCGCTGTCAGAGAGCTCTGGTGCCACAATACATTACAGTTCCCATGATTCCCTAGCACTGAGCCAGGGCAGTGCCTCAATTTAATGTGCACTATTTCTGACAGTCTGCAAAGGCCCTAAAAGGGTCCTGTACTTATTTCATTCAGAAGATTTGTTTTTATCTATTTTGCAATGTTTGTCCAATGGTTTGTGGTTAAGGCATGTTATATTAGTTGAGCTCTGGCAGTCACCATGTTTCATATGTCGAAACTTCACTTGCTTTTATTGATTTTGTACATAAGGAACTTTAAGAATAAGATTTTGAAGACAAATACTTTGATGTGAAAAGAAAAGTGTGTTTAGCATAGATGTTTAGCATCACTGGGAACAGCGTTTTGAATGGAGAATGATGTATTCTTTACTTAATTTCCTTATCCTTGGATTTTTTATTTTTACTGTTTGCTTCTAATAATCATGCTAAGTTACATTAATAATGAAACTTAAAGATTTCTTTAAAAATGCTATAAAATGGGGCCAATTGGTGTTTTCTTTTTTCAAAAAATATAGTGCATGAAACTCTACACTTAACTGGATTTTGTGGCATAGTAGATGCTTTTTCAGTGCTTTCTGAAGTTGGTCTATAGCCCTCTGCTTCCTATTGACTGATTTAAAAAAAAAAGCAAAAAGCAAAAAAAGCTTGAGTTGTATAAAGAGGATACAGATTTTTCAGCATCTAATATTCATATCACAATTCTTACTTTAAGCCCTGGTGGTGCAGTGGTTAAATGCCTGTACTGCAGCCACTCACACATAGACCTCAAGGTTGCGAGTTCAATACTAGCCAGGGCTCAGGCTTGACTCAGGTCTGCATCCTCCCGAGGTCACTAAAATGAGTACCCAGCTGTTGGGGGGCAATGAGTTTACAGTTGTAAACCACTTAGACATTGCATAGCGCGGTATGAAGCGGAATATAAATGAAGCTGATTTGATTAGCTGATTTGCTTACTTAATTTATTAAAGACATTAAACATGTTAAATGCTGTTAAGTGTTTTGACTTGAGAATTTAGACCTAATTTGTATGAACAAACAGATGAGGGGTGTAACTTTTCTAAAGTGCATGGGAAACCATATAAAAGAAAAACTATTTTGCTTGTACATAACTCAATGGCATTAAGGAAATACAGTCAGCCTTTCTTATCCATGGATTTTTTTATCCACGGATTCAAGCATCAATGGCTTGAAAATATTCAGAAAAGGTATATATTCTAAATAGAAAACCTTGATTTTCCATTTTATATAAAGGACACCATTTTGCTATGCCATTGTATTTAATGGGACTTGAGCATCCACGGATTTTGTTATCCATGGGGGGTCCTGGAACCAAATCCCAGTGGATAACAAAGACCCAGTGTATTAGGCTAGAATGACTGTCTTGGACATCTAGTTTTGTAGTAGCGTGGTATTCAGTCACGTTTTCCCCCTGTAGTCTGAAGCTGTTCAGTCCACCAGTGTAGGCCCTCTATTTGTCCCACTCATTGAGACCACTTATGATAATCCTCTTCTGATTATATGAGCTGCTGCCACCAGAAATACCACTGTGCCTGACTTTATCAATAACTTAATTTTAGTGTAACAACCCCAAATTTATTCTGTACAAATGAAATAATTTATTTTGCAGAAATGGGTAATGAAACTCTTCACAATTATGTTATTTAAATATATGTGGTTACAGTAGTTTCAGCTTAGTTCTTACTGTTATTAATACACTTATATACTTATTCTAATTAACCTTCCTCAAACACATTTCACAAATTCTATCTCTCTACTCTCATCAATTGATCTCTCACTCTTCTGACTGCTATCTCTGTTCTATTCTCTGATCAACTCTCACCCTAATTTATATCTCTGTCAACAAACCAGCTTTTTTTTTTTAAAAAAAATCCCCATTCAAATGATCAACAGTCCCCATACATTAATATCTCTAATATACAAACAATTCTTAGCAACACTTTATCTTATTTCCTGTAGCATATATTTTGTAATGTATGTACAGAAGTTCAGAACATCACAGTAGGGTGGATACATTGGTTCCCCCAGGAGCTAATGCCAATTGCATCCCCACCTCATGAATATTTTTTTAAAAAATGGTGGGAAAGGAATTACATTCAAAACAGGTTTCATGTTCATCAAGGTTTGCCTTTGCCAGGTTATTCCCAGGAAGGCCTTTCATAAAAAGTTATATATAAAGATGTTCAACCACATTGAGGCCGGCACAGAATTCTGTAGCACCATTTTTGTCCCTTCTATCTGTGATACTTATGAGCACTCTTTGGGTTTGGTCCATCAACCAGCTAAATCCACTTAGTAGTAGCATCATCTAGTCCACATGTTACCAGTTTGTCTACATGAATATTATTGAGGGAGCTCAAGATACACTGCATCCACAGCATTCCCCTTATCTGCCAAGTTTGTGACTTTTAAAAAGAAAATCAGAGAAAATGTTAACCTGACACACGCTGTTTTTGAGAAACCCATACTAGCTCTTAGTAATTGGTGCATTGTTTTTAAGTATTCACAGGCCAGCTGTTTAATTATTTGTTCTGAAATCTTTCCTTGTATTGACATCATGCTGACCTGTTGGGAATTACCCATGTCTTCTTTTTCCCCTTTTTGAAGTTGAGTCAATATTACATGCCTTTAGTCTGCAGATACTTCTATTCTCCAGGAATTATCAAAGACTACAGCAGGGGTAGGCAACCTTTTTGAGCCGGGGGCCGGGTTGCTGTCCCTCAGACAAATGGGGGGCCGAAGCACCATAACTAACTAACTAACTAAATAAATAAAAATATTTTTAAAAAAAAAAAATAAAAAAATATGCATGCACACTCTCTCAGCCCCAGAAAAGCCCCAGGAAAACCAAGAAAACCCCAAGAACAAGTAATAACAACAAGAATCAATATCATCATGGCGGGCGGTGGCAGCGGGGGGGGGGGGCAGCAGTGGCAGGACTGGCCTGGGGCCGGTCCAAAGGCCTCAGGGGGCCGCATCCGGCCCCAGGGCCTTAGGTTGCCTACCCCTGGACTACAGTATAGAAGCAGGCTAGAAAATTACATCTGCAAAGTTGTATTCTTGGATGCAGTTTATTTGCTCCTGGAGATTTCTATTCATTTAAAGTAGCCATCTCTTTAATTATCTTTGATTGCAGCCCCTTGGCACATTGTTTATTCTATTTTCACTATTTTTTTTGGGAAAAAACACCTTAAATTTCACTTTCCCCCTCTCTCTCATGATTCCAGGAGAGTTCCCACTATTTAGCCATTTTAGACTAATTATTTGTATGTGTGAGAGAGAATAGATCTCAGATAGTTTACCCCTCTGCTAATAAGCATCCCCTTCATCTTTTTTGAATCAGCCTTTAAAAATATGTACAAACATTCAAAATACAATTTTATAAATTGCTTTTAAAATCACAGTCTTTTTAATGAGGTTTGCTGATTTTCTGATGCTTTATCAGGATGGGAAATGAAATTGTTTGTGCATAAATAGTACAAGCATAATACTAGTGTGCAGGTGTGTAATGTTGAATCTTTTTCTTCTTTTACAGAATGTCTGGGACAGAGTTCTTCACTCGATATCCAAATCTTTATCCATTTTTGCTCAGTCAATTGGAACTTGTAGCTAGCACAGTAGACAGGTAAGAAAGAAGATGAATTGAACAAATCATTACTGAATGTGCATGTGTGAGTGTCTGTGCTTGTTTTAAAAGAAGCTGTTCAGTATTTCAGTTGTGCATATACCTTTTGAACATAAAAGGATGACATACTGAATTTAAAATTTGTTTGGAAACGCTGGTGCATAGAAGAGAACGGAAAAGGTTGTGTTTTGCTTTTTCTTTTTCTTTGTTGTTACAGCTAAAAACAAATAATTACAAAAGTCCCTCAAGGCATACACTACATCAGTCACATTATATCCTTGTGTTCTCTAGCCATTCCCTTTGTATATGTCACTTTTCCATAGTATGTTTTCTTTATTTATCTAATCTGTTTCTTGCTTTTCTTCAAAATCATAGTCTTCCCAAAGTGACTTTCTGTTTTTTTAAAAATACAAAATATAATAAAAGTTATATTTATATAATTAAATAAATAAAATTTTATTCTTACTTTCCACAATCTCTCCCTCGCCATTAGATCACTCCTTTATAATCAGAGTGCCCTGTCTAATTGTATTAGATTTGTAATTTTGTTTTAAGTTAAATTTTAATGTTGTTATGGATTTAATATATTTTTAAGGGGTGTGTGTGATATGTCTTTTGGATTGTATGGGATTGTATTTTTAAATTGTAAGCCGCCTTGATAGCCTTGGCTAAAGGCGAGATATAAATAAAATGTTATGATTATTATCATTATTATATTAAATATAAATAATTTAAAATATAAGCAGTTGCAATAAATACAAATTTTTAAATGAATGTCATCAGCAAGTACTGTTAGTGTTCAGTGAAAAGCCAGGAAGACATTTTTTTAAAAAAAATCAGCCACAGATGATTGTTTTTCTGAGAAGGTGCTAACTCTACCTGCCAACTTTACTGATTCCCCAATCTACAAACTTGCCCTTGCAATCCCATCCAATAACAGCTGAATTCCCTGTGTAGATCAACAACAGATTTATTTACCCAAATTGTTCTGTGTCAGACTCTGATTATTCAGTCTTATACATTAAAAAATCACCTCTATCTGTTGTTAAATGTTTTTTGAATAATTGAAGAAATAAGATGTTTCCTAGGCTTTTTAATTGAAAAATGGCATGGAGAAGTAAAGCATTATGGGTCATAACTAGAACTCTGTAGTTCTTGACCCCCTTTCCAATGTTTTGTACTTTGCCCCATCTGTAGAAGTGTGTGGATGAGGCTGAAGATGTTCTTGAATACTATCTTTAATCTTAGATGGTAATTAGATTGTATAACTGAGAGCAGCTTTTTACAGTGTCCTGTCAGCTAATGCGACAATATCCAGTGTTGTTTCTTGCCTTTTATTTTAACTGTTTGTTTTGTGAGGGCATAAGCCAAGTTGAAGAACTTCTTATATGTTTGTGTGTGGAGCAGAAAGTTTTTCTTTATTTACATAAAATAAGAGCAAGTTATTTAACTATCTTCAATTATTGTTGTGTGTCTTCAAGTAATGTATGCTTTATGATGAATCTAAGATGAATCTTCCACAGGGTTTTCTTGGCAGACTTTGTCCATAGGGGGTTTGCATCGTTTGCATACCGTCAGTTTGCACTGTTTGCACACTCTCAGTCGTCTTCTGAGGTTGAGAGTGTATGACTTGCCCATGGTCATCCAGTATGTTTCCATGGCTGAGCAGGGATTTGAACCCTAGTCTCCCTACTCTCCCAGTATTCTAGTCCAGCACTCAAACCACTACACCATACAGGCTCTTGTAACATCAAATTATCTTGCAGTTTCTTTTTGTATTAAGTATTAGGGACTCTTGCAAGTTAGGTATATATTTTTATGAATACTTCTAACAAAGTTTCATCTTTTCATGTAGCAAAACAGGTGAATTGAAGCTCCATCCAAGCTTGTTCCTTTTGCTTTTGATCTTGAGTAAACTCTATCCATCACCAATGGATGGAACATATTCTGCTCTTAGCATGGCTCCATTTGTTCCTTTCATTTTGAGGTAAGTTTTTATTTTACAAATACTTTTGTTTGCTTGGAATGTTCCAAATTGATTTAATTATAAAATTATTATTAATTAAGAATGCATTTTCAGTTATTCATTTCCTACATTTGTTTTCCAAAACTAGAGACGAATTGGCCCTTGTATAAGATGAGACTGAATGAAACATAATTTTAAAGCATTTTTCGTATAAAACATTGGGAAGAAACGCTAAGGGCAATTTTTTTTTGCCCGACATCACTCAGAAAATGTTAATTTTGTCTGCTAATATGCCCAGATCTAATTGTGCAAAGTCTTTTTTGTTAGAAGGGAAATAGCCTGGCTTGGTGAGAATCTGAAGTTGCAGTAGCACTGAAGGTAAACAGATGTGAACCTGATTAGCCCCTTTGGTGGGAAACTGCTTCAAACTTCTGTAAGAAAGAATGATAAGTATAATCCAAAGTTTTTAATATATATATATATATATAAAGAAAAGGTAGGAAACAATGGTGAGGCTTTGGTAATAATAGTTTTGTGCTCTATTTCTCCTCTTAATTTTTTTTCCTGTTAGCAGTGTTTCTGTTAAGGTTGTTCTGTTTTAATTCAGTGCTAGTATATGTCTCTTCTGATACTTCTTTGAGGTCCACCTTCAATCTAACATTATACCATGGTTTAACATATTTTGAGCAGTCATCTTCTTCACCCTTCCTGTGTACAGGGAGGAAGAAGCATCTATTGTGGTTTCAGGTCCTTTTAACATAACTACATTTGGGCCTCATTCAGGCTATAATTTATAATTATGGAAATAAGACTGCTTAAGCACAGTCACTCCAGCATAGTTGTGAGAACTATATTGGAAGCATTTGCTTCCTGGTTTAAACTAGCTACATATTGTCACATCATGTGAACTAGGTCAAGCTATGGCTTATTTAAATTATGTTTTACTGAATTAAGATCAGTCTGTGGTCTCAGCCTTGGTTTGTTTCAATAAACTGGGTTAAATTAATTTAAATTCCCAACTTTGACAGGACAAAATGTGTTTAAATCAGGTAGCAGATGCATCCTGTTTTCTAATAGCTGCCCAGAAGTAAGGGAGGGAATGCAGAAGTCCTTGCACTGAAGAAACTATGTGTCTTCTGGGTTTGACATTCTCCACTTTTGGATGCTGCCACTTCCTGGAACATTTAGATTGTGTTCATGTGTCACATTGTGTCTCAGAAGAGCCATCCTGTTCTCAAGGTTGGCCCTACCTAGTGATTTGATTCCCCACCCGCCCCCTGCAGAAACCATGTTTTTTTTTTCTTGCCAGCCCTCAACCACCTGAGTTGGTTAGTAGACTGATGTTAATTTCCCGATTGTTTTCCAATTTCTCTGTCTGTTTAAGAGTTTAGTATTCTAAGTTGTAATGTGCTGATACAAGTTCATGTAATGTTTACCTAAAGAAACATGTTGCTTCTGCTAATATACATGACACTGTTCCTGTAGCGATGGTGTCTTCTATCACTCCAGTGGTTATATTCTCATTAAATAATTAAATGTGCCTGTTGCATCACCATCACAACATTTTTTCAGTAATTCCCTACCAGCTTTCAAAGCAACTCTCAGTGAACACCATTACAGAAATTGCTCTGCTCTTCTTTGCCCCCTCAGTTAAAACTCAGGTTCCTGTTCTGTTTGACATGTCTCCAGTTTCTTCTGCAGATAAATATGTGGAACTCATCTTCCCAAGTGAACTGGTCAACTGCTTAAAATTCCTGATTCCTGATCTGTGATACCTACATCCATAAAACTAATGTCAAACAAATTAAGGTGTAACAGAACTAATAGGAACAACATTAAAACTTGATCTTTGAATCTTTAGATCAGGGGTAGGCAATCTTTCCCCTTTAAGGGCTGAGGGACTTCAGCTCCCACATAGTGTTGGCCAATAGTCCCATGTTGGCCAATAGCTCCTGGGATTCTGGGAGATGAAGTCCCTCGGCCCTTAAAGGGGAAAGGTTGCCTACCCCTGCTTTAGATATTGCAAGTTACAAAATTCACTAGCCATCTTCATAAACAGGGATGTCATTAAGGGGCTGCAGGGATTGTGGGACACATCAGGTGACACCCTGAAGAGGGGTGACACCACTGCTCTCTATCACCTTTTGACAGAAATGGGGTGGAGTGGTCACCTGTGCCCCTTTAAAATGTGGGAGCTGAGTGGAAGAGATGGTGTGAGTGGGGCAGGGCAAAGTGGGAGAAGAAAGGAGAGGCCTCATTTTTTTTTAATGTAAAAATTTAAAATACTATTTTAAAACGTTCTTTAAAAACATCACATCTTACCAAATTTTCACTTTAACCATATGAAACTATGTACATGCAAATACATTTAGGCTTTGTGTATGATATTGTAATTTAAAGGTACAATTTTACTTTTGCTACTTGTTTATGTCACAATTATTGTCATTACATTCAGTGATATGTGGGAATTACGATTTATGAGTACTATTAGTACAAAAAATATTACTAAGGATTCTGTATGGTGTAGTATGGGAGGAGATCAGTGGGGGAATGACACCCTGAGTAACCTCACCTAGTGACTTGAACCCTAGTGATAAACTATTCATAAGCAGTTGTTAGTTTTGCAGCACACTGTATGAAATATATGTATACATGAAATCAGTCATGATTGATGGCAAGGGCTGCTGGTGGTAGTAGTGTTGATGATAGAGGTTCTTTGGCCTTGCATCAAGTTCTTACTATACCAGGGTAAGGTACCATGAGAATGTAGTGGATATATGGATTAAGTTGAATAATGACAGATCTCAAAGTGGCCACCAGAATATTTTACACTACGTCAGTGAGGGTGAACTTATGGCAAGTGTGCCAGAGTGAGCACTCAGAGCTCTCTCTTTGAGCACGTGCACCATCGTCCCAGTACAGAGTTTGACAGAGAGTTTGGACATGGCATTTTGGGGTTTGGGTTGCAATTTGGCACTCGGTCTCTAAATGGTTCACATTCACTGGACTAGGATGTGTATGCAGTTGTTGTTAGCTGCCTTCGAGTCGGTTCTGACTCATGGTGACCCTGTGGATGAGACATCGCCAAGAATCCCTATCTTCCACTGCCTTGCCCAGATCCTACTAGCCCTTCCTCATAACCCCCCTGATCGAGTCTATCCATCTGGTTTGTGGTCTTCCTTTTTTCTTCTATCCTCTACCTTTCCTAGCATTGTTGTTTTTTCTAGTGATATGTGCTTCTCATTATGTGGCCAAAGTATGATAATCTCAACTTGATCATCTTTGCTTTCCAGGAGAGCCCTGGTCTGATCTGTTCAAGAACCCATTTGTTTGTCTTCTTGGCTGTCAGTGGTATCCTAAGTACTCTTCTCCAGCACTACATTTCAAATGAGTTGATTTTCTTTCTCTCTGCTTCCTTCACTGTCCAGCTCTCATATCTGTACATGGTAATTGGGAACGATTCTGACTTTAGGGCTCAGTTATATGTCTTTGAGTGCATTCTATAATTTTTCGTGATCCATACTATCAAATGCTTTGGTGTAATCTATGAAACACATGCTGATTCTTTGGTGCACTCCATTAGCCATCGTATATTTGAAATGTGGTCCCTAATGCCCCTTCCTTTTCTGAATCCTGCTTGCACCTCTGGATTTTTTCTCTCCATGTATGGTTGAAGTCTATGCTGCAGAATTTTGAGCATTATTTTGTTTGCATGTGAGATTAATGCTATTGTCCTATAGTTGCTGCAGTCTTTTGTATCTCCTTTCTTGTGGATTGGTATGGTATCGAGCATTTCCAATCTGTTGGTCACTGCTTTGTTTTCCATATTTGTTGGCATATTTCAGTTTAGCACTAAAGTTGCATCTGTTTGTAGGCACGGTAGCAGTTCAATTGGGATATCATCTGTTCTTGGTGATTTATTTTTCCCCATTTCCTTTATTGCAGATACCACTTCACTTCTTAGAATTTGGGGTTCATCTTCATATGACTTCTCATCCCAAATATCATTCATTCCCTCATCTCTTTTGTAGAACTCTTCTGTGTATTGCCTCCAGCGTCTTTATTTCTTCTTGTTTCTGTGTTATGTTCTTTTTTTCTCCATAGAGCATCCCTGCCCTTGATGTGTGTGTTTTTCTTTCAGATTTTAATAAGACATTAGTTCAGAACTTCAATATCTGAGGCCAAGATTCAATTATGTATGTGTATCTTATCCAGTGAAACCAAGACCTTCTTCCCCTCTCACTGCACTCCCCTCTCCACTTATGGGACACCACTGTATTCCAGCCTGTGTGAAGGACTCTCTCTCTCTCTCACATACACACATACACACCTCTTTTGCTGCCAATCTACCAAGTTTCCTATTTAAATGCAGACATTGTTCTCATCAGGATTCTCTCTGCATTTAACTAAGAAACCTGGCAGATTGGCAGCAGAAGTGGGGTGTGTGTGTAGGAATTAGGATCTGTATGTGGAAACATACTAGGAAAAGAAGCCAAGTGGTCTTTTATACCAAGCAGAATTGATCTGCAAGATAGCTTTAATGCCTTGCTGTTCCTAACTGTATAGGACCTTCTACAAGGCATAAGCATTGAATAACATGCCTGCATCTCTTTATCTTGCTTGTATAATAGTTGTAGATTGCAACTATTTAATGGTAATGTTTCCTTAGCACTTTTTTTATGTAAGTTTAATTGCACCTGTATAATATTGTCTTAATGTTGCCAAGAATGCAACATTTAATTAAGTATACTGATTAAGTATACTAACTTTGCAGTAAACTTGCTAAACTTGCTATTTTCAGACTTTTGAGGTTCTAAAGTATGTAGAGTGATTTTTGTCAGTATTCCCCAGTCTGGCAATTATGAAGGACCTATGATTTTCTGTTTTTAAAAGCTCTAAACCTTAAAGAGTGTTGAGAGGTGGATTTTTGAAAGTCATACAAAAACTATTCATATTTAAATAGTCTTTGGGGTGTGACTAGGTCAATATTTAGTGAACAGCTTTAAATAGCATGACGTTATGCCTGAAATGTTTTTGTTAAAAAAATCTTGAAATTAGTTACTCTGCCAATATTGATAGAAATAGAGATATGTGGGATTGGTTGTTGTAATTTAATTGCTTATTTCTTTGCTGAAGCATGCCATATCTTTCTTGAGAGATATTCAAATAGCACTGCTCTTGAGCTCTGCCTTCTTTTGTCTAAAAATAGATCCCCTCTTTCCAAATGAGTTCTTTTGATAAGTAAAGCAAATAATACATGTCTGCCATGAACATATGTGTACTTATGGGTATCAACAGTGTGCATAGTATATAGTTGATTTGCTTCTGACAGCTGTTATATATATTAATAATATCCATGCTAGTTGTATCATCTTGCTATCAGTTAAATATTCTGTTAGTTGAATTGATTTTCTTTATCTAAAAATTAGTTAACCACTTTCCCTCTCCCTAATACTAATATTTATATCTAAGGGGCTACTGGGTAATTCCTGGTTGTTCCAGTTATTCAACATTATATTGCCAAGCTATTAAAGGAAAAAGGCACAAAAGGAATAAAAGTTGGAAAGGAATGCTTACCTTCCAGTAGTTGAAAAAAGACTGGTATTATTAAATTTGAGGTCATGCAGATGGGGCAAAAGGATCACTGTGGGACTGTGGCAGCTGGACGCCATGTTCCCAAGGCTGGCTGATGCCATAGTTTTGAATAGACCACCGGCAGGAGCGGCTTTTTGCCGTTGCTTTTGTGGTCGGGTTCAGGCCGCCTTAGGTGGCCTTAGCACAGCTTCTGGGCGATTTGGGGGCATGCATTGTTTGAATGCCACACACCCCCACAGCTCCCAGAAAGTGTTTTATTTGGCCTGTGTGTTCCAAGTCTTTGTTACATTTTGTATTGCTCTTAATAGGAAGCTGTGTGCTTATGATCAGTGGACCTGAAACACTGAAAATGAGTTATTACCTTCAGTTGTCACAAAACTAAAACCTTGAGCATTTGTGGGAGACCCAAGATTCTTATTAGAAATAGGTGAGCCCTCTCTTGCTTGTCCTGAAAATTAATAGTGCTCATAAAGAATGCTTTAAATAATTCAGCTATTTTTTTCCTGTTTGACTTGAACTTTAGAAAAGCCCAATTTTTGTGCCATCCCACTTTCCCAAGCTTAAAAAACAAATGAAGACATTACTTTGAGAAAGGGAGAGAATGTAACAAGCAGTGAAAGAGACTGGGAGGCCCTGTGGGGTCCCTTCTCAATAACAGATAATATACTTTGGCACATCATTTCCAATAAGATGATGAGCCTGACTACAAGCCCCTTGGTTGGAAACCCTACCAGGCTACACAGTGTAGTGTAATGGTTTGGGGGTTGGACTAGGGCTCTGGAGACCAGAATTCAAATCTGTATTTGGCCATGGAAACCCACTGGGTGACCTTGGCCAAGTCACACATTCTCATCCTCAAAGGAAGGTCCCGCTGAACAAATCACACTAAGAAGACCCTGTGATAGTTTTCCCTTAAGGTTACCATGTTGGAAACAGCGTGAAGGCATAAGACAGCAGTACATTGGGTCAAGGGGAGAATAGTCAAGCCCATCATCTGATCAGGAACTACACATGGGGCACTTGTTGCCGAATGGGTGTACCTTGTGCCTGCCGATTGTCTGTTGCACTCACTCACTTCCACATAACAAGTATCTTCTCTTGGCAGGGAAGATGGAGGAACAGAGAAAGAGGGGTGCAAACTCATTTCAGATTAATTTCAGCTAAAAGGACTCTGATCTCACTTTGAGATGGAGCCACTGTTTTCAAACAGGATCTTTGTTTTCATAGTTTTCAGCTTCCTCCCACTATTTAACTGAATTGTCCAATCCCCAAGTATTTGTTGTCTTCAGTGGAGGAAGTAATTGCTCACATGAGCTGCAACCACACTGCAGAAATAATCCAGTTTGATACCACTTTAACTGTCAATGCTATGGAATCCTGGGATTTGCAGTTTTGTTAGACATTTAGCTTTTTCTGTCAGAGAGCTCTGGTGCCACAACAAACTATAATTTCTAGAATTCCATAGCATTTAGTCATGGCAGTCAAAGTGTTGTCAAACTGGATTATTTGTGTAGTGCATATGCAGCCATTGTTACAGGATTTTACTCTAAGAAAAAGGAGACAGTGTTTTCCTTACAATTATTGTTTTAAGGCTTTTCCTGGTTGTTATATTTCTCTTGCACTTCTCTTGATCTTTATTTGTTGACATTGATAAAATGTAGTTATGACTTCCAAGCAACTTTCCTTTTAATTTACCAGATTCACTTGGCAGAATCATTCTTTATTTAGAACAATATTAACTAATAATTAGAAAAGATTTTGTAATGGATCCCATGTGGCTTCAACAAACTGCTAAATAAAGCTGGTTGAAGTCGTAGTGGGTTGGAGAAATTGTCTCTGTAAAATACAATTAACATCTAACCAAAATAAAGAACCCTGGAAAATTTGATGAAGCCTCTGAAATATGGTGGGAAAGTATTTCTCTAGGGTGTAAAGTCTGAATACCCATGTATGCAGAGGATGGGGACAGTGCGGGAGAGTACAGCTTTTCATTTCATTGAGATAATTTCTTAGAAATGTTATACATAAGTGGGCTATGGAGTGCTTTTATTTCTGCTTGCTTTTTAGATGACCACTTAAAATAACAGGCACATTCCTATCAGTCTCAGGAGTGAAATCTACAATTTTTAAAAAGCTGATCTTGAATGGAAAGCAGAAGAAGGCTTTCAATATGAAAACTAAATAGAAAGCCAGTAGAACTTGCCATGTTTTTCTGGGGGAAAGTTTTATTGACAGGGATGGGGAGAAAGACAGTCAGACAGAAAGTTTCCACAGGCAATATGTGCTCAGAAATTACACTCTTGTCAACAGTATGAACCTTGGAATTGATTCCTGGTTGTGTCACAGGGTAGCATAGTGGTAGAGTATATTCTTCACAAGAAAAAGACCCAAGTTCAGTCAGTACTACCACCTTCAGAAGCATGTCTAGTAGGAATGAGAGTTGTTTTTCCAATAGAAGAGTTGCCTTGTCCTCCTACGCTAAGGCAAATGTATAAGTTCTTATAGCAGTCGTGGATGCTTTGGGGTCATTATATATTTAAAAGATACCTTGACTTTTTTTGTCAATTAATGTTTTTGTGTGTGTATCGTACTTGTTGTAAATGAATATTCTAAGAATGGCTGGGCTATTATAATATAAATTACTATCACTTGTTATGCATGGGATGTTGACAGCTGTAGCTTGTGTGTTCAAGTTCTGGTCTTGGTTAGGGATCATGCTAGATCTAGCTTTCCTTAGTGGGCTTTCTACTCATGCTGTGCCTCAGCAGTTGCCCTTTCATTTATGGTGTAATCCAGTGAGAAATTTTACTCCTGTTCCACATGCCACCTTTCAACAGCAACTTCTCTTCTGTATTATAGCATGGCAAGGTTGAATTCCAAGAGTCCTTGAGAGGAGGAATTTTTTCCATCTAGGATTACAACACTTCTCCTCATGGAATTATATTAGTTATATAAGAGGAATGAGTAATGTAAATTACATGTTTTTATTACCTGCATTATATAAATCAACTTTCATACTAGTGCTGATAAGAGTGCATTCTTAAAATTGTTCTGAAAATGAGAAATATGGCACTTGCTGTAGTGTGCATAAACTAAACACTTTCCATATAAATATACTGTTAGCTATAGAAAGACTATTACAGAGAGTTTTCCAGAGTGCTGTTCAATTGTGTTAAATCACTTGTGGGACTATATCTGTCTCTAATTAGACTTCCCAAGAAGGAAAGGAAAAAGAAAAAACAACACACTTTCCCCCCTGCAACAAAAACATAGTTCAGAGTTGCCAAGATTTCAGGAAAACCTTCATAAGACACTGTAGTTTTTTGAATGTTTGGGGACATGCTGTAGTTTTAAACTTCAGTCTGACTATGCAAAGGTTAATCATTTAGAGCCCAAACATTGAGAACACTTATTTGATTAATAAATGTATGGTTTCGCCTCAAAATTTTACAGCTGTCACTTGATACAGCATGTGTATTTTGCTTTGTTTATACATTATCAAAACTAAATCCTTTCAGATTAACCTGAAGGGGGGGAAAGAAGTGAAAAGAAAGATCTCAGAATGATTTCATTGTCATCATGCCTGTTAAGTCCAGACTTATTGCTGGCATACTGTTTATTTTTTAACTTGAGGGAACTATGTTTCATTTTAGAATATATGCAAACAGTTAGTTTGATTGCCACCAGCACTTTTTAATCTTGCGAGACTTTATTTGACCAGTCAAATAAATTTCCCATGTTTATTGTGAACTGCCAGGAGGAAATAGTATTTTTTATAGACAGGAACTCCAGAATCAGATATGGTATTGTTGAAGGACTGCTTTGTAATTTCAAAAACAAGGAAGCAAGAACTGGCACTCCAATCTAGAGTTTTATGACTTGTTTACATCTGCTGGACTATTGTGTTTCAGTGCCTTTCTCTTTTGACTTTTATTCAATAAATTTGTACTGGCTAAACTCAACTGACAACAGGTAACGGTTGAATGATACACAGTAGCAATCAAAGTATTGCATTCTTTGCTGGGAAGGAAATGGGATTCTCCCACCTGATTCCTGCTGACTTAATTTTAACCTTAATTTTAGCTTGAGTATTCTACTCTGGGTCTTAGAACTATATTTCTTTCTTTCTTTAATTCAGTTTTAGAATAAATAGTATCAAGCAACATTGTATGCAAAGGGGTTTTGTAGCACCTTTGAGACTAACTAAAAGAAAGAAGTTGGTAGCATGGGCTTTTGTAGACTTGAGCCTGCTTCTTCAGATGCATGGGGTCTGAGGAAGCCAACTCAAGTTAACAAAAACTCATGCTACCAACTTATTTTTTTCAGATAGTCTCAAAGGTGCTACAAGATCCCTTTGCATACTGATTTTCCAGACTAACTTGGCTATGTTGTTGAAGCAACATTGCAATTGATGTATGAAGCAGAAGTCTTCAAAATGGCAATAGTCAACTAGGCAAGAAAGTCACCAATATCTTGCTGAAACAAACTCTAGAAGTGGTATAGACTAGAGTACAGTGGTCCCTCCACATTCCCTGAGGTTAGACGTCAAGGACCTCTGTGAATCTGGGGAAACCACAAATAAAAAAACACTATTTCTTTCTTTAATGTCAGGGATGATGGGAGTTGTAGCTCTTCACCTCTGGCTC
>CM034701.1:368264379-368278057 GCA_020142125.1 Phrynosoma platyrhinos | reverse complement strand
ATTTCTATCACTGTATGTCCCATGTTGCATTTTCCTTAACACTTTTTACCTAAGAGAACACCTCTGTAAGAATCTCCATGTCCTCCAGTGCAACTCTGTGGTCAACATCTGCCAGAAGCTGATCATAGAATAATGCTAGAGGACCTACAAATGCCTAGAGAAGTGTTTTCTCTAGGAACTTCTAGAGAAACTTCTCACAGATTTGGATTGGAGGACCTAGAGATTCCTAGAGAGAACATATTAATCAAAACTGCAAATAATCAAATTGGTAAAAGTCAAAGCTGCAAACATGGAGGGCCAACTGTACTTCCAGTTGAAGCCTTTTACTGCATACTGCCACTTTTGTGAATATTTACAGATAGTCCAAACAGTCTCATATTTTTTATTTATTTAGAGTATTTGATAGTTTCTTTCTCTGAGGCTTACGATCTAAAAACAAGAGCACAAGGAAAAGGGAATGGCAGTAAGGAGGGGATTAAGTCCAGCACATGCTGGTATTCTTCTCTCCCTCAAAGGTCAGGGCAATGGCTGTTGGAATATGGAGGGAAGACCTCTGACCAGCTGCTAGAGCCAAAGCACAGTGGAGATGTGCCTTTCTTCTCTTCTCTCCCTCAGAGGCCAAGGCAATGAGAATTGGAATATGGAGGGAGGGCAGTCGGAAGCATTTCCCCCCCTCTTTTCTCTTACCAGAAAAAAATTGATTAAGAAAAAAAAGACAGTATAGCATTTCGGTGTGTTTTAATTACAGATGATAAGAGACCTCTGTCTGGAATCATGCACTGTTACTATGTTTTCAGTGTAGTAATTTGCTTTCCAATCTTCCTGTTGACCAAGATGATTTATACCAGGGGTAGGCAACCTTTTTGAGCCGGGGGCCGGGTTGCTGTCCCTCAGACAATTGGGGGGGGGGGGCAAAGCACCAAAAATAATAAATAAATAAATAAAAATAAAAACATTTTTTTAAAAAAAATAAAAATATACACTCTCTCAGCCACAGAAAAGCCATGGCAAAACCCCTGTGGAGATTTTTGCCAAGAAAACCCCAAGACCAAGTAATAACAACAATAATCAATATCATCATGGCAGGTGGGGGGGTGGTGGCGGCGGTGGCGGCAGCGGCAGGACCGGTCTGGGGCCGGTCCAAAGGCCTCTTGGGGCCGCATCCGGCCCCCGGGCCTTAGGTTGCCTACCCCTGATTTATACTAAAAGATTAGATAAGATTAGCCTAGCTTTCTTGTTTGGTTATGTTGTTGCTAATGCTGCTTCCAGTTCAGTTTGCTTCCTCCTTGTCTTCTTTCCTATTCCTAGTCTTCCCTGTGCTTTTGCTCTTTTTCTGTGGATTGTAAATATAAATTCGGAACCCTACTCTGGTGGAAGGAGTGAGATCCAGCACAGCAAAATATTAGGCAACTTCTTCTTCCCTTTCTCTCTTCCAAAACATATCTACTCAAAAACTCACACTTCCCCAACCTACTTTTCCATGGGTTGGTTCTCAGGCTGTGTGTATGTGCGATTGTTGTTGTTAAAAGTCAGAGCTTTAGTAGAGTATTCAGGAGGAAATTGATTGTGATTGTAGAAGCAGTTTAACTGGCAATTTGTCTCTAGGGTTAGAAGAGAAGAGCTGTATATCTGGAATAGCAATTTGTCCTGTTCAATTTAAAACCTTACCCCAACATGAGACAGGAACTTCTAGCCTTCCCAGATAGGTATTTTATCTTTCTGAATGAAAGAGAACTTAAAAGAAATAAAATGTTTCCCTTGATGATTCAGTAATTGAAATTAGTCCATTGCTAAATTAACTTAGTACCTCAAGCCACTTCACCATGAGGAGAAAAAGAAATAACAAAGAAACCTATACTTTTTTGTCACTCACATTTTCTAAATTTGATATTCAAGAAGAAGCATTATGTGGCAAGCGTGAAGCCTTCTTCTCCATATCCTTATGTTTTTAATGTAAAACACTTTATTTAGAATAATTTTAGTTTAGTCTTAATACATTACATTGGGCTCATACACATGAACATGTGTTATTTGCCATTATGTAATAAACAATTATGAGTTTTTGAATACTTATGCTTCTGTTTAAAATTATCTTCAATAAAGCACAATAAATCAAGTCACTTGACCTGTAATCTGTATTTGATTATGTTACTAAAATGGAACTAATGCAATTAAATAAAATGGAATGCAGTTTTAGTGTTGGATATGAAAAAGCCCCCTGAATCATCTGGCAATCACAAATATTGGCAGTGTTCCAATTTTCCATTCTTTCTCCTGAACTAGAGCCAGATTCCTTTGGGAAATCATCATTTGTAAAAGGCTGTGAACAGAAAGAAGGGCATTCTGGAGTGCTAATTAGAAACTAAACATCTGCAACTATGTCAGAGTTGATTGTATTTGAAAAGAAAAACTTAAAGACAAGAATTTGTTTAGTTTAAATAAAACATGATGTAGCACAAACATGGGAGCATTTGTGACAAATTATTTTGCATTCTGTTGAGGTAAAGTGTTCTCATTTGTTTAAATTCTTCCAACTACTAAACTCCTTATTTTCCTACCTCTACAGATTAAGTTTTTTTGCATCTATATATAAGCCAATAAATGAGCTGGGAGAAGGTAGTTAAGATTACATCCATGTGCTAAATTGGACTCCTTGATGTAACACATATCACATATTTTAGTTCAGCAACTTAACTTCACTTTTTTCCCTTTTGCATATTGTAACTTGATTTTCTACTGACATGGCTTTGGAAGCGTGGATCCCAAAACTTGCAGGAATGTTTTTCTAAAGAGAATCACTCAGCTGAACAATGTTTACTGTGCGTTATAGATACAGAAAGTCATGGTTGTGTTTTATAGAATTCGTAGATTAGAGTTGCATTATATTAGTGATGTTTTTCACAAAGAGCAGGGACAATTAAAGTTGTGCAACAGCAGGTGTCTGCTTCGGGAATTTGTCACATGCCTTATCCATGGGGAAGAAGCTTGGAAGTCAGGAACTCACTTTCTTTAAACAAGAAAGCTGAGTGAAGCATTACTACCCCACTTTCATCAATCAAGGACAATAATTCCCCTAGACATTTCTGGTTGACAAGAAAAGGGTGCATCTGAAAGTCAATCATTAATGCTTCCATACTTCAGAATGGGACCCTGACCATGTTTTTAAAACTTCCATGCATTTGGGGACCAATTTCATTCCCAGGACCCACTGTAGGACTACACTCCTAACCCAACTGTGTTTTTTCCCTTCCCAGCCAAACTAAAAGTGACCAGAAGTTCATCTGTAGCTTTAAAAGCACTTTAAAATACATAGTTTAGGTTAAGGAATGCCACATGCACTGCTTTAGAGGAATATTATGCTTCCTGGAGGCATTTTGGATGTGCAATATGTATGTTTATAAGGACTATATGCAACAATTTCTCCATAGTTGAATTGTGCATTTTAAAAATGGTTTGTGTATGAGTGAGATCTAACATTCTTTATCTTCCTTTACTCTCTCTCACCCCCAGATGTAGTAAGTCTCCCGTATACCGCTCACGTGAGTTGGCTGCTCGGGCCCTTGTTCCTTTTATTATGAAAAACCTGGTGCCACAGACAGTGACATCCTTGTTGACTGAACTTCCAGATTTCACTGATCCTTATGTACGACAGAATGCAGTGCATGGAACATTACTGCAAGTAAGTTGTAATCTGTATTGGGACCAATGTTTTTCAATTTATTCATAAATAATTTAGAATACGTGAGATGCCCATGTTGGGTAATTACGCTAAATTATATAGGGTGGTAAAAACAGATATGGATTTCAGAGAGTTCCAAAGGCTCTCCATAGTGGGAGAATTGACAGTAAGAGTTTGGCACATCATTGTACAAAAAGTAAGGTGATGTTGAATGTTAACATTTCTTGTACTATGTTACTTCCAGTCTCTGGTTTGGGTGTGTGCACCCATGTTTTGTGGCAAAAGAGGGGGACTAAATCACAGCTGCCTCAATCATCTTTCTTCCCTTATATTTATTTATTTATTCAGAGTTAACAGTTCTACTGAGAAAAATAATCAGATAGGCAATTAGAAATTCAGAAAGACTAAATGAAAGTGAGAAAGTGAGGTAATGTTTTCATCCTAGTAAGTGATATGAAAGCTCTGGGATTTGATAATGTAGCCCAAATAGAACATACATACAGGCATACCTCTCTTGCCTCTGACAAAGAAGCTCTTTTGTATAAAGTATTTTTATGCTCCTGAACTTTCTCCTTTTCCTACTGTCTTTCTTAGCAGCATCAGCATTGGAAGGATGGGGAAGGAGGGCTGGAGAAAAACCAGTATCAGGTTGCAGGAACACATCTGCAGTAAACAATGCAGTAAAGCTTGAGCTGGGAAAGAATGGGTTTCTACTCTAGCTGATCCTACAGTAGCAGTATGTACCTATCTACCACAAGCATGGTGGACAGCAGTTTGTCCAGAATCCCTTATTGTGCATACATGAACAGCAATAGATACAGATGGAGAAATTAGATAAGCCTCTCCTGCTATCCCCCAACACATTAAAGTATAGGTCAGTGATGGCAAACCTTTTAGAGACTGGGGGCCTTTGCAGACTGCTAGAAATAGTGCAAATTGAGTCCACTTTAAGGGTTAGGGTTAGGGTTAGGGAATCATGGGAACTGTATTTTATTGTGGCACCAGAGCTCTCTGGCAGAGAAGGCTCAATGTCTCAGAAAAAAATCCCATGATTCCCTAGCACTAACCCTAACCCTTAAAGTGGATTCAATTTGCACTATTTCTGGCAGTCTGCAGAAGCGCTGAGTGTCCAAACTGCAACCCAAAACCCACTTATTTATTACAAAGTGCTGTGTCCCTCTTGCTTTCTAGTAACAAACTCTGGTGAACTCTGTGCTGGGGCAATGGCGCGTGTGCCCATAGATAGGGCTCTGAGTGCCCCCTCTGGCACGTGTGCCATAGGTTCGCTACCACTGGTATAGGTCTATGGGTCTCTGCCCATCAAAATGGAAATATAAGAAAAGTGGAGATGGGGGGGGAGTCATCTCTGCATGCATGGGGGGGGGGGGAGAACTTTCATCTGATCTCTAGAAGGTTCAAAATTACTTATACAAGGCTTACCAGGCCTGATTGTTGCATTTTGCATGTGGATATTATTAATTTTGAGTAAAACATTTTCTGAAACAAGTTGAACTGCTCTTCTTTTTTTGTGGTGTAGGAGCTTATCCCTATTCTTTATATGCTATTTCTGCCTCTGTTCCCAATTGTTTTGTTAAAGAAGCAATGCCTGGGAATACATCTAATACATCTAATTCATTAATTAAGGCAGAGAGAAAACAATGGGGAACCAGGAATAGAACTCTGTTGAATGCAATAGAGAAGGAAAATAGAAGAGGGCAAGTAGATTGGGCAATTTTGTAGTATGAAGGTTTACAGCTGAGGACAGAGATGGAAAAGTCTGAAGAGATTTGAGAAGGAAAGGATGGTCAGTTTTATCTGAGGCAGCAAAGAGATCCGAGAAGACAGAAGTGAGTTTTCATATTTTTCAGTGAAGAGGTTTAATGCAGTTTGCAATTTTAATAAAGTGCAGGAGAAGCAAGATTCTAGCCAATTAAGGGAAAAAGTAAGACTGACATGATAGACCACGGAAAAAGAGTGCAATGGAATTCAAGCAGGTGAGGATGGGTTACAGAGGCTTTTTAGAACGATGCTGAGAACAAGTCAACTCTATTATATCCTACTGACATTTCAGTCAAAGTTACTGCTGATGTTACTGTGGCACACACCTCTGCTACCTTTCTCCTTTTACACTTTAATTCTAGCTGGCATTCCTGTGGGAACTTGTTATCCCCAGCCTTGTCACCTAATTAAGTGTAAGGGACCCACAGTGTCTTTTGGTATGATGTCCCACCTCCAAAACCTCAAAATATTAGTAGTGTGGCTTGTGATTAAAACGTAGGCCAGGCGATGTTGGAACAAGAAGAAAAGTTTATTTTAAAACAGCATGTAATAAATGTAATTTGCATCAGAACTTGCTACTATAGTCTTTCCTGGTTACAGAATTCTAACGTTTGTTTCTAATTCACTCACAGTACCTCAGTCACACTGGCTAGCAATATCTATCTGAAGAGAACACCACAGCAATTCTCTTCTTTAGAAGAGTGTAAGTGTTCAGAGTTTCTCCTTTCTAGACTCTTAGGGGGATTGCAGACTGCCAGAAATAGTGCAAATTGAGTCCACTTTTAGGATTAGGGTTAGGGAATCATGGGAACTGTATTTTATTGTGGCACCAGAGCTCTCTAACAGAGAAGGCTCAATGTCTCAGGAAAAAAAACAATTCCCATGATTCCCTAGCACTAACCCTAACCCTAAAAGTGGACTCAATTTGCACTATTTCTGGCAGTCTGCAACCCCCCTTAATTTCTCAAAATACAGTTCCCTCAGGAACGCCCTAAAACACAACCCTTTCTCTGGCTTAACTTTCTCAACTGTCTGCTCACCTCACCTAACTGTCCACCAACTGTCAGCCTGGGCTTTTTAAATGCTCCCAGCTGGAATCCCGTTGGCTGGCTCTCAGCTGCCTCCTGATTGGCCAGCTGGACATTATATTCACCATAGTTACCAACATGCATCCACCATTTGAGGAATTTCTTTCCTTTATTCCTGTCTCTTCAAGTATAGATAGACAATGTGATTGTTTCTGTCATATATTTTAACGCTGAAAAAGAATTTTGTCCAAGCTTACTGTGGGCTGTTTTTGTCAGGTTACCCATACCTGGTATACTGTATATACTTGACTATAAGTTGACCTTATGTATTAGTCGAGGGCAGGTTTTGGAGCCAAAATTATAAATTTTGTTTGATATGACCTGTGGATAAGTTGAGGGCAAAACCTAGGGGCATGTAATGAAGGATCTAAAAGATGAAGCAAAAGAAAACAATGCCGAAGAATTGTAAAATTTTGGCAGGCATGTCTGTTTGTGCTCACTCTAAAGCTGGATGGCTGATAGAGTAGAAGGGAGTCAGTGCTTCTAGGACAGATTACACTCTTGCCTCTCCCTAAGAGATGATTCCTCTTTAAATAAGAGTTAAAGTACAGTACTCATACTGACCTGGGGATAAGTCAACTCAGGTTTTTTGGGGTCAGTTTTTTACTAAAAATTTTAGACTTATACATGAGTATATATAGTAAATATTTTCCCAGCAGGAATTTCAACATTTATTGTCAACTTTCTAAGACATATGTAACATTGAAATTACTGCTTCCTGTGTTTGGACATTTCTCACTAGATCCTTATTTTATAAGATTGTACTTCATTTAAACTTAATGCAATTGAACCTTCTTTTATGTTTTGGTTATTCTGCAAGAATTCCCTTAGGCTACCTTTGTAGAAATAAATCTTAAGTATAAGCCTATAAATTACACAGATTGGTGTGATGGTTTGAGCTTTGGGGTAGGACTCTGGAGAACAAGGTTCAAATGCTCACTCATGAAAATCCACTGGATGATCTTGGGCAAATCACACTTTCTGAGCCACTGAGGAAGACAAAAGCAATGGCAACCCCCTCTCCAAATACTGTAAATCTTGCCAAGAAAACCCTGTGATACATTCGCCTTAGGGTTGCCATAAGTTGGAAATGACTTGAAGGTACACAACAACAAATTACCCTGCCTACATGCATCTAAAATATGTAAATTTTGAACGCATGTTTGGAAACTGACCATTGTAGAGTTAGCTTACTTTTGAAAGTGTTTGATTGACTGATTTCAATTTTTGTAGATTTGTTTCCTGTCTTAAGTATTTTATGGAAACACAGGATATGTGTCCTCAAACCTGAAAGAGTCATCCATCCTTGCTCTAAATGCTTATTAACAAAGTTGTTGATGATTTTTTTAGCTGAATGTCACCCCAGCATTCCTTGGAAATTTTATTGCTTATTTTGTATTTCTTGGGGGGGGGGGGGAAGCAGCATCTGCATCTATGAGAAAAAAAGTTCACATGAAGAGAACTCTAGAATCTTCCCTCAGAAAACTGATTACTTCAGATATTCTGCTTTTTATAACTGAAGATCTTTAAAATGTCAGTTTTAAATCAGTTATATAGCCAATATATCCATGTGATTCTTTTTGTAATGCATTCTCTAAAACATTCTGGTGGAAGTGTCCTAAAACATCGCTGTTGGCATTGGAGATGGGGATATATATTCAGCCAAACAGGAAGACCCCCAGAATCAAAACAGCTTTGTCAAATAAGAGGCCCAAAAGTAAAAGCAGCATTTATGTTTTCAAAGGATTTTGGACTAGCAAGGCCCTTGCCAAATTTCAATGAGCAATAATTTATTATTGAAAAGACACATTATCACTCTGCGAATGTCAGCAGAGGAGCAGATCCTGAGAACTGATCCATAAAATATCTTTTAAAAAATCAAACTGGCCAAAGTCCACAGTTATGTAACTTTTGTGAAAAATGGAACAACTGGTTGCTAGACCAGTTTGATTTGATGAAGTAATATGAATCATATATGAAAGCAACTTGGAAACACTGAAGATTATAACAATATTGATTAGACTTCTGAAGCACCCACCAAAATCTTTTATAAATCATTATGAAGCATCTAACACATGCCATTGTGAAACAAACGAATGACCTAATTCAGTAGGCCTTCCATCCATTTCACTTCTTCTCTTTTGTTACTACTAAGAATAAAATCTCCCCTTTTCTCTTCAAATTAATTATTAAACTGAAACAGCACTGAAAAAGAAAACAATCTATTTACTGTTTTCAATTACCACTAATGGATTTATTCAATTTAATGAGCTCATTAAAAGAAGAGCTATAATTAAATATGTTCTCATCATTACTTATTGTGGTATAAGACTTAACAAAATTTAAGTACTAGAACAGTCTTTGTTCTTTTAAACAATTTAAAAAAACAAACCAAAAGCAACAACCAGCATGCTCACATTAAAAGCTCGTTCCTAAGTGGTTTAGGTCAAACATGTTATCTATTGTAATTCATTTTAAAGCAAAATAATAGTTTATAAAACTCAACTACGTTGCAAATTCATTGTGGGAAACTAATTTAATCACTGCTTCACCAGGGCTCCTATATACACTCCCATCGATGGAAAATAGAGTAGAGCCCTGTTGGTTATATTGAGCTGTTGGACTATCCTTATCCTAGGACAAATTATGTTTGCTTGGGGCAATAGTGGGGCTCCAACCAGGTTGGCTGGTTGATGCTCTACTTATGATGCCTGCATGAAAGGACAATGTCACAGTCCCCTGCAAAACACAGGAATTCTCTAGTAGTATGTAAGATTTCTTTGGTAGACAAGTCAATGTGCGTAGAAATGGGTTCCTAAATGCTGAAAAATTCAAAACAAACTATTTTGGGAATCTTGGGTAATAAGTAAACTGCTTTATATGGCAACATGAGCAAGGACTGCAGAATGATATATGAACAAAGGAAATATGCCTGTGTTCTCAGCAAAGCTTTTTACAGTGTTGGATGTGGTGAACGAGGCACTATTTGAAGTCTGCCTCAAGTAGCAAAACATGTGGAGCAGTATTATATTTTATTTTATTTATAGATTTTATTTATTTATGCCTTGTCATTGGATACTCAAGCCAATGGTGGCGCAGTGGTTAAATGCCTGTACTGCAGCCACTCACTCATAGACCACAAGGTTGCGAGTTCAGTACCAGCCAGGGCTGAGGCTCGACTCAGGCCTGCATCCTTCCGAGGTCGCTAAAATGAGTACCCAGCTTGTTGGGGGGCAATCAGCTCACAGTTGTAAACTGCTTAGACATCCCATGTGCGATATGAAGCGGTATATAAATGAAGCTGCTTTGCTTTTGCTTTTGAAGTACATTATACAATTGAACACATGCAAAATCGACTGATTTCTTGATGGATGGATGTGATTTAAATTCAGCTTCCCAGGTCATTACCCACAGTAGGCATTACCCAGAGAAATTTTATTATTAGATCTACAGATGGTTACTGTGTGGCCAACCTATGGCAAGATTTGTTCAGAGAGGGTTTGCATTTGCCATCTTCTCAGTCTTAAGAGAGTGTGACTTTCCCAAGATTACCTATTGTGTTTCTATGGCTGAGCAGGGATTCAAACGCTTGTCTCCAGAGTCCTAGTCCAGCATCCAAACCATTACACCACACTGGCTGAATCTACACGGCTGCATGCTGACCATAGTTTTGGGCCTGTGCTGAGTTGGGGCAGTGCTGTTCTATGGCTCAGATATGAGCTCTCTGTTTTGAGATATTTTGCAGAAACAGTTTAGTATTACATTCGTCCCTTCCGATCCGCGGTGGATCCGTTCTGCTGCCCCCCAAAATGGGAAAAACGCAAATATCCAAGCCCTATTATATATAATCACTGTGTGCTCCTGTGTGCAGTCTTGTGTGAGAGCTGCGCGCGCATGCCAGTTTATCCCTCCTGGCCTCTTGTCCACGGAAATTCAAGACCGCAAACAGGAAGTCTGCAAACTAGGAGGGACGACTGTAATTACTAGTGTCATAGCATGTTTTTTGTTCTTCTTTATCAGCTTTGTAGAAAATAAGATTAATTTAAATAATTAATGACTATTTGTTCTGGTGTAGACCACTAAACATGTTTAACATACCAGTGAAACTACAATGGTAAAAACTGGAGTGGTTTCCTGTACCTTCAATGGTTGTGTAGAAGACAGCCAACATCTCTCCATCTTCTACACAAGCATTAAAGATACAAAAGCCCTCTCCAGATTTCTGTCTTGACAACCCAACACACCTGTGTTCTGCAGCATTTAGAAGACATTAGTCTGGATTACTTGGTAGTAATTAACATGGTAGCCCTGTAAGTTAAAATATGCAAGTTCAACATTTAATAAATCTTTTTTGAAAGCACTTAATAGGAAATCACTCCCAATACTATTCATTGGGAGATTGTACTAAGCACTATAAAAGTAAGATGGCAGTGCACATAACTTCTTTGCTGCAATGGTTTTGTAACTATGGAAATATCTTTGTAACAAAATTCTTCATAGACCTAGGAGCAATATTAAAAAATGAAAAACAGCTTGTTTGGAACACACGGACAGCCAGTGTTTTGTTGGACTGCTCAACATCTTGAAGAAAAAGCCTGCATCTTCTATGGATGTCCTTTATATAATATGCATTTCAGCTCATAACTCATAGAGCAGAGTTCTCTGTTAACTACCTTGTCCCTTTAGAATAGAAATATTGCTGATTATGTATTACGTCTCTTATTTGATTTGGCAGCAGCATTTAAAACATACTGCTTCATAGCTGATTTATAAAGGCTGATATTGTGAATGAATGTTACAGTACCTAGAGATCAAAGCAGTAAAGCCACTATAATTAAATGTTTTTCATTGCAACTTCCTTGCAGCTGCTCCTCTTCTTAGCTCAGTTTTATTGACCAAGATAAGGTTTGCTTTGAAGTTGGAAAAGGAGAATATTAGTGTCAAGTGAGGAGGAAAACATTCACCTAAATAAAAATAATAACGGCCATGTATCTCCTTTGCCCTTATGATTAAATTCTTACACTTATGGTCTTTATATAATCATGTGCATGTACCATGATTCCAAGCAGTTCAAGAAGTTGTCTTCTAAGCAAGTACTTTATAATCAAATATGGCTGAACTGCACAGTTTACAAATAAATTAAAAACAAAGGTATATCAATAGTGAAATATAAATAATACACTGACATACTCTTGCTCCCCTTCCTATTCAACTTCTGGTGATTGTTCCTATACTGTGCAGAGCATACAGTTAAGTCACTGAGTCTGATGACTGCAAGTCAACAGTTCAAGGCCCAAGCACTAACCACACGGCAGAGTGTGCTTCCGTCACTAGTCCCAGCTTTTGCCAATCTAGCAGTTTGAAAGCACATAAAAGTGCAAGTAGATAGATAGGTACCACTTTGGTGGAAAGGTAATAGTGTTCTGTGGGGTCACGCTGGCCACATGATCATAGACTTGTCTTTGACAACACTGGTTCTTTGGCATAGTTATGGAGATGAGCACCGCCCCCTACAGTCAGACATGACTTGACATCCTTTTCCAGGGGTAGGCAACCTTTCCCCTTTAAGGGCCGAGGGACTTCAGCTCCCAGAATCCCAGGAGCTGTTGGCCAACATGGGACTATTGGCCAACATGGCTGAGGCTTCTGGGAGCTGAAGTCCCTTGGCCCTTAAAGGGGAAAGGTTGCCTACCCCTGTCCTTCTCAAAGGGGAAACCTTACCTTTTTGTATGCTCAGCTAAACAGCAGAGGAATATCAAGACAGCAGAGGGTGCCATCCCACATAGAATTGTCATTTCCTTTTCCAACAATACTATGCAGTAAGTTATAGAGAGAGACTGTGACTGGCCCAAGACCACTGAATAAGGAAGTGTTAGCAAACTTGCAAATACATTGATCTGACAGGTGTATATTTTGTCATAAAGTCCCTTAAATCTGAGTCCTTCCCTAGAGGGTCCTTGAAACACAGCAGGCATGGAAGAAGAGAATAAGTACCTGGTTTGAATGAGCAGAAGTACCAAGTTTGGGGATTATATCCTATTGTTAGGTGTGGTGAAAACCCAAGCTGAATGTTCAGAATTCCATAAGAATCTCCCAGTTTAAATGAATGGAAACAAAATGCCACTTGATTTTTTGAGGGCTTGTGTGGTCATAGACATGCAAAGAGGGCCCTACATGGCCTAGGTCCAGACTACCTGGAGCGCCTTTCTCCATATAATCTACCCCGCACACTTAGGTCGTCTGGGAATAATTTACTGCAGCCTCAGAAGATCAGATTAGTTGTAGTAACCCAGAGGGCCTTTTCATCTGCCACTCCTGGGTTATGGAACGGCCTGCCAGAGGAGATCTGTCACATTACCACTCTAGAAGCCTTTAAAAAAGTTCTCTTCCAGCAGGCCTTTCTAGATTAGCCTCCATTCCACTGATATTAATATTCCCTGTCTACCCCAAAAAAGATAATGTCTTGCCTCTAACTACCTCTAATTTTAGCTAATTTGTTATTTCTTTTGCCTTTAATTAGTATTTTATATTGCTATTCATTTTATATTGTTTTTGCTTTTAGTTTGTTTCTTTTTCTTTTTTATGATTGGGAAGGGGTTTGGGGTAAGGGTTATTTAGAAATCTGGTTTTAATTGTCTATTGTATTTTATTGTTATTCCAAAAGGTTGTAACCCACCTCGATCCGCAGGGAGAGGTGGGCTATAAATAAAATGTATTATTATAAAAAATAAATGTATTATTATTGTGGGTCTCCCCCAGGCACAAAACACAAGAGATTGTGGTGATCAAAGGTAGGGATCTTCCTATCACATTTCTTACAGCATTTGAATGAGACCATTCTCAACCAGAGTTGAGGTCACAAATCAGAAGGCAAATTGAAGTCAGACAGTCCAAGGTCAATTGACTGGCAAATTGTATCCAGTCTAAATTCAAAAAGAGTGGTCAAAAACGGTCCATGAAGTCAATATCGATGGTAGAAGTACAAGTGATTCCATAAGCGAAGCTCCTTCTAAGCTGCTAGCGCAGTGGACAAAAGGAATTGAATGAAAGAGCCAGATGCTAGGGACTTTATAAGGGTGGGTGGAGTTCAGAGTCTATAGGCGAGGTGTCCATCAACTCCGTCGATGTCGTT
>CM034701.1:368241755-368264279 GCA_020142125.1 Phrynosoma platyrhinos | reverse complement strand
TCAAGGTGCTCTCCTCTTCAGGAATCGGGTTTAATTGAGCCTGTATTTTTACTGATATCCGCTGGCACTTTTGTATTTTATGTATTGTTTGTTTTAATGGAGGAATTTACCTCTTTATATTGTTTTTAATCTGTATTGAGTTTAATATACTTTTAAAGGGGGGTGGGGGGGCAATTGTTCTTAACTTTTGTTGAATTTTATGATGTAAGCCGCCCCGATTGTGCTCAGAGGGGCGGGGTATTAAATAAAAATTATTATTATTACCACCAAAAAATTGCAAACGAAATTTTGCCTAGTGATTCCAGAATTTTCTGAACGTACTGCGCAGGCACAGGAATAACCCATTTCTGTGAATTCACACAGACCACGAAGAAGAAAGGCAAAGATAAGGCTTAGGAAACCTTGGGATTTGGAAATCAATTCTTTGTTTGAATTCCCACGCAAACCATTGACTCCTTCTGTCTGTGCTCTCCCCCACCCCCCAGCAACTATTAACCTTTGGAGTGTGGACTCCAAAGTCAGCTCTTTCTCTCTGTTGTTTCAAGTAAATGCAGCAAATGCAAAGGGGGAGAAAACCTGGGACAACTGGTTAACTGGAAGTAGTAGAAGCCTTAGTAACCTCACCTGTAAAGTCTTAGGTGCTATTGAGCAGACATTATGCAACTGTGATGCCTCTGTATTGTAACAATTTCCCGAACTGTTTCATTAGTTTGAACTGCAGGAAAGACAAGTGTCTTGTGACCTTTTAAATATTAATAAATTTGTTAAGGCATACATTTTACAGGACTATAATGTACTTAACAGAAATTTCACCTTACATTCCCTTCTTCAGTGAATTGGGCTTCTGTTATTGCCAGCCTCTTCTGCTTATAACCTGTGTCTTCAGGAATCGTTTGCTAGGACAAAAGAGGCTTGCAGAAAGCACTCTGGGAGTAAGTGCTTCTGAGCTTATTGTTTCTAAATTTATTTTTGAGAAGTTAGGGAAAGAGTCTCATGATTGTCAAACAACACTCAAAAGAATACATCTCACATTTTAAAAAATCTCATAAAAATTTGTTAATAGCAATTGCTAAAACTCAGCAGACACATAAATCTGTGTGTCTTATTTAGCTGAAACAATGCTCTTCAAAGGCACTTATTGATCTTATGAAGAATCTTTTCCAAATCCATAGGACAAAGCCAGGCCCTCAATTATTTCTATTATCATAGACTGACACTTTTTATTAACCGAGAATCTCCTTACCTTAAGACCAGCCTATTTGAACTATTTGCATCATGCTATTATACTAACAAGGAAGTAACATCACATTTTTATCTAAGTAGATCTGAGAGATTTCATCCTCTGCAAATAAGGAAGGGATGGAAAACCTGGCCCTTAGGAGAACCTAGAAGTTCCTAGAGAAAACAAATCTCTAGGCATTTGTGGGTCCTCCAGTGTAATTCTGTGATCAACGTCTGGCAGATGTTGACCACCGAATTGCACTGGAGGACCTGGAGATTCCTAGAATGGCCTTCTCTTACATAAAAAGAATAGTGGAGGGTTTTTTTTTTATTTGCAGTTTTTCCACATTCATGGGGGGGGGGGTTTCATCCCTAGCCCCAGCAAATATGGAGGGGCTACTGTAATACTAATTTCATCTGCAGGTTGATTAGAATTATTCAATTATGTCAGTGGACAATTGTAAGTACGTTGGGAAAACTCTTTTGATAGAAATAGTCCTTTCAGTTGTTTGTGTTTTCTGTTAATTCTTTTCATTTTTACAAGAGCTGGAAAGTGGATAAAGTATATAAAAGTTATACTATAGATTTAGCCAAGAAGCCATTTATCAGTAAATTACATCAGAATGATGTAAGTCATTCTCAGGAGATTTTCAAATCTTCGAATCTTTTTTCATGTATGTGATCCTTGCTTTTTTGTAATGCTATCCACAGAATTTATTTATCATTTTTGAAATGTCAAATGAACTTCTATAAGTAAATATTACAAGATGAATTGAATTTTAGCTAAGTGTGGAGAATCACATATTATTGATTTCTCTAAAATTTCTGTGTGACATTAGCAAAACAAAACAACAAATTATACAACTAGTAAACTTCACAGCATTAAGACAGTATCATTAAGCTTCTTTTGATTATGTAGCTAGTCTTCAGATTACCCTTATATTTACCTTGGTTGAGGTGTTCGCAGCCAAATGGTGCTGTGAAAATTACTGGAAATCATTAACATTAAGTTGTTATTGTAAGCTGACATGCTGAGCCTGATGGGAAGTAAAATTTATAAATAGTCTCATTTATATGCATGGGGTGAAAATCTGCTGAGTTTTAGCAATTCCTATTATTATGTGGCTTATCCCTTTGCTGGAGTAGAGTTTCATTCGGGGTTATCTTTCTGCAAGTGCAGATTTTATGATGTTTGAAGAAACACAGGCATAAATCTAATGTCATCTGATGGCTAGTACAAAAGGACTTATTTCACCTTACCTTCCCCATCATCCTTCATTTTAGAAAAATCTGTAATTAAAGGCTTCCAATTTCTGTTTTCTTCAGTGTGTTTTGAGGTTTTCTACCATTTTTTTGGTGGCAAACTGCATCAATCTTTTCCTATTGTTTTTTAAATCAATACTTCTAGAGTTTCTGGAGGCTGACAAAAAAGATTCAGGGAACATGTATGATCCCTGGCCTCCATTGTATCCATTTTCAATTTAGATAATGGAAAATTAAATTACCTAAGTCTTCTTCAGGCATTTACTAGAATATTAATGTCACAACTTGGCGCTCAAGCGTGGATTAGAGAATCTCAAACATTGAGGCTGAGTCTGGCCCTCCTGGAATCCCAGTCCAGCCTCTGGGATTCCTCAGACCCCTTGTGAAGTGATTTCCTAGCATTTCTATATTTTTCTTCCTTCAGTCTAAAAACGTGAAATTGCTCACCTAAGGCTTTGTCACTGGTGATAAGAACTGTTCAAGTGTAGTCACTGGCAGTCTTGGTCCTGCTCTTTTGCATTTGGCTCTAGCCATTGCATCAGTGCTGCCTCTGAAATGGAATTTGGCCCTTGGACGGAAAGAGGTTTCGTACCCCTTGGCCAGTGTGTTGTCTGCCTTCAAGTCTTTTGGTGAGTAATAGGAAATTGAACATCAAGGAAACTGTTTTCATTGTGATATATATTTCCCAAGTAGGCACTGGCAATCAGATGCCTGCTGGATCAGACTGAAAGTGTCCTTTAGTGCTGTATCCTGTTTCATAGTGTAATTCAGGGGTAGGCAACCTTTCCCCTTTAAGGGCCGAGGGACTTCAGCTCCCAGAAGCCTCAGCCATGTTGGCCAATAGTCTCATGTTGGCCAATAGCTCCTGGGATTCTGGGAGCTGAAGTTCCTCAGCCCTTAAAGGGGAAAGGTTGCCTACCCCTGGTGTAACTAGTCAGATGCTTCCAGGAAGCTCACATACCTTCACTATTTCCCCAACAATTTGCATTTAGTGGCATACTGCATCTGAGGCTGTAGCTTTGATGATATGTTTATCCCATTTCCCAAAGATCTCATGGAGACTGTAACTCATACAGGAGGGGAGGAACAGGTAAACTTCCAGTCAACAAAATACATTCCGTGGAAGAGATGGCACAAAAGGCTACAAGTGGGGAAGGTGGTATCAACAGACAATTTACCTGCCTCCCTGATCAATGATTGAAGCTATGGAAGAGACTGTTTCCTCATTAAACAGCATTTCCTTGAAGTACAGGAAATTGTGTACCCAGTAAACTTGTATCAACTCAAAGCAGGTTACATATTTTTGCTACATATACACTCATTATTTCTATTTTCAAATGGGCTTCCTCATTCTTCACCCTCTATTAGTGCTGCAGCTTTCCAGCTTAATATTTACACAGTGTTTTGTTTCAGTTGCTGAAACATCTGTATTTTTTCAGGGAGTTTAATTTTCTGTGCTGAAAATCTACTGTATAGGATGATGTCATTTTAAAGAATCACTGAGCTAAATAGTCACAGTATTGTTTCATCAATCAAGCTAGGAATGTGAATATTTATACAGCGGGCCCTTGGTATCCACTTGAGTTTGGTTCCAGGTCCCCCCTCCACTCCCTTTGGATACCAAAATCAAAGTTTGTTTTTGGAATTTTTATTGGAATATTTTCAAGCCATGGATGGTTGATTCCATGTCTTCAGAGGGCTGCCTGTATTGTATATTTGATTCTCACAAGCAAGCTAATCACATTCAAGCATAAATTTTATGACTTCAGGTTAGCTGTGAGTGGGATGGGAGGATAAAAATGTTTAACTAATTCTAAGTCTTAGCTAACTCATAGAAATACTATTATTATTAAAACAATTAAGAAATGTTTAAATTCCATTTCCATTCTTAGTAGCCATTTCTGTATGAAGCTGAATTTATTTTATGTACTCACCACTTGTTTTGTTCTGCTTATGTTCAAGTAAAGTTGCATCATCCAAGTTACATAATTTATATAATTTTGAAACAATTTATCATGAGCCTTTCAAGAAGTAAAATCAATTTAATCCATAAGATTAACTGTACTCTTAGAAGAGGGTAATTTAATAAACAGAATTTAGATTTTGCTGCACTTGGATTATAGCCTGTATTAGTATGTTACCAATGGCTGCATCTGCACTGCTGAAATAATCCAGTTTGACACCACTTTAACTGCCAATGGAATGGAATTCTGGGAATTGTAGTTTGTTGTGGCACCAAAGTTCTCTGACAGAGAAGGCTAAATGTCTTACAAAACTACAGTTCCCAGAATTCCATAGCATTGAGAAATGGCAGTTAGTGATGTCAAACTGGATTATTTCTGCAGTTCAGCTAGTGTTGATACACAAGGAAAACCATATGCTAGCATTGTATTAAATTACAGTTGATCAACTTGAATAGTCAATTGACTTTTCATATATTAGCAGTATTACCATTTCATTATCCATTGTATGACTACATCAAAACATCTCACAAATATTATAGTAGTTTGCCTATTATTCTATATTCATTAAGCTTTCTTCCTTAGCAAAGCAGGACAGGTTGCCTCATAAGACTGGGGCAATTAGGTTAAAGCTACAAAACTAGTTTGAATTCAGATATCCTATAAATATAAATAGGAAGCATCACAAAATTAAAAGTTATGTCTATTGAGGAAATAGCTTGCTTGTTGGTTTAATATCAGTTTACTACTATACCATGTTTCAAAACCCTCATGTGTAGACTAAATAAAGCTGCATCCACACAGCAGAAATAATCCAGTTGACACCACTTTAACTGCCCTGGCTTAATACTATGGAATTCTGGGAACTGTAGTTTTGTGAGACATTTAGTCTCTGTCAGAGAGTTCTGGTGCCCCAACAAACTACAATTCCCAAAATTCCATGGCATTGAGCTGTGGCAGTTAAAGTGGTGTCAGACCGGATTATTTTTGCAGTGTGGATGGCCACCAAGTGAAGAAAACCCTTATTTTCCTGCGTATAAGACTACTTTTTAACCTGCAAAATCTGTGGTTAAAGTGGGAGGGGTTGTCTTATACGCCGGGTATAAGGATAAGGAGGATAGAGGTGCTAAAACTCTATATTTTGACTGGGAAAATGGGGGGTCGTCTTATACACCAGGTCATCTTATACGCCGGAAAATACGATAGGTTGAAAAGACAGGTTGGAGGTATGGTCACGGTGTGGGAACAGATGTCAATGCACAGATGCTTGTTTTCATTATATTAACACTAGAGAGATGCCTACCAGATTTAGAAGAGTTGGGGTACAGCCGAAAATTCAGAAATTTATTATATTTTGATCATCTTCCTTCTACTATTCCTGGATTCCTTTTGAAAAAATCTATATGGATTCTCAGTTCAGTGTAATGTTAGTGTGTGCTAAAACTGTCTTTCCATCATCTCCAGTAGGACAGCTATTGCTAAATATGCTTAAATGTGGTTGAAACCACTTTTGTTTTGCTAGTTTTCTAGCTAAAACCAGCCAGGAGCTTCTGAACGCTCAGGTACATAATAATCTTGCAATGCTTGCTAAACAAGGAGAGCAAAGGTGTGTGTTCAAGTGTAGGTAGATACCTAGAATCCCAAGATGTGGTTTCTGACTAATTGAATTAACAGTGCACAGGGTACCTCTATAAATTCTAATTCAGCTGTGGTTTTAGGGGGTTTTCGGGCTATGTGGCCATGTTCTAGAAGAATTTATTCCTGATGTTTCTAATTCAGCTGGCAAAAAAATTAGCGTACTGACCTAAAGGCTGTTTTAGCATTTAAGAGATCAAAAGGTGTCATCTGCATTCATTTTACAGATAATAACTAGCTACTCTAGGCATCAAGGATATTGGCTTAAACTTGACTTAAGTAAAATACAAAAAGAGAAGAGGTTTGGTAATAAGTCGTAGTGAGAATAAAAGAACAATTGGAAGCACAAGGTTATAAATGGAACTTATATCAATAACTTATATCAGTTACTAAATGATTTCATGCAAGAAGTAGGTTTTGAAGGAGGTTATTGTGCATCTTCTGCAACCCACAATTCACAGAGTATCGTGGCACAAGGCAGAAATATGGGACCTGACAGGAGGTAAATTTTCTTTTAGATGCTAAAAGGGTTTGCTGTGGTTATGATTTCATTGAAAAAATAAATCTTAAGGGCAAGCACACACCTTGATTTATGTTTCCTTTTCCTATTTAATGTTCAGTAAACTAGGAAACTGTTTTTCCCCTCCTAATTTAAGCTATGTTCATTTCTAGTGGTTCCTCCATGTAAGTTCACCATTTTAGTTATCCAAGTTTGATGAAAAAAACACAAATCTCAATTTCAGGATGGTCTTGTTAGTGTTTGTAGAAAATGTGCTGATGCAGCCTGGATGGTACAACTGAAAGAAGATACTGTTATGTTTCAAGAGTCAGGGAAAAGCTTACCTTGATCGACAAAAACACATTTCTTCTTTTTCCAAGTATGCTGAGCAAATATGGATCTTATTTACACATCCATCAACAAGTTGTCATTTTATTGAAGTCGGTATTTTAAATGAGCATTTAGAAAAACATTGTACTGCAAAAGGATATTTGAAGCTTTTAGTTTTGCGTTGTTAAACAACATAACTTTGGGTGGTTCCAGATATGAAATATGACTGAATATTCAGAATAGAATCTTGCAGACTTTTGTAACCTCCCATCATACACACATTTCTGTCATCCCTTCTAACTGGGTTTGATGTTATATGGAAGGATTACTAAAATCAGATAAACTCCTAGATTCTCATTGAAAACCTGGAGAATGGGTGAAGCAGGGTTTTTGGGGTTTTTTTTGTTTTGTTTTTTTTACTGAATAGTAATATTGATGAACTAGCAGTACCGTTGGTATAGAAAAGGTAAGCAAGACATAATGGGGACATACTTCAGGTTCCCTTGAAGAACACCGTAGTGTGAGACAGAGCTTCAGAAACCTTCCTTACAATGCAATACGTTGTGTCTAGTTTTGTACTCACTCTGCAAACCTATCATCTTTATTAATCACTACTCTAGGCATCGGGGATATTGGTTTCTATAGTTTGTCTGACCTAAACATGTGTCCTGTTCTTATAGCTTGTTTTTGCCACATTTCTGAGCACTCTTAAAAACTTGTGTACTGTTAGATGAGGGTTTTAGTCAATGCCAAAAATGTAGTCAGAAAATTGGTTCTGGAAATTTACTTATCTGTCATGATCAATACACTTGTGTCTAGAATAGAATAGATTGGAAATGTGTGAATCAGTTCGCCAGCTTTTTTTAAAAGGACAGTGTAAGAGGTTTTGGTCTGGACAGTGAGGAATAGTGGTGGAGGCAGACTGCAGAAGCTATTTTCTTTCCTACTGTTTTCCTGTTTTGTGTCTTTTCTCTTATGGGTTGGAAAGCTTTAGAATGTGGAAGATTTTGAGCAGGCAAACAGCAAGGGGGTAAAGAATTATTAGTACAAATAATCCCACATAACTGTAAATTACTGGTTCCTGAAATCATGTGTTTAACACAAATGATCCATGCAAGGTGTCTCTCTTGGTAAATATAGCACATTTTTGTTTCTGGTATGTAATATAAGTCTGGCTTTGTAATTTTTCACGTTACAGATAATGAATGCTGTTGAAAAGGAGGCAGTCTGCTCAATAAAGTGTGGTACAGGATGACACAGAACAGTGACAAAAGATATCTTTAGACTTAAATCCAGAGCCAACAAACTCTTTCTGTACAAGTTGTAGAGAGTCATTCTGCAGGTGGTTTGGTTCTTTTCCCTGTCTGTTATTTTTGAGCAAAGCCAAAAGCTGAGGAACTGGATATTTGGAAAATATTATTACAGCAGTCTGCATTTTTTTTAAATGTAGGTCTTTTACTTGCTGCAGTCCTACTTGGACTCGAAACAGAAGGCTAATTCAGGCTCTCTTCAAGGCTTGAGCAACATCGTAACTTGTATTGAAGCCAAGCTGTGGTTGGCTAAGAGGTATGTTAAAAACATAAACTTATCACAGGTTGATAACAGATGATATGGTTGACATTTTTGTATTGAACTAAAGACATAATGAAGAAGGTTGTTTCAATCTGTAAGCCCTTTTTTTTTTTGTCTTTTCCCCTAAATGTATGTTACAGTCATGAACTTTACTGTTTTTTAAATACTTCTCTTCTATTGCCATGTCAAATAGTTGGTTCCTATTTATGTGAATGAAGATGCATATTTTTTAAATGTTCAAACACAAAAGGAAATTTCTCTTTCAAAAGTTAGAGTGGAGGTGGCATTCCAGTACTTGGAAAAACCAGAAAAGATATGGTTGCTGTGGCAAAAACACAGCTAACAAATTTAGCAGTTTTACAGGGCAATTCTACAGATTGACCTGTCATAAAACCCTTTTGAACTCTTTGGAACATTATTATGAGCAGACATATGGTAGCAAAGAGGTTTCATGTAAGTGCTTGGAAAATTAAATCTCCACATTCAGCAAATGTTTATAGTTCACCTAGCTAACTGATTTAGGTGGAAGGGGTAGGATACATTGAAATATTATATTGATTTGAAAGTGTTATTAAAGAAATTGAGTTATTCACTTGTGACATCCATGAATACAAACTAGAGCACTATTTAACATTTACTTGATTATTTTAAATCCAAGAGTAGAAAAGTGTTACCTAAGCAGAAGTTGGAATCATGAGACCTTCCAGATCAGGGGTAGGCAACCTTTTTGAGCCGGGGGTCAGGTTGCTGTCCCTCAGACAATTGGGGGGCCGAAGCACCAAAAATAAATAAAAAAATAAATAAATATAAAAATATATATTTTTTAAACATTAAAAATTAACAAACTATGCATGCACACTCTCTCAGCCCCAGAAAAGCCATGGCAAAACCCCTGTGGAGATTTTGCCAAGAAAACCCCAAGAACAAGTAATAACAACAATAATCAATATCATCATGGCAGGCGGTTTCGGCAGCAGGACCGGCCTGGGGCCGGTCCAAAGGCCTCAGGGGGCTGCATCCGGCCTCCGGGCCTTAGGCTGCCTACCCCCGTTCCAGATGTTATTGGACTGCTGCTCCCAGCAGCCCTAACCAGCATAGTCAGTGGTGTGAAATTCCAACAATCCACCAATATCTAGAATGCTGCATGACTCCCATTGCTGAAATAAAGAGTAGCTTTAAGGATGAAAAAGAGAGGAAATAAGGATCTTGGACTATCATGATTTAACTCAGTTTCCTAGTTTATATGCTCATATTTGAAGGTTTAATAAACCAAGAGATACATGAGCCTTCTGCCAATGTATGCAGCCCTTTGCTGGTTTCTTTTGCAGTGTGCCAGAGTAAAATGGAGACATCTATAGTTAACCATAGCTTCAATTAACCTAATTTTATTCAAATCGGAAAAGTGTGATTACCAGCTTCAGAACAAGCCAAGATCCAAAGCCATAGATTCAAACTGTTCCAAAACTAATAAGTATCATTTTCAAATTGGATGAAATGAGAAGTTAGAGCTAATACTTGTAGCTTCTGTAAAAAGGAAAGCACACTGGCTGCATTCAGAGGCCGAAACACTGGTTTGTATCTCAGCTTAATAAAAGTTTTGTTATGATTCCCTGAATACAGTCAATATTGTTAGTATTGTCATCAATACTATTAGTATTATAACAGAGTTGGAGATTGTTTTGATAAGAGAAATATAACCTTTCTTACCTGATTTTTTTAAAACTTCTGTTGTGTAACTGAAGATAATATGTAGCTAAGAATGGTAGTCTGTATTCTTTTTATTCTTATTATCCACCTTTAGTCCAGCCATCTTTTTCATTTTCATTTATGAAAAAAACATAGCTGTTCTGCACAAACACAAAATGTTTTTGAGGGGCAAATATCACTAGGCAAAATAATCCCAAGGAGGTTTGATTCCCAGTTCTTCACAAGTTTGATCCCCAACTTACTTTCATATATTTCATAGACTCTTTAGAGAGAATGTTATATCTTAATGTTCCCTTTAAAATTTGTTACTAAAGAGAAAAAATAAACTTCAGTTCACCCAAATGCTTTTCTTGAATGTAAATTAATAAAATATGTTAATATACACAGTAAAAAACAACAGCCTTTCTGATTAAGTAATTTTGGGCTGAATCTGGAATTTATACTATGTGTAGTTTTCTTAAGGGAAAGGTAAAAATCATCAAGTTATATCTCAAACATCCTCATGGGTTAGATTCTAGGGGCTGTACACGCAGGCCAAAAGCCCCCCCCCCCCCCCCCCCCCCCCCCCCCCCCCCGTCTGTTGTTGTCCTGTTTATATTACACAGTTCAACAGCCCCAGACCTGTCATTGGTCTGCTGCTCCCAGTCCTTACCAGCATAGTCAGTGGTGAGGAACAGCCCCGGGACTGGGAAGACCAGATGCCATTCTGGCGGACTTGGCCTCATCCCAGCCCTTCGTCCTGTTTAAAAACACATATGTTTGCAGTAAAGTTTCCCAGAGCTCCCAGTAGTTTTGACAACAACTTGCTGAGGAAGCTTAGGTAGAGATGATGATGATGATGATGATGATGATGATGATGATGATGATGATTACAATTAGCATGTAATTGGACTCAGTGGTCCATGAGCCCCCTTCCAACTCTGATGATTCTTTGTTGGAGAAAATGGAGCCACCTCCATTTGCTGTTGCCATTGTTCCATTTATTTTTTTCCTTTTCTTTTCCTGTCTACTGCCTCCAGGGAGGGGTTTCCTTTTTGCCATCATCTTCTCATCTGCCTTTGGCATAACTCTTAAGAATTTCTCCATTTTACTGTCAACATCCCACCTTCCTTTGGTATAACCTGAGCCAGTGTGCCCATGAAAATGACACATACTTCTTTGACCCCCGACCCTTAACAGAAGACATTAAGCTTATGGCTTTATTTGGCATTTAATTTAATCAAGCCCAGTTTTTCCATCTTTACAGTCCATCAACATCATTGAACAATGAAACATGTCATGAACAAGACTGATTTGTTCTACACCCTCAAAGTACCACTCTAATTGCTATAAACTGAACCATTCTGGAACTGGTTTATTTTTAAGTTAAAGAATAGTTTTCAAAATGGGAACATGTTTTCAAGCATCTGGATGAATAATAGAACCTTTTCTTGGCCACTTGTACCTTAATGTTAGTGTAAAGGGCACTTATTTTCCTGACATATATAGTCTCTTACCTTTTCTTCCCACTCTTTATCCACCCCGTTTTTACCTTCTTGGAATAGTGGTTGAACAGTGTTTTTATGTGTGCTTGCTATGAGGGCTGAATCTGGCATTTATACTATGTGCAGTTTTCTTAAGGCACAATCGCCAAAATTAGCCCACTTAATTGTATTGGTATTGAGTTTCTTTCTCTCCCTTTTATGCAGTCTCCCTTTGTAGCATTCACCTTTAAAAAAAAAGGGGGGGGGGAATCAAGCCTTGGTTTTACTGAACCATATATTTTTTTAGAAGTTTACAGCTCCCACAGCTGACATGGTACAATATTTAGGAAAAATGTTGCAGGCTTTAAGAGGGAGAAGGAACTTGTGTTAAGAAAGTGAGGACTTCTATGAAAAGCGTTGTGCTGGCAGACCTCCACCCCAAAGGGAATAGAATTAACATCTGGGTGTGTTTGTTCTATAGACAGCTATACAGATGAGTAAATTTATAAAGAACACCAATTTAGTAAGAGTGTGGTCTCTAATATTGTTCACTCTTTGAGAGTCATCCTTGTCTGCTAGTCACTGAGGTATATGTGATTCTCCATTGTCAGGATAAAATCAACCAAGTTTTTGACCCAGTTTTTCTAAGCAGCAGGGCTCTCTTTTGCAGTTAAGTGTGTATGTAAAGAGGAAAAAGGAGAGCATTAAAATACTGCCAAGACCAGTTTTGTAGGCACCACCACACTGAAATTATGACTTTCTATGGGCATGGCACTTAACGATGTGCATCTTTTCTGAGAGCAAATATTTACATTCATTTTATAATCTGTTCTTATTTTGCTTTTCAGTATTTTATTTTCTTGGCTAGCACAGTTACAATCCCTGAAGTGAAAAGTATGCAGCACACTCATGAAATGGTGGTTACACACTGTTCTTATACAGTCCACTTTAAAATTCTGATAAAGCATTTGATTTATATTATGAAGAATATACTAAAAGGTTTTACGATATGGAAAAAAAATTAACACTGTTTTCAGAACATCTTTAGTTTGGGGTCTTTCTTAAAAATGTGTAACAACATTTAAAATTTACCTCTATATTCTTATTTGTAGGGAGGGCAGGTAATTCATTTTGCTGTGATTAGATTGTATTATATTAGCTGATACAAAAATAACTTTCCAGAAAGATATCAATGAAAGTGTGTCTTTGTTTTACTTTCAAATGCCAAAATAATGGGAATGTACAGGTACTGTTTTGCAAATGATAATACCTCCCCCCACCACACACAGTTCACTAAACACAAAATGTTCAAAGAAACCAAAATGAAATAAGAAAGTAAGGGCCAATGCAGACTGGCACAAAGGGCTGGCCTGGGGGTGGAGTTGGGGCGGGGCAGCCGCACAGCATCCACCCCAATGCCGTCCTGACACTGCACACCCATCACGTCGCATGGCATCAGGACGCCCTCTTGGCGCAGTGTGCACACACGTTGTGCCAAAAGGGCACAAAAGAGTCGCACTAGCGGCTCTAAGGGCAGCCTTTTGCCGCTCTCAAAAGGAGTGGCATTTTGCCACTCTTTTGGGGGCAGCAAAAGGGAGGATTGGGGCCATGGTGTGTGCTTGCTGCGGCCCCAATCCACTGCTCCCAGGGGTGACTCTGTGCTTCCCCTTGTGGGCCGTCTGCATTGGCCCTAAAATTAAATTAATTATTGCACACTGTGTTGTACCTCAAAGACTATATGGTGGACCCTTGGTTTGGTTCCAGAATGCCCCCAAGGATATAAAAATTCATGGATGCTCAAGTCCCATTATATATAGTGGTATTGTAAAATGGTGTTACTTAAATAAATCAAGGTTTGCTTTTTGGAATTTATGTATTTTTTGAATTTTTTCAAGTCATGTATGGTGGGTACGGAGGGCCGACACTTGCATCTGGACTGGAAGAAGGGGATTTACTTGGCTACTTTTCTCCATAGCATCACCCCCAGAAAGTGCCCCATGCATAGTCAGAGAGGAAAGAGAATCCTTGAAAATCAGGTGAAAACTCTTTTCACAAACAAAGTGCTTCTACCAGTGGAAGACAGATGTTGGGTCTGTCCTCTTGTGCTAGTATTGAGCTTTAATTTCATTTATAAAGGTTAGGCATGATTTATTTGTTCTTATATACTGTATGTTATTATGTAAAGCTATTTACCGGTATATTTTTTATTATTGTTATTCTTTTCATTGACATTTAGTAGCATACATGGTTGAGGCTGTTAGTGGTTGCATTTGCCCACAATAGTGTTGGCAGAAAATGGGGGGGAAATTTCATTCATATTGTAGATACGAATACTAACTACTTGTGTGTGTATTTGTCTTCAAGTCGCCTGTTTACTTATGGCAACCCATGAATTTCATAGGTTTTTTTTTTAGGCAAGAAATACTCAGAGATGGTTTTGCCAGTTCTGAAACATAAAAGAGGACAATTGCTTAGAGCTAATTGTTTTATATTTGAAAATCCTGAAAGTAATTTGCATCCCACTTCCACACAAAGGGCTGGGCTGGGATGCATAGTTTGCCCATGCCCACAGGGAGACAAGATTTAAAAGATGCCTTGGCATTTATGCCTCAAAGATATTGAGGGCATGACCAGAGCCAGCTTATGGTCTGCTGCCCCAGCTTCTTCACTTCAATCGGCCGATGGAAGTCCTCTGCTCAAGGGCTCAACTTTTTCACTTGAATTCCTGCTTGGCTAGTATATGATGAGGCTTTCTGCATTCATACAGCTATTTACCCTACTTTTTGTTGGTGAGGAGAATGGACAGCGGTTATTAGGCTGGGCTAAGTGTTCTGTTTTTCATCTCCCCCCCCCCCTTTTGATTATAGCCCTGGCAGCCATGTTAGGCCCAGCAGCATTTTATACTTTTGTACCTGCAGCCATTTAGCTCATGGACAAAAAATATAATAAAATAAAAAAATGAGCCACTTTGGATTCCATCTTGGATTGAGTGACGTTGCTCAATTTCAATGGCTCGGCAAGCATGGGCTGCGTTGGCACGGCTTGTTGCCATTGTTATTTAAGGAGCGCCGTGGGCCTCCTCCCCAAGTTGTGGTTATTCATTTAGGGGGTAACAATCTTGGTGTGCTAAAAGGGATTGATTTGGTCTTGCAAGCAAAGGAATATTTTAAAGCAATCAAGCAGCAGTGGCCCCAGTTTGAGCTGGTGTGGTCAGTGATGCTACCACATAAGGTATGGAGGGATGAGGGTGACCCTCATTACCTGGATAAAGCCTGACGGTGGGCTAATTCTTAGATTTGCCATGCTTTGGAAAGTGGGTTGGGTCACTTTTTACCCCATCCACAAATCATATTTCAAAGGCCCAAGCTTTATCGAGGAAATGAAGTTCACCTGTCTGAACTAGCCAATTCTTTTTCCTTAACAGATCTTCAACAGGGCATTAAGGGTGTTTTGGATGCCTTGGTGGGATATAGGGGCTAAGGAGATGCTTGCCCCATTTCTTTGGTATGATTTGAATGAAATTTGGATTTTGGTGAGCACCTAGGACATCATTTGGGAGGAAGGGAGATCTAGGAAACCACCTCTTTGAGCCTTGGGACCTGGGAGGTGGGGAAAGAGACACCCCTTGGGATTGCATGGAGGATTAAACCCCTTTCTTTAGTTCTTGGGCATTGGGAGAGGGACTTTCATGTTAGTCTTCCTGATGTGGGCCGGCCAACGGATAACCCAGCTTTTGGGTTATCATTGGGGCTCAAGTGCTATTGCCCAGGGGAGGCTGCAGAGGTGGTCTTGGAGATAGACCACTGGCTGCAGCTACTCTCGTCCTTGGCTGTTTCCCTACCTCAGAGGTCGGCAACCTTTTTGGGGGTGGGGCCGGTCCCCCTGTCCCCCGATGTCTTCTGGGCCGTGGTGGCGCACGCGTGCACTACCAGGAGGGCTCCCTCGACTGCACCGGGCCCCCAGGAGGGCTCCCTGGACCGCACCAGGCCTCCAAGAGCAGGACTGGGCAAGTTCTGGGATGGGTGGGCAAAATTCGATATACAGTTATTTTAAAATAGAATTTGAAAGTACATCAGCTGCCTGAGGATTAAAATGCACATGCAAAATTGCAGCTGTGTGTAATGAAAGAGTATGTACTGTAGTCAATTCACACAAGGATCTTTCCTTAAATAAACTATGTAATATAGGAAGATCAAAGTAGTGCAATGAAATATAAAATAAAATCCAAAAAGCAAACCTTGATTTTGTTATTTTGTATAAGGGACATCATTTTAGTATGTCATTGCAGCTTATGAGATTGGGCATCCATGGGTTTTGTATCCACAGGGGGTTCTGGAATCAAACTCCAGTGGATACCAAAGGCTTACTGTTGTAGGATGAGTCCACACAATTTTTTGTACAACTGTTTTTTCTTTTATAAATGGTAGCTGAGAGAGAATTATGTACCGATCATAAGTATAGTTATCTGTAAAATTTTAAAAATATGTTTATGAGAGAAGCTTATTATTAAATAATATGAATGCCCATGTTGCCACTTTTGAAGCAAATTTAAACAAATTCCTTTACTTCATTTTCTTCATTTTTCTTTTTTAATATACAAGATTCCATTTCCAAATTCATTAGCTATGTTTCAAAAAATCTTGGCTTAATATGCAGAGATTTGAATAATCTTCATGCACTCACGTATAGCTATTTTGTCCTCCCAGTGTGAACATTCAGAAAACTACCCAGAAAGTTACATTTAACCATAATTAATTACTTGCAAACAAACCCCAATATGAAGCCAACTTTCCATTGATGCCAAATGGCTGAAATTGCATACAGGAAGCATATCTTGCAAGATCATCTGAATATTTCAGTGAAAAGTCAATAAACTAGGAATGGATGCATTTTGGAAGCAGTTTTCCCTAGCCAGTTGTCTTTCAAATATTTTGAACTTCAACTCCATTATATTTACACTTGGCCACATTCACTGTGGAGGATAGGAACTGTAGTTTGGAACATTTGCATTAAGCCATGTTGGGAAAAGCTGCTGCATAGACTACATAGAACAGAATGCAGGTATACTCAAAATTGATCTTTCACATAGATATTGGGGGGTGCAGTATGTGGGAAATAATTAGGAAAAACAAATGATATCTTCAGAACCTGGAAGTGGAAAAGTAGAGTGAACGAAAAAGACTAATGGAAATGGGGGCTAGAAAAATAGACCTGTTGTCCAAGACAGTTAAGTGCATCTATTTCCTTAACTAGATCATCTTAATTCTTATTTTAAAGTATTTGTTCATAGCAAACTATCAATCCTCTATTAAACCTGTTGGGAATAGAGTAGACATCTGCATAGCAGTCACAGACTACTGACTCCTTGATCACCAAGAGGACCTTTCTGACTTAGCGATCATCATGAAGTTTCGGGGGTTGTCTGTACAGGCCAAATGGCTCAGCTTTTCCTGGGCCTCACATCTTCTAGTTTAGACGACACAGGACAAAACACCCATGGCAGAATTGGGCCTGATCCTGACTGTGCAGACCCAGATCCAGACAATCCTTTCTGACCCTGGAGTAAAATAGCCCTGGATTTGTGCAGAGTTTCTAAGAAACTTTGTGGCAAAACTGCACTATTTAGACATGCCCTCTCCTGCGCCTTACTTTTCTAGTGAATGATCCATCTGAGAAGCCCCCCCAGTTGCTCCATCTGATGTGGGAATGGGGCGCCTGGCTCCATGGGCAGGACCCAGGACCCAGGGCAGCTGGGGCAGCTGGGGGGCTTCTCAGATGGATCGCCAACTGGAAAAGTAAGGAGCTGCCCTGGGTCCTGGGTCGTTGTAGGTGTGTGTCTGTTCCTGCACTGATTTGGGTAAAATCCATTTGTTAAAGATTCAGTAGAATACAGAAATGGAAGCTTCCAAATGACAATAGAATACAGAAATGGAAGCTTCCAAATGAAAGCCTGGAAAATTGCCTGTTACATGTGCCTAGTAAACTTTTTAAAAACCTATTCAACAACTTCATTTCAGTAAGTATAAATGAACATAACCAAACATACTCATTAAAAGGTGATTGAGATTTCTGATCCAGTTTGTGATTGATTGAATTTTATCATTGGTAGAACTTTAGATGTTATATTACTGGTTTTAAGGCATGGTTTAAAATATAAATACTGCCATTGACTTGGTTTTTAGGCAAAACCCTTGTTTGGTGACTAGAGCAACATATATTGATGTCCTTGTATTGCTGAATAATTATCTTGGAAAATCCACTATGAAAGGTAAGTTTGAGTTCATGTATCACTTTCCTACCAATGAGTGAATGTGGAGATCTGTATTTTGGCTGGTGGAATATATTTTAGTAGATAAAAGGTTCTCAAACTTTGTAAAGAATCGAAGTTGAAGAAAGGAGCTATTTCAGGTTTAATGGAGACAAAGCAAAGACAATATGTCAATGTTCTTGTTGTGGTTAATTACCATCAAATTGGCTTTGACTTATGGCCAGCCCTATATGATTGATCTCCAAGATACCGTCAGCAGCTCTGCTCAGGTCCTACAAATTCAGGGCTATAGCTTCCTTGATTGAGTTTGTCCAGCTGTAATATGGTCTCTTTCTGTTTTCCACAATTTACTAAGCATTATTGGCCTTTATGAGTCATGCTGTCTCAGGATATGGTCAAAGTAAAATAAAAAATCTTCTTGATATTGTTTGATTAGACTTTGAATTATATCCCGGGACCACATTTGCTTCATTTCTCCTCACTTTTAATGCTATTCAGGATTTTCATGTGCAATTATCTGATTGAAAATGTTTCTTTAATGGTCCCATCTCCTGCTCCTGAACAGAAGAGAAGATCATCTAATGAAGATCATCTAACTGCTACCAATCCATGTGACTCATTAACTAATTACTGATGGGCTCAACTTCTACTTTTCCACCTTTGACTGTAGAGACTTTCCTTCCCCTTCCTTTGGGAGATTAGAATCTTAGACACACACACATGCACAAACCAAGCCAAGACATGTGAAAAGAGTGTGGAAAAGAGATCTTTAAAAGATAGCCTTTTATTCTAACCAGGCAGTCTATATTAGTAAAAGAGTATATTGTACATAAAGGCACCTTCCTTTAGGCATCACTTAAGAATAGTTACAAATCAAAGATATAGCCCTGTTAGTCTGTAGAATCAGTACGTAGAGAGATCTTGTAGCGCCTTTGAGACTAACTGAAAGAAAGAAGTTGGCAGCATGAGCTTTTGTTGACAAATCTGATTAAGTACCTTAGGAAATAGACTCAAGTCTATGAAAGCTCATGCTACAAACTTCTTTCTGTCAGTTAGTCTTAAAGGTGCTACATGATCTCTCTACATACTGAGTTACAGCGTTACAAACAGCCTAGGTCATATTCAGCCTAGTTTAAAAAAATTATTCCCTAACACAACTTGGCTAAACATCCCTATTTTACTCATGATACAGATGGAGTTCTGGGTGTTGGGTGTTCATGGGGGAATTTGGGAGTCTGCATGCCTTTGCCCAGCTTGTGACCAAACTTCTACTGGGTAAGGCAGGCACCTCATTCCCTTTGTCTATTTCTCTGTGCCTTGTGGCACCCTGAGGCTTGAATAGCCTCTCACTGGGAAGCACCTCAAAGCTCTCACACTTTTACCCAACTGTTCATTCTCATTGGACAATTGTCTCTTGTGATCTCTATTGCTGGTCCATGATAGTGATATAAGATAAATGTAACTTGAAACAACATATCCTTAACCCTATGTTTACCTGGAGGAGAGACTATGTCCATCAGTTCTGTTGCCCAGATAATGGGAGAGCCCATTATCACAGTCCCATTCCTGTTTACTTTAGCTCACTCACCCCAAGTATTATAATATACATTTCACTTCTTGTTTTACTATGCCTAGCTTCTCCTGATTCATGTTGCTCACATTCCATGCTCCTTTCCCCACGTTCCATGCAGCTATCTTGGATCCCATCTCAGGAGAAAAATGGAATATAAATTAAACAAGCAAACAAACATTTTATGCATTGTGCCACTTCTGCCTTTTTTCACCTCTAAGCATAACAGCTGTTGAACATCCTTTTTGCTTGAGTCTAGTTGCATCATTAGACACAGGCCTACTTGTACTTGTCCTCTGTTCTTGCTCACTAGCTGGTTGAGTACCTTCTGATCTGGCAGTCTCATCTTCTGGCACAATAGCTTTTAGCATTTATATTTCTATACTGCTTAATAGTGAACTCAGCACTCTCTAAATGATTTACAATGTGTGAGCCAGTTGCCCCCAGCAAGTTGGGTAATCATTTCACGGACCTACAAAAGGGTGGAAGGCTGGAGCCCTGGGATCAAACAAAGAAAGTTGTGGCTGCAGTACCAGCATTTAACCATTGTGCCACCAGGGTGCCACAATCCTTTTTTTCCCATTTTTTATTCTCTCATCATAGGATTTTTATGGTAGAAGATATACAGAAGTGGTTTACTTTTGCCTCCTGTAATAAGCTATAGTGTTATTGCTGTTGTCTCTGAAAGATCTGTCGGTTTCACACACAGAAAGACAGCTCTTCTGCTGTCCAGTAGCCGCTTGGCACATTGCTGCCATCAGCATAGCTTTTTGCCTCACAGGAACATGCAGCCATACCACCATGGAAAGGTAGTTTCATGGTGGGGGGGTTAAAGGAGAGTGCACACGCTGAGCCAAAGGGGCATAAAAGAGCCATGGTGGTGGTTCTAAGGGAGGCTTTTTGCAGCCCCAAAAAGGAGCAGCATTTGCCAGCTCTTTTTGGAGCAGTAAAAAGGAGGATTGGGGCTGCGGAGTATGGTTGCCGTGGCCCCAATCTGGCGCTCCCAGGTCTGGCACAGAGCTGCCCTTTAGGAGCCGACTGCATCGTCCCCATGTCTGGTTTTTAAAAATGAGTTTTATTTCATATTCAAACAGTATGTGGAATGGTGGTGGCTGCAGCCTATTTAAATAATGAAATTGCTTCTCCCAGAGACTTTCATGTAAGGAAATTAATCCACTCTGGAAACCAAAAAGAAAACAATTCAGGGAGTCTGGAAGAGTTGAGGGCAACAAAAAGGACATTTGGGGGCTGCATGCAAACCTGGGGTTGCTGTTTGCCCACCTACAACTAACCTGAGACTATTATTTATATGTAATATTTATGTGTTCATTTTTAATGTAATGTCCTTCCTGCCTTCACACCAATTGATATCCCTTATGGTTAGCATAATCTGCTACTACTCCAGGCTTTAAAGCACTGCTGCTGGAAGTGGTGGTCCCCAGACCAGTGTTGGTCCTTAGTGAGTTTCAGGGAAAGAAAGAAACAGTTGTAGGCAGTGGGTACAACTATGATGCTGGCCTCCAGCACATGGGGGGGGGGGGAATTGCCATGCTCCATATCAGATAGCATGAGAAGCACTCCTTTAAAGGATAACTACAATTGGAATAGGGAAACCTATTTTTATTAAACTATGATAAAATAACCCACTGCAGTCAACAAACAACTATAAGAAAGATAGTATGGCCAAAGGCCATTGTACAAAAGTATGCATAGAAATGGCTGAGCCTTACTTAATACTAAATAGTTATTTACAAAGATATAAAATAGATTAGAGTACTTGTTATACAAAACCTTGCCAAATATGTTGTGTATCTTAAAGACGTGAAAGCACGTCAACCTCTGTGCAATAACATTTTATCTTAATCTTATCATAGATGTGAAACTGTATGGAGAACTTTTAGAACAATGAACATAAATTAGATTGTATTTTTGCATCATCTATTCATAAATATTCAAAAGTGATATATGAAGTTCTCCAGTACACAAACATATAATGGCTAAAAGCAACGGCCAGTGTTCTTATCTGAGGCAAATATATTTTCAGTTTGTCATTAATTACACATAGTTCTTAACTTGATTTTATGCCAATTGTAATAAATATATGTCAGTTCTGTTTCTGTTTCATCTTAACCCAAAATATGTTTTAATGACCTGTTGTTGAAAACAGTGATGAAATTTTTGAATTGTTTGTTTAAAAGATAAGTTCTGGTTGTAGATCATTTTAATAATGAACTTGTAGTACTTGCTTGCAAAAGAAGTTAAATGTTACTTAAATAATCATTCCTGTGAGCTGTCAAGAAGATTGGGAATGGTTAAGTGGTAGGGGCCATGAAAAATAGTTTTAAAAGTGCCAAACCCTGTGGCTATAATCATAAACATGTGACAGGAATAAATATTGGACCAAATCTTGTTGAAATGTTAAGTGTGGCCAAAAAGAAGAAGAAAATGAGCTGCTCTGTGAACTTTTTTCACTGAAGGGTGGGGTATAAATACTCTAGATAGATAGGCAGATGGATGGATAGATAGGCATTGGCAGCACATATACACTTGTTTTCATGGTATGGTCTAATTAGGTTAAATTTAACAAAATTAATCTGAACAAATTCAAAACATTTTTTTCCTGTTAAGTCATAAAATTTGGATACAAATGTATTTCTTGGCCATTATGTTCAACAAGTATTTATGCAAAAGGCCAGCTCTCCTTGTACTTTTACTTTTACATTTATGAGAATGGTGAGACTAAGGGGTGATGCAGATGGGTGGCTCTGGGCTGCCCCTGCTAGCCACGGATCGAGGCCGTGGCAACCGTGTGCCATGGCCCTGATCCTCCCTTTTGCCACTCCTGAAAGAGCGGCAAAATGCTGCTGCTTTCAGGGGTGACAAAAGGGCGCTCTAAGAGCCGGCACACGGTGTTAGCGTGGTGACGCAGCACGTGGGAATCACGTAACGTGAAGCACCAGGATCCAGACTGTCTTCGATGAAGCAGTCAACGTTGTCAGCTACAGGAAAACTCCTTTCCCCTCCAGACAGAGCAG
>CM034701.1:368231504-368241655 GCA_020142125.1 Phrynosoma platyrhinos | reverse complement strand
ATCTTCAGGCGTTCTATGTACAAAGGCTATGTACAACGATACACCAACTCACTCTCCAACAATCTCCACCTTCCACAGTCAACCCACACATTGTCCAGAGGCTTGTCCCCCATATAGCCAGCGCTCCACACGGCCTTCTGGCCCCGCCTACTCCTCCCGGACACCCGTCAATCATCAGTATGACACATCATGTCCGCAGCCCCCCTGCAGCATCTACTGTGCTCCACAGCACCAGGTGACTCCCCGTCACCATGTCACCTCCTGCCTCATCAGCCCGATTCATCAGCCTTAATGCTGCATGACTCAGCAGCGGCCAAATGCCCAGCCATCATGGCTGCTGCTATTCAACACATTGTGCATTTTCACTGGAACATTATTCCAACTCACGGCTCTTTAGCACCCCTTCTGGCACAGCGCTTAAAAACACTGCGCCATGAGAACATCCTGACACCGCGCACCATGCGTAATGGTGTGCAGCATCAGGACGTCATCAGGCTGGGGTTGGGGCGGCCAGCAGAGGCCCTAAATGTATTTTTATTTCAAAGTGTTGACTTTTTGCTCTCATTTCTAAGATTAGAATATACATCTTCAGTGAAATTAGTGTGTTTTTTGTTGTTGTTGTGTACCTTCAGGTCATTTCCAACCTATGGTCTCTAAGGTGAACTTATCCTATTGTTTTCTGGGCAAGATTTGTTCAGAGGAGGTTTTTCCATTGCCTTCTCCTGAGGCTGAAAGCATGCGACTTGCCCAAGATCACCCAGTGGGTTTCATGACTGAGCTGAGGTTTGGGCCCCAATCTCCAGAGTCATAGTCAACAGTTAAACCACTACACCATACAGGCTCCTTGGTAAATCCATCATCAGTAAAATTAGTACTTCATTTAAATATATTTTATCAGCCTTTTTTCTGCCCATTTGTACCTATAGCTTTATGTTTTTCTCTCATTTCCTTTTAGAGGTGGGAGAAATGGGAAATTGGCTTTTAGCAGCTCCCTTTGCTTCTATGTGCACACAGAAGTAATCCCCACCAATGCAACCATAGAATGGTAGAGTTGTAATGAACCCCAAGGTCATTTAAAATCAGCACCAAATGCAGGAATCCATAATTAAAGCATCCCTGAGTAGGGATCATCCTATATCTATTTTAAAAGCTCCAAAGAAGAAGAGGCCACTACCTTTTGAGTTAGTCCATTCTGTTGTTGAAGTGCTCTTACTATCAGGTAGTTCTTCCTAATGTTCAGTCAAATATTGCATTCCCAAGTGATCTAGGGCTTTACATGTCATCAGAAGCAGCTTGAATTTAGACCTGAAGTCACTTCTTAATTCTTTAAGTATTCTGTTTTTAAGCAGAAAAGATTTAGGGATACAATATCAAAACTGCCTCAGTTACATGTTTCTCATACTATTTAGAACTTGTGATCTATTTGTAAACTTCAACTTCCACCACCACCACCACCCAGTCCAACCCCAGCAGTGGTGAGTGAGCAGAATCCTTGCTCCCAGCTGTATGTGTGCACCCCTTTGTGTCTGTGTAAGGATCTGTGAAAAGAGAAGCTAATGCAAAACAGCAACATCAGGAGAAGATTGCAGCAGGAGCCAAAACTACATACAGTGGTCCCTCCACATTGGCTGGGGTTAGGGTTGAAGGTCCCCCTTGAATGTGGAAAAACTACAAATAAAAAAAGCAACCACTATTCTTTTTACCTGAGAGAACATCTCTCTCAGAATCTCCAGATCCTCCAGTGCAACTCTATGGTCAACATCTGCCAGATGTTCATCATAGAATCATGCTGGAAGACCTACAAATACCTAGAGAAACGTCTAGATTCTCCAGCACAACTCTGTGGTCAGTTTCCAGCAGAATTGTGGTGGAGAACCTAGATTAGAGATTCCTAGAGAGAACATATTAATCAAAAATGCAAATAAATCCACAAAAATCAAAGCCTCAAATGTGGAGAGCCAACTGTAGTACAGGATATTGGACATTTATGACTGGGTCACCTGATGATATTTTTTTCTTATCATAAAAGCTGCTGAAGGCAAGAGGCAAATTAGACTGAAATAGCAGTTTTTGCCCCTTTGCCTTATGTTGTTTTCCCAGTCATTGATTTTTCCTTCATTGAAACTGTTAACCTTATCAGATGAGAAAAACAAGTGCTTCTGCCTCTCCCCCCCCCCCACAACATGGAACTAATAACAAAAAATAAAATAAAATAAAATAAAAATTCTAGAGCATGGCCCCAAATCAATCTGGACCCTCCTCCCTTACAGGATTTGAAAATGATGACAGGAGGACCAGTCATACTGGTTATCCATCTTGTGTAATTGATTGTCAGATAAGGGATGATTAAGAGAAGCTGCTGCAGTCATAAAAATCCCATATTATCTCTTCCTTGTAAGGAATTGCATAGCAGCTGTGACAGAGAAAAATGTCTGTGTTTGCTCCAGGATCATTCTTCACATCTAGAACATCACAACCACTCTTTAAAGTCAGGGATGGGGAACCTTTGACCCTCCAGATGTTTTTGTCTAAAAGTCCCATAGTCTTTTATAACTGCCGTTACTGGGTAGAGCTCAAAGGAATAGTACACCAAGACATCTGGATGGACAAACATTCCCCAATTCTGCATTTGTTTATTCATTTAATTTGTATACTGCCTTTCTCCTGACATAGGATCCAGTACAACTACAAACCTGATAATTAGAACATTTTAAATGTCTCTCATATTCCAACCCAGTGGGACACTGTTCTGTACTTTGAGAGTCACAACATTACTGTATGTACTCATATATGTCTAGAAATTTTAACCTGGGTCAGCTTCCTCACAGGTTAATGTAAGAACTATACCTTAATTCTTATTTTTTTAAAAGGAGCCATCTCCTTCCCTGTATAGATTGGTGAAAGACAAGAACTTACTCTGTCCTGGGAGAACCCAAAAGAAGCACTGACTCCCTCTATTCTCTCTGCTGCCACACCACTTTTGGCCTTTTTGTATGCTTGGGTGGGCAAATCATGGCAGTGGCAGCTCTTTGGTGCTCTCCCTTAAAAGAGAGACAAGAGAGTAGAGGGGTGAGTGCTTCTTTTAGGTTCTCCCGGGACAGAGTAAGCTCTTGCCTTTCACCACTCTACAGAGAAGGGGATGGTTGATTTCTTGATAAGAGTTCATCTTATGCATTATTTCTTGTCTTTATTTTCTTTTTGATATGTGTACATTTTCTTAGTCCATCTTAGCCTGGTTGCCTCCCCCACACATTGTACAGCCACCATTCCCTGCTCATCCATCCAGCCTTTAGGTGAGCAAAAAGTTATGCCTGCCAAAATTTTCTAAGTTCTTTGGCATTGTTTTCCTTTGTTTCTTCTTTTACATCCTTTGTTTCATGGCCCTAAGTTTTAACCTCAATCTATCCACAGGTCGTATCAAAATCCATAATTTTGGCCCCAAAACTTGCCCTCGACTTATACTTGAGGTCAACTTAGGGCCTCTACAGACTGGCCCAAAGGGCCGGCCTGGAGGCAGAAATGGGGAGGGGCAGCTGCACGCCAGCCGCCCCAACCCCAGCCTGATGACGTCCTGACACTGTGTGCCATTACGTATGGTGTGCGGCGTAAGGACATCCTCCTGGCTCAGCGGTGGCAAAAGGGAGGATCAGGGCCGCGGCATGCGACTGCTGTGGCTTTGATCTGTGGCTAGCAGAGGCGGCCCAGAGCCACCTGTCTGCATAGCCCCTATGACACTATATATTTGTTTTCTTTCACCTTTTTTTGTCTCTGGCATTATTTTGGCTTGGATCCTCTTTAAACATCCAGTCACTTCTTCCTTAATGACACTTTCACATTCTCTGGTCTCATGTTTAAACCCCTCTAGCCTTTTGGTTCCAAGATCAGATTTGGAAGAATATATAGATAACATGCTATAGCCATCCACTCTTGGCTATTTAAAGAAGGAACAAACTGAGTATGTGTACATAGATAATTTCTTTATTACTATCTACAGTGATTTACTATCAGACGCTATAGTATTTGCTGAGCATATAAATTGCTGTGAAAAGGCATGAGCAAAATGCTTACATTTTCAAAACTTCTGTAGATTAATCAGTGAATCCAGCTGGTCAAAATTCTCTACTAGCCCTTTGACAGTAAGTGAATGATGCTGAACATAGCACATCAATATATTTTTAACATGGCAAGGTAAGTCACTTGGACATTTGGAAGTTAGTGTTTTTTTGTTGTTATCTGTCCTCAAGTCAATCTGAACTCATGGCGACCCTATGGATGAGACATCTCCAATACACTCTGTCCCCCACTGCTCTGCTTAATTCCTCCTGTTTTCACTTCTCCTTCTTCTGTGTCCAAGCCTGCTTTTCTTATAATATGTTCTGCGGACAAGTTGAACAGTTAGGGTGAAAGGATACAGCCTTCTCTGACCCCTTTGCCAATATGTGCTATTAATTTGGCAAGACAAAACTGATCAAGTTTGTAAGACAGACAATTTTACATCAGATTGAGCACTATAGCCCACTATAGATGAGCTTGCACATCATGGTAGGCTCTGGTTTATATGGCACAGAACCAAAATGTGGCTTATCTTGATTTCTGGTTTTTGTCTCCTCCTTTGGTCAGTTCTTGTTAAGGAACAGACAGCTGTGGAAAAATGCCGGAGACAAACCATAGCTGCAGATTTATTTGTCATGACCAGCTGTCATTCAAAATAAGCCAGAATTCCTGTTCTGTTTTGTGATGACAAGCTATGGTTTCTTAGCTAATGTGGGTTCACACATCATACAAGCTATATTTCAACAAATATTACAATGTCTTGTAAAATTTACATTCTTACGCTTTCCCTCATGTACTGTCTGTGCAGATTCACAAGGGTCTTCATATGTGCTATGGAGCATATTTAGTGCCAGTACTTTTTTGGCCTTAATTTTGGAACATGCTTTCTAAGAGGCATTCTAAACTCACAACCGCGTTTAGAATATGCAGTACTTTAACATTTGTCAAAAATTCCAAACAGTAGGCAGCTGTTGTTGTGCAAATAAAACATGGTTCACTTATGTGAGGGTCAGTTATATATATTAAACAGCTAGAAATTTTTTTAATTTAGAAATGTCTGTTTTGTTGAAGGAAAACAGATAATAGGCAAAAACATACTAAGTTCTCAGATCAAAGCATTTCTTTGCAGAAAATGTTTCATTTGCCATGCACTAAAAATAAATAGGCACAAATATCTTAGTTTAATATCAAAGCCTCTTGAAACTACTTTGGATCTAACTTAAAAATAGTAGTTCTCAACACATGATAATCAAGATAGCTTGCATTCTTGTACAACCACAGTGGATTTTCTCTTGAAAACATAGTATCCTCTTTATGTATATCCAAATGTCACATTTATAAATAATTGCACTGCTCTACAATATAATAGATAATGGCTTTGCTTCTCCTGTTTCTATTCCCTCTTGCTCATTTGTCAACATTTTCTTTTATTCTGGGTTTTGTTTTAGTACAAAGATGCAAATGATGTGGAAATCTGTTAATGTGGTTTATTTCAAGGAAAGCAAAATAAATAAAAAATTAACAGTACAATCTCACACAAGACTACTTGGACTTAAGTCCCATTTAGTTCAGCTAGTCTTCCTTCCAGATAAGTGTATATACATTTGTAGACTCATTTTGAATTCCTATATAAACCAGTCTCAGCGCTTGACTTAGCAGGTTTATGGATCACATCCTTGGTTTCTTTTACATGTATTTTAAAATTAAACTTCAATAATTGTTGGCATTTATTTAAGTAACAGTCATAGATGAGTACCAAAGTTAGGGTTGTCCATGCCATCATATTTCCAATTTCTATGTATGGTTGTGTAAACTGGACAGTGAAAAAAGGTAATAAGAAAACAATTGGCTCATTTGAAATGTGGTGCTAGATGAGAGTTCTGTGGATACCCTGCATTGCCAAAAAGCCATAAATGAGTTCAAGAGGAAATCAAGTCTGAACTCTCCCTAGAAGCTAAGGTGACTAAAGCTGACACTATTGTATCAGGGCCATATCATGAGAAGACATGACTCACTAGAAAAGACAGTAATGCTTGGTAATGTAGAAGGCAGTAGGAAAAAAGAAAGGCCCCATGACAGGTGGATAGACTCAATTAGGGGAGCCACAATCTTGAAATTGCAAGACCTGAACAGGGCTGTTGATAACAGGTGGATTTTGAGATCTCTCATTCTAGGGTTGCCCATAAGTCATAATCAACTTGACAGCTGTTAACCACAACAGGTAAGTGGGTATTTGAATGCATCTTACTCACACCATACCATGCACCAGATGAGCACTGGAAGGATAGTAACCAAAACACGATCATTGAGAAACAAGAAGCAAGTGACCTCATGGTAATGACGAAGTTTTCAGAAATTTAAAAAAGAAAAGAAAAGAGACAACATAGGCAACCATTCCCCTCCCCATAGCTTACTGGGGACTGAGTATGTTTGGCAGTTACAGAGTATGTCAAATAGAAAAGAAGGCCATGGGAAGGGGTGAATAAGAGTTCTGCCTAAGTCTTTACAGTTTTTAGTATCCTGGAGGTAGTCTGCTAGAAATGTTGAAAAATACTACTACTGATTGAAGGCAGGGGCTCGAAACTTGATACTGCACATTGGATGGCAATCATAACCACTGTTAAATCTTAAAACATTTGCCACAATGTGAAGTCGAAGCTTTCATGGCTGGCATCCATAGTTTTTTGTGGGTTTTTCGGGCTGTGTGGCCATGTTCTAGAAGAGTTTCTTTCTAATGTTTCGCCAGCATCTGTGGCTGACATCTTCAATCACAAATTGCTTCAGAGAAGATGCCAGCCACAGATGCGATGCTGGCAAAATGTCAGAAAGAAACTCTACTAGAACATGGCCACACAGCCCGAAAAACCCACAAAAAACTATTTGCCACAGTGTCGTGAAGATTTATACTATCCCCATCTTACATCTAGGAAGTCCCTCTTTTAGAATTTTAACTTGAAACTGCCCGCTGGAATTTGGACACCAACTGAAAATGCTCCAAAAAATTTAAGGGCAACTACCATGATTTCCTGATGAGTTATGAATGCCCTCCCTTTTTCTTTTAGCAAGCCCCGCTTGGAATTTCAACTTGGAACTTAGCACTACAACTTGGCCGGCAACCAAAAACAATTTGTCAAATTTTCAAAGAAGATTTTTATTCTTTTATATTTTATTATATATTTGATGATATGGTTTTAATTTTCCTTATTTGTATAGATCTGAGAAGGCTGCTTTCTAAGTTCAGCACATTTTGTTCTAAAGAAAAGCTGAACATTCATTATACTAAAAAAATGATGGTGTTTGGAAAAAGACATTATCATTTTGATAGTCTGTCAGTGGTCACCTTGGCATTCATTTTACAGAAAACCTATTCTGGAACTCCATATAGAAGCTACCAGATCAGTGGCCCTGAGATCTATTGGAGCAATCCTTAGATTTTATACTGTGGAGGGCACCTGGTTCAGGACAAAGCTATTGCCCAAATTCTGTATGGTGCTGCTTTTTGAGGATGGGATAACTCTCAGATGGGTAAATTGGAGGTCTTTCAGAATACATTTCTCAAGAAACTGTTAATATTTCCACCTGGCACTCCTGCAGCCCTGGTCAGTCTTCCTTCCATTAGATCTTGTATTCATTTTATTTTGTTTAACTACTGGAAAACTAAAAGATTCCTCAGTTAGGGTTTTTTTCCTGTTATGTGCTGACTAGCTGTCAAATTGCAAAGTTTGGAGTTCATATCCTACTCCATTTGACAATTTTTCTGACTTGAAGAGAAGAAAAGAGAAGCTTTGTGGATACATTTTTGGCCATGGTACTCAACTGAACAGACAGGCTATTAATAACTCTAAATTTTCAAAATAGTATAGACTTTATAAATTTGACCATATAAAGGACTGTTTACTTGACAAAGCTCACACTCCAAAATTTAGGCAAGCTTTTATAGCCTTTTGTTTCCAAATAGCCTACAACTGTGATTGATGGCAGATACTCCCACATCCCCTTGGCTCTCCATCTGTGGATTTGTGGGGCCACAAAAATTGAGGGTTTGCCTCATTATTTATTCTCCCGTTCATTATAATCTGAACCTAGAACCAAATATCTGGGATCTATGCTGTCTTATTTATGTCCTAATACTGTTCCAGAAAAGATTATTTATCTCCTCTCTGATATTGACTCTTTAGTAACTGGCAAGGTTTCTCTTTTTGCCCTGGCAGCAAGGAAAATTTGGGCAGGATTTATTGCTGATATTGCAGTTGATTGCTCTTATCTAATTACAGTATTATTGTTTATATTTTGTGTGTTTTAATTGTACTGAATTTTTTTATATGCAAGATTTATATACTGTTTATTTTATGTAGCACTTTTATATTGTCATACGTTTATATCATATTTAATCATTTAGTATGTGAATGACCTATGGTTTAAGCATTAATAAATTACAGCCAGCCCTCCACATTTGTGGCTTTGACTTTTGCGGATTTGATTATTTACTGTTTTGATCAATATATTCCCTCTAGGAATCTTTCTCCAGCGTAACTCCAGTGCTGGAGAACCTAGAAGTTCCTAGATGAAACACTGTCAGTGCAGAATAGAAAGGAAGAATATTGAGTCCATACACAGCAAGGTGCCACTAGGGAAACAAATGCCACAGCCTGATATGGAAGTGGTTGTAAATTCAAAAACTCCTTCTTGCAGAACAGAGCTTTATTCACACACTTGCTGAGGTTTCTTCCATAGAGGTTTTAATATTAATATTTAGTAAGATATTTACAAAATATAAAACAGGAATATTTACTGTCTCTGATACAATGCTCCGCCACCATCCAACATCCACTCCAAACTCCCAACTACTCAACAAGATGGTATGGTGGCATTCCCCCTTATATACACATCCACTGTCCAGGTGTCTGGACCAATTCCCTGCCAGTATTGCATCACCTTCCTGTAACAACTGCAGTGACCTAACCAGTCTGGAATTATTATTGCACCACTTCTTACTGAAGTTTCAGCTTCCTCTTCCTGCCAAAGTTTCATCAGCTTCCTATGAGTCATTCTTTCATTTTTGTACAATTGCATGCAGCTGAGATATTTTTTTCCACTTTGAGGCATTACATCATTCACAAATACTTCTCTAGGCATTTGTAGGTCCTCCAGCGTGATTCTATGGTCAACGTCTGGCAGATGTTGACCATAGAGTTGCACTGGAGTACCTAGAAGCCAAAATGACAAGGCTTAGACTGTTGTACTTTGGACACATCATGAGAAGGCATGAATTGTTGGAAAAGACAATAATGTTAGGAAAGGTGGAGAGAAGTAGAAAGAGAGGAAGACCACATGCTAGATGGATGGACTTTGTTAAAAAGACCATGAATATGAGTTTTCAGGAGCTGGGCCAAGCAGTAGAGAACAGGGGGCCTGGAGATATCTCATCCATAGGGTCACCATGGGTCGAGATTGACATGAAAGCAGTTAACAACAACAAACCTGGAGATTCCTAGAGAGGTGTTCTCTTAAAAAGAATAGTACTTTTTGCATTTAAAAAAAAAACAGTCATGGGGGACCTTCATCTCTAACCCCAGTGAATGTGGGGGACCACTGTAGTACCAATTTCTTTGGTCAAATTTGAGGTATCTATCAAAATATCCTTGCTGCCACAGACACACAGACATCCTTCTATTATTATGAGTAGCTGAATGGTACCTGACACTGCACTGCCCAGATCCATACCTCATACCTCAAAAAGAGGCCCATAGACACTCCTATTTTTCCTCTTCTCCCCCTTTTAAACCTTTAATCAAAAACCCACTCAGAAGGGTCTGCCACAAAGTCCAATAAGTTATGGTAACACTTCCCCCCCCCCCCATCCTTCTAGGAATTTGAACTTGAAATAATAATAATAATAATAAATTTTATTTTTAGCCCGCCTCTCTGCTAGGCAATCGAGGCGGGTTACAGCAATTTAAAATAGTACAGTTAAAACACAATTCCCTCCCTCCAAATATGCCCACCCACCCCTTAAAACAAGATTAAACCAAGAGTTAAGTTTAAACAAGCAAACAGACCATTGAAACATTATGTTAAAAACCAGCTGAACGATTGTA
>CM034701.1:368181293-368207685 GCA_020142125.1 Phrynosoma platyrhinos | reverse complement strand
TTAGAAAATAGTGCTTAGATTTTTTTAAAAACTAAATTAGAAGGTTTTGAGGCTTTGAATTCTTTAATTATCATCTAGTTTCTCTGTTTCATAGCATAAAAGGAATTGTTCTGATTTAAACTAACCCAGCTGTACTATAGGAAAAACAACAGTCTTGTGGCAGTGTAAATGTGAATTTATTTATGGAAGAAGCCCACTTCACCAAATGCATAGTTTTATTCGCCTTGGACAGATACTCATCTATAGGCATGTATGCATACATACATAAACAGATAGGAAGAAAATGATGGCAAATAGTAGGTCTAAAAGGAAAATTGCAATACAAAAGACACTGGTTATCACATATTTATATACAAAAGCACAAGGGTGATGAAAGTGCAGCCTGTGGGCCACATGCAATCTCCAAATCTTATAACCCTCATCCCAAGTGGAGAGCAAACCATCCCCCAAAGGTCTTGTTGCTCATGAAAGTCTCCAGGAATGGGGATTTGCTAAAACCCCATTACTCAGAACCTCTTTAAAACTGTCTGAAAGAAGAGCCAGAAGTGACTTCCAGAAGCGATTTCTGGGCAAAAATTGGTCAGTGCAGGCTGATACTACTGTACAGAGTTAAAAACTGGCCCCTACTGCATTTCACTATCCCTTTAATATGGATTCAAGACAAACACAGCAGCCACTCATTTGAGCTTTGGATGAAAAATTGCACTTTACATAGAATGTCATACATGTCACATTCTGTTCCTATAACTTTTAATATTTTAGCCTCTCCTGTTTCCATTATTCCATTGTAAGTATGCAGACTGAGAATACCATTTAATGCTAATGAAAAAAAAACACCAGGCCACATTCTGATGATGTAAGCAGTAGTTCACTAGAGCTTGTGCTACAATTCAGGTGTCAGTGTTTAAAGTGACATAAGACTCCAAATGCATCTGAGGAAGTAGACTTATGTCTAGGAAAGCTCATGCTGCCAACTTCTTTCTTTCAGTTAGTTTCAAAGGTGCTACAAGATTTCTCTACATACATAAAACTGATTAATTTCCTATGCGTGTGTCTGTGTTGTTTGGCTTCAAGTCATTGCCTTGCCTATCACAAGGTTTTCTTGGCAAGTTTCTTCAGAGGAGGTTTGCCATTGCCATCCTCTGAGGCTGAGAGAATGTGATTTGCCCAAGGTTACCCAGTGTGTTTTCATAGTTGAGCAGGGATTCGAACCCTGCTGTTCAGAGTCAAATAAAGTCCAGCGTGCAAATAAAATCCAGCGCCACTATGCTGGCTAAGGTATATGCTATAGAAGTGAGTAGGATTTCCTTATGAATAACCATGCACAGGTTAAGATTACTTGTTGTTTTTGCTCTAATGGACTAACTCAGATGCCTTCTCAGATCTGTGTCATTTCAAGTAAGAAGAATTCTTCGGGCACATTCTCTGTGCTTGTTACATAAAAGAGTAGTCTGCTTAATGGAACAGCAATTTGACACTCATGTTATAATACGGATGGGATAACATAGTTATACAGAACAGGTTGCTGGTAACCATTTCAGCCTTGAGTGCTGCATCTGATGTTGGCAGTGGACGGGACATGCACACACATGTACACTGACTGCACATCAGGATTGGGAGGAGCACATGATATAGGACACGATGTATAGCGGGCCTAGGGTTTGGGTCCAGAACCCCCTGTGGACCCCAAAATCCATGGATGCTCAAGTCCCATTAATTGTGGTATAGTATAATGGTGTCCCTTAAGCAAAAAGGCAAAATCAAGGTTTCCTTTTTGGAATTTATATTTTTAAAAAAATCTTTTCAAGCTGTGGATGCTTGAATCTGTGGATAAAAAAAATCCATGGATACAGAGGGCAGACTGTAGATCCCAGTTTAAATTCATCTTTAAATTGTGTTTGTTTATATGAGTATACCAGAAGTACACTCAGTTCCCAGTCAGTTTCCATACTGTGCCCTTGTGCTCATAAGCTTTCGGTTTTGTGGCACAAAATGGCAGCTCTCAGCCAAAACTGAATGAATATTTTTGCTTCATTTTAGTATTAGAACAAGTCTTCTCTGCTAAAGGCACATTGTAGTGTTAAAAGCTCTGTTGAGTACTTTAGATAAGGAAGTTACAGGATGGAAATAAGCGTTGGAGATCCATGTAGGTATTTTTGGTGACACTCAAGAGTGTAATTAGAAATAAAATGTGATTCCTTTAAAGAAATGACAGCTGATTATAAGTGAGAAGGGCCTTTTCTCTAGCCGAAACAGATGCCATCATGAAACTGTCTGCTGTCATGTGAAACAAAACAGTTCAGCAAAGCAGAGTGGATTACTGGTTTTATTGTTGTTTGAAATACTGTGATAACTATTGAAGAAATGAGAATCGTGGAGGTATTAAAGAAGTTGTTGCTTCGGTCTTAATGTTGGAATAGTAACAAGCTCTACACTTGAACCATTATAGGGTTACAGGGTTAATGGAGAGCTACTGAGAACACAGATGATCTCCAGCTGTATATGCATAGCTCTAACTACTCTATTCAATAGCCATAACCAAAAACAAATATAACACATTTCTCAAAATGTTTGCCAAAAGAAAAACTTCGGCTTCAATGAAAAATATTTCTAAACACAAAATCACTTTTCGAACCATTGTCTCAAACAATGCTTTAAGCAGCCATTATTTTAAGCCAACTATCCTCTGCTACCAAATATGTTGGGACAATGGATTTGAAAAGATACAAAATGAGACTAGGGGGTTGCAGACTGCCAGAAATAGTGCAAATTGAGTCCACTTTTAGGGTTAGAGTTAGTGCTAGGGAATCATGGGAATTGTTTTTGTTCTGAGACATTGAGCCTTCTCTGTCAGAGAGCTCTGGTGCCACAATAAAGTACAGTTCCCATGATTCCCTAACCCTAACCCTAAAAGTGGACTCAATTTGCACTATTTCTGGCAGTCTGCAACCCCCCTAAGGAAAAAAAAAAGGCTGAGAATAGAGTGAGGAAAAGAGAGAGAGCTCACTACAAAACCAGCTTTTTTTCTGTTACATTATACTTGTGTTATTTGCTTGTATTATATAGTTTATATTATTATTTGCTATTTGTGATTATGTTTGCCATTACTACTATGGTTTATCTTGCATCTATTGTATATATGGATTTTGTATGATTCTGTTACATATATTGTTTATTACCCTTTTAAACATTTCATTTTGTTTCTTTTCAAATCCATTGTCCCAACACTTAAACCCTTCCCCTGGGATTTTTACTTAATTTAAAAAAAATTGTTCTACAAAGCTTGTGGTTTCTCCAAGCTTGCCAATACCTTCTCCTTATGCGTAAATGGTACTGTTTTGACTAGATAGGGTGAGGCACTCAGAAAATGAATTTATTACTATTATATAAGAGTAGGCATCTGTACTTCCATCATACAGCCTTTTGGAGGCCATTCAGGCTTATATTGATGTGAATACTCCACTATAGGACAGTTATTTATGACATGCTTACAGAGACCCACTGTAAAAAAGTATGGCAAAGTATGATTGGCTATGCTGGAGATAGGGCTGACAATAGTTATGGTTCAGTAACATCTGGAGAACCTGTCTTTGCCCATCGATGCTATATAATATTCAATTGTAATTCTCAATATCCAGCTCTGGCACCATAGGAGATATGTGCTTTTCTTGTAAAATATATTTCAAAATAAGTAGATTATTTATCCTGAACCATGTAGCTCTCTAACAGCTGCTGCTTTTCTGTCCACAAATAGTTATAAACTGTAGCAGGTCTTCAGAGTTTTCTAATTTACTGAGCTGCTGAGGCTCACATAAAGAAAATATATATGCTTTATAGTATTTTTGAATATTATTTGACATCTAAAATAGATTTGTGGTGCCACCTGCTGGGAAGCTTGGCTTTAAAATTGCCAGTTATTCCCTTGATCCCTTCAAGTTCCTTTGCTTCTGGTCAAAAAGCTAAAAGTTCAGTTTTCTGCATTCTGTTTTGATCATGAGGTTCACATGCTTCAGGAATGTAGCAATAAATTGGGGTTTTAGGAGGCTTAGTGTCAGTCCTATTCCTAATTATTGGGAGTAAGGGTCACTGAACATAGTGGAACTTATGTCTAAGTAGACTTGTGTAAGGACTACACATAGTGTTTTAATAGTTTTGTTTGCATGTTGTGATTTGGGACCAATATCATTTTTCATTTCATGGGGTGTGTTAAGGTTTCATGGATAGGTAGGTAGGTAGATTAAATAATGTACATTGGGAAATGTTGACATGAAACAGAAAGCACATATCTGTCTCAGAAAAATGTCTTTATCAGAAAAACAATGTTTTCAGAGTGGAAAGGAAGTGCTAACATTATCTACAAGAAAAGTATTGCCTTTATTGACAGATCTTCTATGCACAAGAAAATTATGCATATCCTATTTTATCTATTTATTGCAAAAGCTGCAAAAATTCTACTCTGAATTTGGAATTACAGAGAAGCATTTTTGTTTGTATAAGTTTGCTTCACCATAGCAGGCTTGAACATGACATGTATTATTTTGTATATAACATGCAGAAACCTTAATTTAAGGAATCAAATTAGTGGAATTTATTCAAAATGTATAATTTACTTCAATTTGCTGCTCACTGAAGAGCTTTGCACCAAGTTATTATTTCTGTAAAGCAGCTAGTAATTTCTCTTTGTCTCCAAGCCAATGCTGTTCAGTTGCTGGCCACAGTGATTGTGTGGAACGGCAAGAAGTATATTCTGCATGGAAACACTGGTACATTTTTAAAATCACAATTTTATTTCATCAGCTTCCTGAAGCACCTTCCAAATGTCTGAGATTATAGAGAGGAGAGCAAGGGGGAGTGAGAGAGGGAAAAACCCTTCAGTACTAAAACAAGCATTAATTATCACTTTGAGAATTACAGTTGTCAAAGTAGTACCGGTACCTGCTTTATGTTGGGGATCAGGATTTGAAAATCACTGCAATGATACGTGTATTATGTTCTAGAGACTCACAAAGTATATTCCTTGATCATGGGATCCCATTTGTGAGACTCTGAAAACAGAAATTCTCAGTAAGATTTTTGTGTGTGGATAGGTTTCCAAACAAGATGGATGTTAAAAGTTGCAAGATGTTACCAGCTCTTATTATATTATTATATACACAAAGACAACTATAAAAGTCTATGGAATTCCCTGCTGAACCTTCTTAACGTGAAATTAAAGACAACCCGCTTTCTCTTCTCCTGAGAACAACAGAAGGATTGGCCTGTGTCAAACTGTGATGAACGCAGTTGGTTGTTGTGCAGTGCTGTTCAGAAGATAAACACTGTAATCTATACTTCTGCCCTTCCTTTAGTAAACAGATCAAAGGCCTAAAGCAGTTGCTGAAACTCATCTGTGCCTGTTAAGTCAGTATTCATCACTTGAACTGGATTGGCTCAAATGTAGAGCTGGAGAAGGTGCAGGAAAGAGCAATCAAAATAATGAGCACCTAACATGTCCCTTATGTGGAAAGCCTCAGTTATTTTGACCATAAAGTTAAGAAAAGGAACTTAATAGAGACATATTACAAAAATGTATGATTCGGAACAAATGAATAGAGATCCCATACATCTCCCTTTTTCTTAGAGACTTACAGTCATCCTGTGAAATTGACTGGCAATAGAAAGTACATGTTGAGTATCCCTTATCCAAAATGCTTCTGAGCAGAAGTGTCTCAGATTTCGGATTTTTTTCCAGATTTTGGCATATTTGCATATACATAATGAGATACCTTGGAGATGGGATGCAAGTCTAAACACAAAATTCATTTGTTTCATGTACGGCTTATAAACATAGTGAGAAGGCAACTTTGTACAATATTTTAAATAAATTTGTGCATGAAACAAAGTTGGGGGGGTCAGGTGTGGAATTTTTCACTTGTGGCATAATGTTGGAACTCAAAAAGTTTCAGATTTTTTAAGCATTTCAAATAAGGGATGCTCAACCTGTACTTCTTCACACAACATCGTTAACACAAGGTGAATTATGGCTGGTGGTTTAAAAGGCTTTAAAATAGTATTAAAAGACCTTGTGGTCACAGTTGTTGGCCATGGCCAAGTTCAGAAGACGTGTATCATAAAATGCTGTTTGTTGTTGGGGAAAAGTAGGGGGAAACTGTTAGTTTTCAGACCCTCCTTATGAGCTTCTCACCGATGTTTGGTTGGCCACTGTCAGGAACACCATGTTAGATTAGACGGGGCTTTAGATCTAATCTAGAAGAATTAATTATGTTAATTGCCAAATTTTTGTTCTAAGTGTTCTTCAGTATTAACATGAGTTGCGTGATTGATCCTGGGTTACTTCACATATGATGCCATACCATAGTTTGTTAGTTTTACAGTGAGCTGTAGTAAGCCGGTGGCAATTGTGCTTCCTCTCCCCATTCTTCTCTATTGCCACCAAATGTAGTTCAGAAGCTTTGGCTTTAATTTTTAATTAACTATTATGTCTAGTGTCATTTGAACACAACAAATTACCGTTAATCTCAGATGTGATTTAATCAGGCGAGCCAGCTTTACCATCATTTGAAGTTGCCTTGTTTTGGCAATACACTGTGAAGATTAACCAATTTAGGTTTGAATGATACAACAATGTGTGAGTAATCAAAAAGAAAAGGGGCTGCTTCTCTACTCCTTTCAGCAATGCCAAAGAAACCCTGAGCCTGCAGTTAAGAACATGTTTCTTATGCTGCTTTCTGTATTTGTTGTTGTTAACTGCTATCAAGTCAATTTTATGGTGAACCCATGAACGAGATAGCTCCAAGTCACCCTATCATCAGCAGCCCTGCTCAGGTCTTGCAGACTCAGGGTTATGGATTTCTTGATTGAGTCTATCCATCTGTAATGCAGTCTTCCTCTTTTTCTATTTCCTCTACCTTACCAAGCATTATTGTTTTTTTCTAGTGAGTTATATCTTCTCATGATGTGACCAAATTATGACAGTCTCAGTTTAGTCATCTTGGCTTCTAGGAAGAGTTCAGGCTTGATTTGCTCTAGGACCCATTTGTTTGTCTTCTTGATCAAGTTTTCCTTCTTAGTACATGCATAAGTGGTTTCTCTCTTTGCATAGATGAAAGATCCAATGATTTACACCTACTAATTTATCACAAATAGTTTACATGTGTAGTTAGTATTACAAGCTTAATTATGCAATGCTTATAAGAGCCCAGAATCCTAATCTGTTAAAACTGTAGAGAAAGATTATAGTTTAAAAATTAAAAAGGGCTTATGATACAGATTATGAGGAGTAATGATAGTTCTCAGAAGAGTCACACAGACTCTTTACAGTGCTTGTACACAAAATTCTTTAAAATGGTTTGCTACATGTTGAACCTAGGACCAGGAGCAAGCAATGTCTGCCTAGTAGCACTTGGATAGCAAGGCCTAATGTTGCCTAGGAATATTTAGAATTTCTCCTTTCCATCATCTTGTTTTTTGCCATCCTAATAGGCACGACTACTTCAGTGACTTGAAAACTTCAGTGCACAGCCAAATGTTTTTGAAATCTAATATAAAGGGATGGTGCTGTAATAGTGCAAATAATATTTTGTCTGTGAATTGTTTCTTGTGCCATATCTCCAGGCAACCTCTTCACACTGGAGTAGTTCTATGGATACTGGTTGTACATAGAATCCTAGAATCTTAGAGTTGGAAGAGACCACAAGGGCCATCCAGTCCAATCCCCTGTGAACAGAAAAATACATGAAAGAGGGTATGAATATTGTTGGGTGCAGGTAGCGCCTGTACAAATTATTTTGCTCCATCAGCAGTAATTTGACATATTTATATATTTTGATTTGTATCACTCTTCCCTAAAGGCTCATATTATTATCGTTATTTATCATGGCTATGCATTGCCAAAAATTCTGGGAGAGGATGTGAGGAGAACAGACAGTATTACTTTGATGTTGTTTGCCTTCAAGTTGTTTCTGACTTATAGAGACCCTAGGGTGAACCCATTAAGGGGTTTTCTTGGCAATATTTTCTCAGAGGGTTGTGGATTTTTGTTTTTGTTTGCCTTTGCCTTCCTCTGAGGCTAAGTATAACTTGCTCAAGGTCACACAGTAGGCTTCTACGGCCAAGCATGGATTCAAATCCTGGTCTCCAGAGTTGCACTCCTATGTTCAAACCACTACACAATGCTGGCTTTCAATAGTATTACTACTGTCTACCAAAGAGACATCTTATTTTCCTTAGCATTCTCATCCACCAGTTAAAGTAGAATAATTTGTCCCATGTATGATACCCTAAAAAGTGGAGGGTTGTTGGGGGTCACCACCATTAGTGCCAGTGTCTCTTTGAAGTTGTGGGGAAATGTGCAAGGGTGCACATAAATATACAAACCAAGGCAACCATAAAAACCATACAAGGCTATCAGAAAGAAAAATGTGGAAGGTTGGATAGAGAGGAATTGGGAAGTAAAGAGGGCAATAATGGCCGGTCATGAACAGAGATCCATAGAAAATGGAGGGTGGCTCAGACAGTGTCTGGTAGTTACATAGAGAGTGGAACAACATGGCTAGGGCCAGGGGATATTTACATCCTATTTTCCACCCTCAAAGGCTATTTGGTGCTATATTCAGTGAAACAAAAGCCTTGATGGTCATTGACATGGAATTGACAAAAGGGATCGGGAATGGCTGATGACCTTAGTTCTGGAGTGACAAAACATTGATTAGATGTGACATAAGACTTGATGGTTGGGCAGGACTGGTGAATGGGAACATGTCATGAGGTGAAATGAAGGGTATTGGTCTCTGATTGCTTTGCAATGGGACTCCCTTGGTCTCCATTGCAAGAGGAAATGCAAAGAGCCTGGGATGGTGCGAGGTACTCAGCAAACCCATTTCCTTGTATCTAGGTCTCACACGTCAGGTGTCTGTTTTAGTAGTCATTGTAGCCTCGGAACATGCCCATTGCTAGATATTAATTATGAAACCCCATATCCAGCGGGAGGGCTGTAGGGTATGCTAACATGTAAGTCCACTGGGTCCACGTTGCTTATGAAGGTGAAAGACATCAAGTTGGACTGAGAAAGTAATTCACAATTTCTCTTTGTGTTCTACTTACGGCTGCTTATGATATTAATTAAAGTGTTGGCACTGGAAGGACACATGCAAAGTTTTGACAAGTGGTGTTCCTGGCTTACAGAATACAGTGCCAAGCAAAAAGGAAACAAAATGATAGCTGAGTTCTTGGCCCATATATTTACTGCCTTTCTTTTCTGTTTGCAACCTTTGTTGTCCTCCAACATTTCTTTTTTTGGGCTAACAAACCACAATAAATAGTGAATTTTTCCAGACTTAGCTTCCAATAAATGCTGATACAAATCTTCAAAGGGGAAATGAGATGGGCAAATGAGATTTACAAAAATTCACCGCCAATGAAATTGAATAAATTTTTTTAACAGCTAGTCAAACATGCAAGAAAGTTTGGAGGTTTTTTCTGCTGACTAATCAAGTTTTATGCAAAGTTATAAAAGAAGTAAATGATAAAATCTTCATCATATCCTCTATGGAATTCCTACTAGCTGCAATCATTTTGTTAGAAGCCTGTTTATTTATTTATTTATTTTAGTTAGTTGGTTTATATCCCACTTTTCACCCAGTATGGGACCCAAGGCCGGACCAACCATAGCCCAGCTGGCAACAAAGTATGGTTACCCTGTGGTTGACTTGAAATTATTATTGTTGTAGGATTATTTTCTAGATGGAATAAGAGAATACATTGTTTAAATGATATTATTGTTCAACTATATGAAACTGTAATGAGGTTATTGTTATATTTGTTACATAATGAGTTTAACTCAATTAGAAGAGCAGTAAATATTTGCATTACTTACCAGAGTAGTATATAATTAGTATCAGACTTTCCTTGTTAGTCTTTTGAGCTTCTTGGTTTAGAGACCTTCTGTGTATAAAGGGCACATTGATTTAAATTTTCTTTTGGCCCCAGTTAAACCACAGCCCAGCTAGCAACAAAGAAACATCTCAACCGCCCACTACAACCCCAAACATCAAGCATAACTGGGATCCCTTGTAAGCAGAGAACCAATGATTTGTTGGAGGGAGTATTTCTTTCAAAGAATACTATGCTGCTGCTTTTAAGCCAATCCTAGATTTGTTAAATTAAATTAACTACAGTAGGTGGAATATTTATTTGTAGTTGCATTAAATTCAAGATACTCTTCGGAAGTAAATCATATTCTTTGCGCAGAGATTAATTTATGGCTTGACAGTTCCTCTTATAAGCTAACAGAAAGTGATTAGTAAACACAGAACTGTAACATTTGTTTGCTCATATTAACTATATTGCATTCTCAAAACTAGAAGCATAAAAATACTATAAACTATAGTTGTTACTGTAGTTCATCTGTAATACTGAAAATAGCCTATTGGAATGTTCTTACAATTCTCCTCAGGGGGAAAATGAGAAAGAAAAGGGTTGTATATTTTTGAAGGCACATAATAATCTACCAAGAAAAATGTTTACATCTGATATGATCAAAAGTCTTCTGATATATGAATGTGTGTGGGAGGTCTTGTTCTACATTAAATGGATTAACAGAGTCTCAAAACACTGGAGTCCTTACCTTTTGTAAAAATGTTATTCCTGAAGCTTAAAATGCCTTAAGAGAAAAAAACAACACACCTTCCACTTTTTTTAGTAGGTATGTGGTACATATCCTTAAGCTTTTCATGTAATTGCAGGTTGATGAAACAAAAGATGCCCTATTTTAACAAAATGGAATAGACGTATTAAGCAAGGTACTTAACATTGTGTGAGTCTCTTACATGGGGACGTTAGAATGCACACTACCTATAACTCTGGAATCTAATATCCAAGTTTTCAATAATTTGTTTTAGATAACCCATATAATTTCTCTTTTCTAAATCACTAGATTTTGATATACTTTTAGAATTTTCTGTATTGGCTGCATTTGCATATGGTCAACAGTAAGCCAGGATTCTGTCTCCTGGTACATGCAGCTCATACACAAAAGCAAATAATAATAATAATCTGGAAATTATGGTTTATTCTGATATCTGGTTCTTGGTTGGGATCCTAGCTTCTTGCTCCTAAATAAGCTAAAACTCATGAGCTAGTAACAATCTATAGTTTGTCACTGGTTTATGAATTTTAGCTTGTGTGCAAGCAGCAAACTAGGATCTCAGTTTGAGCCATCACAATAGGATTCCTGATTAATTTTATCCATTCAAAGAAAGAGAGGAACGCACAAGCATACAATAGCATGCTGCTGTTCAGGGGTGTAAAGAATATTTGTGAATTTCACATTCATAGTGAGAAAGAGGGTTTCAAAACATCAGATCACTGCATCAAATACTCAGTCACTACAAGATTTCTCTTTCTTTTTCACCCCTGCATAAAAAGAAAAAGGTCAACTTGTTATTTCCGATTTCTTTGTACAAAACGTTGCCCTTTGCATGAAAAGCACTGAATTTTGAGTAGTGTTTTTGTTCAAAAATGGGCTTTGAACACTTAACAAAACAGTTGTAGAAAACATCCCCAAATAATGAAGAAAATAAAATGAGAAAATGCCCCCAACTCTTGCAATTGGGCTGGCAAGAAGTGGGGGCTTCAAATTTATTGTTCTCATGTGCAGGAATGAAATATGGAAAGATTTATATTCTTAATAGTTATACATAGTACTCCAGGACATGCCAAAATTTCAGGCTTATGTTTATGAGCAAACATAGCCATTGGCTATTTGCTGGTTGCTGTTGATATTCTTTTTTTATTATTCCATTTCTTTCCATTTAATGGCCTGAATTGTTAAGACTGCAGTAGAAGACAAACATCTAGAGATGAAAGATAAAGAACTTTTGCATTTCAATAAAACTACCTCAAGAATGTTATTGAGAATGTTGAATTTAGAGACATAGCCGTATCAGTCTGGCATATCAGTACGCAAAGGGATCTTGTAGCACCTTTGAGATTAACCGTGCAAAAGAAGCTGTAGCATAAGCTTTCATAGACTTGTTCTGTTTCCTCAGATGCATGAAGAGAGTGTTGTGTTTGTGTGTGTGTGCATGTACCCAGTCTAAATAAAAATCTGGAGCAATAGTAGCTGTCTTTTGACACATCTTACACTACTCTTTCCCTTCACTTTCCAGGACTGGACAACATAAATCGCCTAACTTGGACCACTGTGTAAACGGGGTGGGTGGGTGGGTGTCTACCTTCATTTGCTGCCCCCAATATTGTATGTTTGGGCTGACAAGAACAAATTATGTTTATGTGTATACAGTACATCAATTTGTGATTGACTGATTGATTGATTTTAAATAGGAAAACCAAGAGCATGATTTTGGTTCTTTTTACTGCGTGTCCTAAAATAAAACATACATGTAGGCAGCCGTTAGATGGCATACAGCAAACTGCAATCAGTGCCATCTCTTGTGCTTGTTGTCAAGAAATGAAACACATCTGTTCTGAGGTGGCTTTTCCTGCAAGTGAGTGGACTCCTCTGAGAGTGGGAAGTCTCTGTCCTAGTTCTGAAAACCACACTAAGTGATGACATTTCAGATGACTTTGTACTCTACTCCAAAGACCAAAACTGCTTGTTTGTTCTTCACCAATATAGTCTAAAATATTTCAAAATATTCGGAAAGGAAGCAAAATAAATCACAAAAATCTAAATAAGTGCTTGTACAATTTGCTATTTGTAACACATCGCCTCCTCCTTTGAAGAATACATGTATGTCTGTACTTATTTCACTTTTTATATTTTCTCTCTGCAGAGCTTCATTTCCATGTAGTCAATGCAGAAATGGCATTGGATTTAGCATTTGCCATCCTGTGTGAGCTACTACAACAGTGGGAACAGACTGGTGCTGGGGTTGTACTCTTACTAGAGTGGTTGCTAGAAAAAGAAGATTTAAAAGAACTGGAGACTGCAACCATGGTAACTCACCTAACTAGTGTTGGTTTAATAACAAGAGTGCTGTTGAAATATCTCTGTTCCCAATGCAATTTATATGAAATGCCTTGCCATATAGACCTGTTTGGGAGGGGTGGGGGAACCAGTGCAAAGTGAATGTTAATATTAAAAAATACTTTGCATTGTGAATTAGTGTCTGACATTAACATGATGCAAATCTAATCACTAAAATCAGTTCACCTATGCCATTATTATCTAGTCATAGATGTCAAAAAGTAATAATCTTGGATCAAGAAGCCATGATTTGTTAGCCTGAGAGCAAACAGTATGTTTGTTCCATTTTTTTTTAATGTTTATATTCCACCTTTTGCCAAGGCAATCAAGGCGGCTCACAAAGTTAAAATAGATAAAACAAACCCTACATTGAACAATAATAACCCGATAAAACAAATTATCCCCCACCCCCTTTAAAAGAGATTGAATACAATACTAAAAAGTAAAGTTAAAAAGTGACTGGTGGTCTAGCACCAGAAGATATATAAAAGAAAGAGAGGCACAGCTTGAGACAGAATAATCTGTTCAGGGAAGGCCTGCCGGAAGAGATCTGTCTTGATGGTTTTCTAAAAATTGTCCAAACTGGTTATTTGACGGATCTCCACCAGCAAGGCATTCCATAATCTGGGAGCAGCGACAGAGAAAGTCCTCTGGGAGGTTACTGCTAATCTAGTTTTCCTCAGTTGTAGTAGGTTCCTCCCAGAGGATTTGAGAGTGCCATTTGAACACTCAAGTTTGGCACTTCTATCATCGTTCATTACAATAGGGTTTCTTGGTCCAGATGTCACAGGGAATTGTTTTTGAAAGCCAGGATGGAAGAACCAAAATTGGGTTTGTGAGGAAAAGGGACACACTGTGGTATATTAAACCAGTGGTCCCCAACCTTTTTATTGCCGTGGACCGGTCAACGTTTGATAATTTTTCCGCGGCCCACTGGGGGGGGGGGTTGGCGGCATCACGTTGATTATTAAATCAAAACAGATCAGTGGTCCCCAACCCCCGGTCCGCGACCTGGTACCATTTGTTCTGTGGACCGGTACCGGGCCGCGGACCGGGGGTTGGGGACCACTGTATTAAACCAAGACTCTTTATATATGAGCTAGGCCAATGGTTCCCAAACGCTGTTTCTCCAGGTGTTTTGGACTTCAGCTCCCAGAAGCCTTAGCCCCTTTGACCAATGGTCAGTGATTCTGGGAGGGGAAGTCCAAAACATCTGGAGGGATAGAGTTTGGGAACCACTGAGCTAAGCCAATACATGTACTGTTGATGTTTACACAACTTATCCTTCATATAGTTTGATTCTGTGGTGAATTTGAAAAACCTGCGTTGATCACTTACATTGGTATGGGCCATCTAAAATCTACCAGGATAGAAGTATCCTAGCTCACTTCTAGCAAACTTCACTCTTTCCCAGTGTGTAGTAGCACAGCAGAAATACAGTGCTCTTCTAAGAGTTTTCCACTTTATAACCATATGAACCCTGTATTGCATTTGCAACAAATTATGCAGAAAGGTTGCTTACCGTTTGCCAAACCCAGGGAGATCAGTGCCAAGAGTAGAAAACCACAGGCATACATACAGAACATGCTTTTCTGATATGTGCGGTTGTGCATAATGCTTAGTGTAGTATTATATTGTAATGTTAATGTCTCCAAGTTCTCTCTGCATGGGCATCTTAGTGAATGAATGATCACCGGATTACTTGGATAATCCGTGTGTCTCCCTATGGCAGTGCATGAAATCTACAGGGTTTGGATATTAGAAGCTTAAAATTAATTTGGTTTTGAGTTACTGTGGTTTTAATTGACCCACAAATACCAATGACTCTGGGAAACAAATGGGAGGTAACATTGCAATTCTAGTTATAATCGAAATGTACTAGAAAATGAAATATTTCTACGTAGACCTAAGACAGTTTTGCTGACTGTTCTGATGCTCATTTTAAAATATTTTTTTATTCAGGTACTTTGTGATATTTTAAATGATCATGCTGATTACATATAATTTTCAAATATGCAAACATTGCCCTGGAGGGTAAGCTGTGATTGCATGGCTGAAGCAAACATGTCTTAGGGCCTAAGCAGACTGCCAGAAATAGTGCACATTAAATTGAGGCACTGCCCTGGCTCAGTGCTAGGGAATCATGGGAATTGTAATTTATTGTGGCACCAGAGCTCTCTGACAGAGAAGGCTCAATGTCTCAGAAAAAAATGCAATTCCCATGATTCCCTAGCACTGAGCCAGGGCAGTGCCTCAATTTAATGTGCACTATTTCTGGCAGTCTGCTTAGGCCCTTAGTTATGCATTATTTCCAGGGATTGTTTCATTTTGAAGAAAGTAGAGGTTTCCATAATTTTGAACCAGTGAAGAACTGTATGTCTGTACCTGTATATCCCACATTGAAAGAAAGAATCATTTTTCTTGCCTGGAAAAGAAATAATGCATTCATTCTTACATAAGTTGCCCTGGCCATGTGTTTTAACATAAAAGGGTATTTATAAATTACTGAGTATTGTTCCAAAACTTTACAAAGTAGTATTCAGTTATTGAATGTATGCACATGCCAATACATAATACATTGATTTCTTTGAGATAGCCAAATCTGTAAAACAGTTTATCTGAGGATTACTGTTTATTAGCTGTATTTGCTCTTGATGCTCAAATAGTCACAACTATTTATTTCTATGATGTAGTGTTTTATTCAGAATTATAACCTTTGCAGAGATTCAAGAGAATCTGACCTTGATATTTTTTGGGGGTTTCCCTTTCTAAAAAACAACAAGCATTCCTATAAAAACAAGAAGCATCTACTCTTAAGAATATATGAATATGAATATATTTAACAATGTGCAAAGAGGAAATATTTTTATGTCAACTTACATTACCCATGTCATAGCTTCCAGTCACCTTCCTCTTAGGCAGAGATGGGGATATTGTAGCCTCCCTGATGTTTTTGATCCCAGTCTCTTACTGTTGGCCATACTGGAGCTGATGGAGTTAAAAGCCAAAACATCTGAAGAGCAAAAGGGTACCTCAACTTTGGGGTGATTCACAAGTTCATTTACCCACATGTATCACTTCAGCGCAAGCAAAAGTACATACAAAAGCTTAAATTATATTGCTCAGATGTATTCGGTGCAATTATATCTGGGGATATTATTGAATCTGACTAGCTCTGACAAAATCTGATATAAATTTACTTGATCGCAATGGGACTTTCTCCTGAGTAAATGTATATAGGGTTGTGCTGTATACCCAATACAGATTTGTATTTCTTTTCTCCTAGTGTGTCATGCGGCTCCTCTTGGGTTGTTTATCTCATGTCAATATGAATACACTGCTTATTGCTGTTTTTCTTTCCATGAAGGTAGGAAACGACAACCTATTTGACAAGGGAGAAGTGAATTTTTGGGCTGAGGAATTAACAAAGGTATATCACCTCAATAAACATCTCCTCCTGCTCCTACCAGTGACTCGTATCACTCCATGTGATCAACTAAAGCTGCATCAGTTGGCAAGATTTGCCTCTGATCAAGCCAAGCTGGTGACACAACTTCTTAACGAATTGCCTCCAACACCAGAATTTTCCCAGACTGTAGAATTCACAAAGTTGGCTATCCAGAATCAAAGAATATCGGTATGCCTTAAAATACTAGGCTTACTAGAAGCTGGAAATGACACCTACAGAAAACAAGGAAAACTTGAAAACAAAGGGGGAGCTGAAGATTTCCTTGCTGCTACCTGCTAATTAATATTACAAGGAGAAGGACTGGTACATTTATTTTGCATTTCCTCGGTGTGCAAGGAACTAACGGCAAGAAGTGCTAGCTATTTCTTTGTATCTGAATCCCTTCAGTCTTCATCAGATGGGATGTGGAAGTCTCCTTTGAATGCCCTCAACTTCAATCTGGGCCAATGGGTTTTGCTGCAGCTACTGGAAGAAGTAGGTCCAGAAGATTTATTTCCATGTATCAGGCGCTTGGCCACCTGTTGATCTGATATACTGATTTTATTCGACAAGTTGTTTTATAATGCTGCAATACTTGTCTTCATGGTGCTTTTCCATTGTATATCAAGCAAATGTACCTAGTCATGGGTCATCTTTAAAATAACCTTAAAATAAGATGGCTTTTATCAATTGTCAAACTGCCCTGAGAGCTCGTAACTTAATTCTTTTAAAACATGCAATGGCTGAATTTTTGGTGAAGCATTATTTCCCTTTGTGATTACAAATACTCTGTGTAAGTACTTGGATTCCCTTCCAGTTTAAGCAGTTCCAGTTTTGATATTACAGTGGGCCCTTGGTATCTGCTGCGGTTTGGTTCCAGGGCCCTACCAAAATCTGTGGATGCTCAAGTCCCATTAGATACAATGGTGTAGGAAAATGGTGTTCTTTGTATAAAAATCAAGGTTTGCTTTTTGAAATTTATATATTTTAAAAATATTTTCATGCTGTGGATGACTGAATCTGAAGATAAGGAATCCACGGATAGAGAGGGCCAATTGCAGAATGCAATGATTTGTTCTTTTGTTACAAAGGCTTATGATTCCTATACTGTTCAAGACACTCCCCTACAAAGGATTTCTCAAATAAGACTACTGTTTACTGCAGGTATGAATCTGTTCATTATTAATGTACTTCAGATGTACTACCAAGCATGACAGAAGCTGCCATCCCTGAGCATACATAATTCAGTAAGGCCCTCATGTTAGAATTTTCCTTTAGGCATGGAGTAAGGCTGACCATAAGCTCTTCATCATTTTCATAATGTGTTTTTGTTATTTTTTTACATTAAATGTATTTTATGGATGTACATTGTCAATTGAAAATATTTTTTCACATTTGATGATAAACATGGAGCAAACAGTTTCTCTTCCCTCTCCTCTGATAGCTAAGAAATGTGGAATTAATGTCAGTTTTCTTTAGCAAGAGCTATTCTTATAGTGATAGGTATCAAGATACTAGCTCTGGTTACTACTTGCAAAGTAAAGGGTTATGATGGTGAATCACTTTCATGTACATCAAAGACTGAAAGATGAAAAGGATGGACTTTCTGCATTAGCACCTCCTAGGTGACAACTTCTTGAAACGTAATTTTTAGGTAAACATTTTAAGCATCCCAGAAGATGGCGCCATAATACATGTTTTTGCACTAGAGCCGCCACATTGACTAACAGTGCTTCCCTATATATCGACATCGGTTAGTTGCACAAATACAATGCAGCTTTACTGAATCCATCCTAAACATTTTTCTCCTTAAGGTACAATTTTAATCACATATACTCTAAACAAGGATGTCCTGTGTTGAGGGAAAGGTTATCCAATTTCTTTTAAATCCATATCAAATGTGAAGGAAAGCTCCCTGGTATTGGAAATAAAGAAAATCTTTAATGCTTTAATTTTATGATATTACATTATGTGCTTTTTATTTGAAAAGCCATAAATGGATAATTGATTCTAGAAATGGTACTGCTGTAAGATGCCATTTAACTTTTAAATTATATTTAGCTAATTTTTGATATCCTAGGCAAGCTATATATATATTATTAAGTTAAACTTTGTATATTTGGCAAATCTTACTAGCAGCGCCTGGCGTTGTACGTTGCCAAAATGAGAGAGTTAATGGTGTGAGTTTAAGCAGCACTAAGGATCTCAAGAAACATAGTTAATAAGTAAACAAAATAACCTGGAGAAAGAGCCTTATCATTTTGTTTAAAGTCTGGCTTTAAACATTGTAATATCCCTTTAGTTTATGGACAGCAAATAATTGTACATCATCTTGTGTGCATTTCATCACACCATGAGTTACTGTATAACTTTTCAATCAGAAACCTTTAAACCTTAAACAGCAGCTGTAAAGGAGCAACTACTACTTAGTAGCTCCTGTGAAGGGTTTAATCAGTCGGTTATCTTAAATTTTGCTTATCCAACTGTTATAGATTGGGCTTTGCATTATTGCGCTGATTTAAAATGGAAGTTCTCAAGTGTGAATCCACTGCTAATCCTAATTGTTCTCTTCCTTCTCCCCCTCCTCAAACAATAAATTAGGCAACCCTGTTTCATAAAAAGTACAATAACAAGTCCAGAATCCACAAAACAGTGATACCTTTGTTGTTGTGTGTGCCTTCAAGTCATTATTTGTATAAACGTTTCTACAAATTCAAAAGAAACGGGGAAAATTTTTAGCAAAAAATATCATACAATGAAATAATCATGATCATAAATCTCTTTAATTAAATATGTACACATTGCATGGTATAATTTTTTTTAATGAAAGAACTGGTTAAAGTTTTGAAGCAAATGGCTTATGGTGACCCCTAACATGAATATCGGGTTTTCTTGGCAAGTTTCTTCAGAGGGAGTTTGCCATTGGGACAATCAACATGCACAAAATACATGATTTTGGTTGGTCCAATAAAAGTATCACTATTTTGTGGATTTTGGAGGTTCTCGTACTTTGCTATATGGCCAACACAGCTACTAACCCCAAATACATTTCCTGTTTCATAAAACTAGATGTAGATAGGTTTAAAGTTGCCTCTTTAAAACTGCTACCCTGTACACACTTATCAGAGCATGAAATCCCACTGAAAACTGTGGGGTTTTCGACAGAATAGAGACAAACATGATTGTGCAGGGTCTTTTTGCCCCACTATGTTTTAAGACAAGCATAGGGCTATGGCCAAACAAGCTCTTTCCAGGATTCCCACAACAGTTTTATCTATTAAGAAGGGCGCTACTTTGAGGTCAGAGGCTTTTTGCTGTGCAAGTTTACAAATACAAAGTTAAATGCAAGGTTCCTGTCCCTTTCCTCCATGAAGGAGCTCATATCAAAGAGTGCAAATGCCAGATGGTCTCGCTCCTTTAGGAAATTTTTGCAGCCTATATCCCCACTTGTCATGTCCTCCTCAGTTGGCTTCGCTCCCACCAAAGTCCAAACTCCACCAAGTCCATTGTGGCTGCATTCGCACTGCAAAAATAATCCAGTTTGGCACACTTTAATTGCCATGGCTCAATGCTATGGAATTCTGGGAGCTATAGTTTGTTATGCCCCAGAACTCTCTGACAGAGCAGGCTAAGGGCCGATGCAGACGGCCCAAAAGGGGTGGCACAGAGCCGCCCTGGGAGTGGCAAATTGGGGCCATGGCAACCACATGCCGCAGTCCCGATCCTCCTTTTTGCCCCCTCAAAAGAGTAGCAAAATGCTGCTCCGTTTTGGGGGTGCAAAAGGCCACCCTTAGAGCCAGCACCGTGACTCTTTTGTGCCCTTTAGGTGCAGCGTGTGCACACATCGTGCCAGGAGGGCGTCCTTGCGCTGTGCGGTAATAGGAGGGCGTTGGGGCAGCTGGCGCGCAGCTGCCCCGCCCCAACTCCACCCCCAGGCTGGCCCTAAATGTCCCGAAAAACTACAGATCCCAGAATTCCATGGCATGGAGCCATGGCAGTTAAAGCGGTGTCAAACTGGATTGTGGAAGCATCCAAGGATAGCTGAAGCTTTGTTCTGGTTATTGTCCAGTTCCAAAACTCACATTGGGAGTGTGCACTTGTGTGTGTGTGTGGGGGGGGCGCGCTAACTTTTCGTGAATTTAATTTGTCCCTCCGGACTACAGCCTTGCGTGGGGCCTTTGGTGGCCGCTGCCTCAAGGTCTGCATCCACACTGCAGAAATAATCCAGTTTGACACCACTAAATGCGGTGGCTCGATACTATGGAATTCTGGGAACTGTAGTTTTGTGAGACATTTAGCCTTCTCTGTTCGAGAACTTTGGTACAATGGTAAACTATCATTCCTAGAATTCCATAGCACTGAGCCATGGCAGTTAAAGTGGTGCCAAACTGGATTATTTCTGCAGTGCAGATGTAGTCAGAGTGACCCTTCCCTTGCTTTTCCTTGGTGCCACTTAAGCCATGGAGCTGGGTTGCTGGAACAACACCTTTCCATTGCCCAGAGCCAGTCCTTTCTCACCATGGGAGACGCGAGTCTGTGACTCTGGAGACCAAGGAAACCCTCTTGGTGACCTTGGCAAGTCACACACTCTCAGCCTCAGGGAAAGGCAATGGCCAAACCCCCTCTGAACAAATCTTGCCAAGAAAACCTCCATGACAGATTCACCTTAAGAGTCACAAGGAATAATCCAGGTTGACACCGCTTTAACTGCCATGGCTCCATGCTATAGAATTCTGGGATTTGTCATTTTGTGAGACATTCAGCCTTCCTGGTCAGAGAGCTGTGGTGCACCACCAAACCACAAATCCCAGGATTCCACAGGATGGAGCCATGACAAAGTGGTGTCAAACTGGGTTATATCTGCAGTGCAGACACAGCAAAACGACTTGAAGGCACACAGGGATCTTGCAACGTCTTTGAGCCTAACTCAGGGAACTCCCTTGACAGGAAGCTCCTAGGACACAAAGTTAAGCCTCAAAAGTGCTCCAAGATCTCTTTGCCTACTGACTTTTTCCAGAGTAACATGGCTGTGTCTTTGAATTCAACAACCATAACCATGAGTTAGGCTGAACCTGCACTGCAGAAATAATGCAGTTTGACACCGTCATGGCTCCATGCTGTGGCCTCCTGGGATTTGTAGTTTGTTGTGACCTCAGAGAAACCTAAATATCTCACACAACAACAAAACCCAGAATTACATAGCATGAAACCAAGGCAATTAAAGTGGTGTGAAACGGCATTATTTCTGCAGTGCAATTCAGCCTTAGAACACACCAAGGGGCTACCTGTAAATCCCACCAAACCCTTTATTTTACTTCACATAGTCATGCAAAATGTCTCCGCACAGCTCTTTGGGGTACAATTCCTGATAAGCCACCGGCTTGGGTCCAAATTAGTCAAGAGAGAGCCATGAGGTGAGGAAGACAGTAATGTGGGCTGAGAGGAGAAACAGAGAGAAAGGAAGGGTGACCAGACATCCTCCTTTTCCAGGACAGGTCCTCCATTTAAACCTTCTGTTCAGGAGGAACTTCACGTCTCCCATTTTGAGCAGGATTAAGAAGTGCAGATTTATATTTCTAGGAGTGCTTTGAGTTTTTGATTTGGTCATGCCCTCCATTTTTCCTTGAATGCCCTACATTTTGTGGTGCCTTGTCCCTCCCTGGCAGTTAGGAGAATCTGGTCACCCTGAGCTGAATGAAACATGTTTCCGGGAGTGCTGTTAAGATGGGAGAGACCCAGTTTCCCTCAGCTCAGGGTGACCAGATGTCCTCCTTTTCCAGGACACACCCTCCATTTCAATCTCTCCAGGAGGAATTTCACAATGTCCTCCATTTTGAGCCACAGCATGAATTCACGTTTCTAGGAGTGTGCTTAACTTTTTATTTTAGTTGTGCCCTCCGTTTTTATTGAATGCCCTACATCTTGTGGTGCCTCTGGTCACCCTGAATAAAACATATTTCAGGGAACGCTGCTAGTCTGCTAGAGAGCCAGTTTTCCTCAGCTCAGGGTAATCAGGGGTCCTCCTTTTCCCAGGACATGCCTCTGAGTTCAACCTTATTTCCAGAAGAAATTTCAACATGTCCTCCATTTTTGAATCTAAGAAGCATGGAAGCATGCATGGCAGGGGGGTTGGACTAGATGGCCCTTGAGGTCTCTTCCAACTCTGATATTTCTAGGAGTGTTCTGAACTTTTATTGGGTCATGTCCTCAATTTTTCCCCCTTCAATGTACTACATATTGTGGTGCCTTGTCCTTAGCCTTTCCCCTCTACACAGGCAAGAGCGGGGCAGAGCTAGGCCAGAAAGGGAAGGCCTTTCCTCCTCAGTCTCCTTCGCCATCTCCATTTTGCAAAGTTAACACGTTGTTGTTGTGGGCTTTCAGTAGTTTCCGACTCAGGGCAACACCATCATGGGGTTTTCTTAGCAGGTTTCTTCAGAGGGGTTTGCCAATGCCATCCTCTGAGGCTTGAGAGAGTGCGACTTGCCCAGGGTCATATGGCCAAGCTGGGATTCGAACCCTGGTCTCCAGAGTCCTAGTCCAGCACTCAAACCACTACTCTCATGGTGTCAACGTTAACATATCCCTATAGAAATGTCCCACCATTTGCACAGGGAAAGAAACCACTAAACATCCAGCCTTGTTTTGACTCCATGTCCTACTTTTCCAGGACCTGTCCTCCTTTTCAACCTTCTCTCCAGGAAAATGTCCTCCATCTGGAGCCTGACTCAGAAGCATTCAATTTGGGGACTTTCAATGCTAAAAATGTCTTCATTATAGGAAAATCACACCTGGAGAGCATCTAGTCTGACCCCACCTAAAAGGAACTTGGGAAATTTGGTTTGAACTTTTAAATAAGTCATGGAATTACTCCTGTGGTCTCATAATACAGCCTACACAGGGTGACCAGATGTTTTCCAGGACATGTCTTCCATCCAACCTTCTGTCCTGGAGGAATTCTACAATGTCCTCCATTTTGAGCAGGACTAAGAAGCATTTATATTTCTAGGAGGGTTTTGAGCTTTTCTTTGGTAACACTTTAACTTATAACCCTCAATGCTATGCAATTATGGAAACTAATTTTGTGAGACACTTTAGCCTTCTCTGTCAGAGAGCTCTGTTGCTCTGCCAAACTACAATTCCCAGAATCCCATAGCATTGAGCCCTGGCAGTTAAAACTAGTGTCACACTGGATTATATCTGCAGTGCGGATGCAGACTAGGCTATCCATGGACAATATTAAATGCTATATTCCCCCTGTGAATATTAAAAAGGTTCTTGTTGCAGCACTTTGGAGACTAAATGAAAGAAAGAAGCTAGGAGCAGGGGCTTTCCTAGACTGGAGCCTACCTCTTCCTCCTATAAATAGGAGTCTGAAAAGGGAGTCTAACTAATCTCCAGAATGCAAAGATACAGCCATGTTAGTCTGTAGAATCAGTATGCAGAGAGATCCCGTAGCACCTTTGAGACTAACTGAAAGAAAGGAGTTGGCATGAGCTTTCATAGACTTAAAGTCTACTTCCTCAGGTGCATTTATCTCCCGAGTCTGAGTCCAATGCTCAAACCACTTACACCAGGCTGATTTGTATGGCACTGCATACTCCAGGTTTGCACCACACTCAAGAATCAGCATGCAAAGAGATCTTGTGTACTACCTTTTGAGACTAACTGAAAACTAACTGAAATCTGTTAGCATGAGCTTTTCTAAAGGAGCTCATGCATCTGAGGAAGTAGGCTGAAGTCTACAAAAGTTCATACTGCCACCTTCTTTCTTTCAGTGGAGTCTCAAAGGTGCTACGCAAGATCCTTTTGCATGCTGATTTTCCAGATTAACATGGCTGTCTTTGAATAGTCAAGCATATTTGCCCGGGAATTCCAGTGCTGAGAAGACCAGGAAAGCAATAATAATAATAATAATAATAATAATAATAATAATAATAATAATAATAATAATCCCACTTTTCCCCCACAGCTGGGACCCAGAGGCTCACAATATTAAAACAGTACAATTAAAAACAAAGAGATACATTAAAATAGAATTACAATAATAAAACAGATTGCTTGTATGTATGTATGTGTGTGTGTATTCATCTGAGGCTCAAGTCTAGGAAAGCCCCTAGTAGTCCCATGTTCTTTCCTTCACTTAGCTCCAAAACACACTGCAGAAATCATCCAGTCTGAGACCGTTTTAACTACCCTGGCTCAGTGGCTAGGGGAATCCTGGGAACTGTAGTTTTTAATGAGAGACACTGAACCACCTCTATCAGAAAGCTCTGGTGGCACAATAAAATAACACTTCCCAGGATTCCCCTAGCACTGAGCCAGGGCAGTTGCAGCGGTCTCAGACTGGATGATTTCTGCAGTGGATCTTGGACCTTAAAAGTCTGAAAAAGGGGCTGCAAGACAAGATCTTTTGGCAGCAACCTCCCCAAAATAAACCCCTGTGGACGCTTCCCTTGCAAGGTGCCTTGAACTCCGGGGGTTTTCTTTTGCCCTCTTCTTCTCCTCCTCTGAAAGAAACGACCAATTTTGCAGCCTGGGCCCAACTTTTGCTTTTGCAGAAGTGAGTGGAACCTCGCTGGGCGTTTCCTGAGCACATGGCATTTATGGCCAGCCTTGTGCAAATAATGCACTCTTCCTTTCTTCCCCCCCCCCTTTTTTTTTTATTAAGCCGTTTGCATTTGGACTACTATGCCTGAGATGCACTGACCTCAGCCTTGCTCAGTCTATTTGTTGGAGAGCAACTTTTAGGAAGGGGGAATTCCCTGCTTCGAAGACACTTTTAGAAGGGAAACAGTGCTCTCTGCATCCGCACTGGAGCAATAATCCGGTTGGAGGCCACTTTTTAACCGCCCTGGCTCAATGCTATGGTATTCTGGGAGCGGTAGTTTGTTGTGGCACCTCTGGTTGCCAAGGGATGTATATAGTAGGACCTTTGAGACTAACTGAAACCTTGACCTTTCAAAGTGTCTCAGATCCCTTTGCATACTGATTTTTCCAGACTAACAAGGCTAGAGCATGAGTTTTCCTAGACTTCAGCTTCCTTTCCTCAGATCCATGTTAGTCAAGATCCCTTTGCATACTTTATTTTAGCCTCAGAGGTGCTACAACCCCTTGCATACTTTCAGGTAGTTTGGAAAGCTATCTCTGATGCCACAACACACTACCACTCCCAGAATTCCATAGCACTGAGTCAAGGCAGTTAAAAAAGTGGCCTTGAACAGGATTATTGCTCCAGTGTAGATGCAGCCTAAGAAACCTAGCTGTGTTGAAGATTTTTTTTTTTTTTTGCATTTTATCCAAATTTTATCTCCTGGACTCCTGAATGCTTTGTTCCTGGTGCCACATGGCCAGGAGGAGGGACCTGCCTCCAAAGGCATCCCTCCACACCTTTCTCAAAACACACAACCACACCTTTAACAACATCTTGACTGAATGCAAAGTTGTGACTTAACGTCCTTGTATTTTTGTTTTCTCCTGTATGAGTTTAAAGAAATAAAATAAAAACACCTTCGTCTAACGAAGAAAGCTTGCATCATGATTGCATTTTTGGTCGGCTCCCCATAAAAGGGGTTGCGGTTTTTGTGGATTTGGGGTTGTTATTGTACTTTCAGAGCCCTGTTAGTATGCAGAGAAGTCTAGTAGGACGGTTGAAAAAACCACTGTGAAAAAGAGGGACCTAGTAAGTTGGACTTTTGAAAGTCACTATGCAAAAAAGGGATCTAGTAAGACCTTTGAGACACAAAAGTATGCCAAGGGATCTATAGTGGGGCCTTTGAAACTGAAAACTTGACCTTTCAAAGTGTCTCAGATCCCTTTGCATACTGATTTTCCAGACTAACAAGGCTAGAGTATGAGCCTTCCTAGACTTCAGCTTCCTTCCTCAGATCCATGTTAGTCAAGACCCCTTTGCATACTTTCTTTTAGTCTCAAGAAGTGCTACAACCCCTTGCACACTT
>CM034701.1:368148241-368163929 GCA_020142125.1 Phrynosoma platyrhinos | reverse complement strand
GTTGGGGTCAAGAGCAACTCAGACCCACGTCCTCCTCACAATCTCACCACACCGGAAGTCCCTCACATTTATGTGCAAAGCATAAATGTTTGCTCCTTGGGAGGTTTCTGTGTCTGCATCAGTGGGAGGACCTATTCAATACTCATGGGCCTATATCCTGCATCAGGAAAGTAACATTCCACCTGTACAGTTCCTTTTCCAATTCTGCCCCCTCCCCTAGTATATATAAGGCCTCACTGCTGCAATGCTCATTTCTTTCTTTTTTACTTGAGTACCCCACAAAGGGCTAGTCCATAGCCCATTGCCACTCAAAGAGGTGGTCCCTGAACCTGAGCCATGGACTGCTGGTTCCAGGAGTATTTCCAGGAAATATACAATTGTAGTCAATGGGCACAAATATGGCGCCAGTCCCAGGAACATTGTGAAGAAATCCTTTCCCAGTTTCTTACATTAGTGGCATCGTCTCACACAACTGTTAAGCTCCTGTTGCCTACAAGTAGGGAGAAGAAGAAATGGGCAGAGAAGTCAAGTGATGAAGAACCAGCTCATTTTGGCTCAGAGAGGAAGGAGTGTGCTCACAGATGGAGGGCACCTTCCTATCCCTTCCCTTCAGAGCTGCATCATCTGAATTGCTTCTTTATCCCCTCCAACCATCAAAAAGCATCAGCAGTGACAGCCCCCTTCCCAGGGCTTGACAGCTGTGGGTTGCGGAGGTTTTGGACACTGTGACAAGAGCAACAGAATAGCATCTTGCACTCTGTCCAAAAAGACATACACGCTCATAAGCCACATGGGTGTCACTAACAGGATTCTGGCTGCTGTCCAGGATGGAGTTAGTCAACACTGACCTGTTCCCATGTTGTTTCATAGAGACACAATAACAGTTAGATAAGGCTTCACTTGTACTCGAGTTGTGTTGTTCTTGATGCTTTCTTTTCCTTCCCCTGCACACACCGTACATTCCTAAGTCACCAGGAATCACTCCATGTGCAGCCTTTTACCTCTTCTAAATGATGACAGCTCTTCATCTCTGCACCATGTGGTTTCCAGAGTTTGCATACAAGTCCCATTCCCCTCATATACACTGGGTCCTTGGAATCTGCTGGGGTCTGGTTCCAGCCCCCTTCCCCCCCTGTGGATACCAAAATCCGTGGATGCTCAAGTCCCATTGAAAACAATGGCATAGTAAAATAGTGTCCTTTATATAAAATAACAAAACCAGGATTTGCTTTTTGGAATTTATATATTTTAAAAATATTTTCAAGCTATGGATCCTTGAATCCGTGGATAAATAGTCTGTGCATATAGAAGACTGACTGTAACAGGAATTGTTGTCCAAGATAATAGTAACATTTTTGTATTCATAAAAAATGATACAAATAGTTGTTCCATATATGAGCTAACAAGATTGTTTACTTTACACCAAAAAAGTAGGCAAAGGCCCAAAGTCCACAGGTGGTGTATGCCCAGGAAGACTTTATAGAGCTCAAACTGGTTGACCAAAGTTCTTATGAAACTATCCAAAATAAAGAAACATGTTAGCAGAGCCTATGGTGGTTGAATGTATGCTAAGTGCATTCATCACAGAATCAAACAGGCATTCCTTGTTGACCAAAAAGATTGTTGTCAAGGTGTTGAAGGTCCTAGCACAGAAAAAAAAAATCAAATTGTTACCTCTGAATTTGCCATTGCTGTCTTCTGAGGCTGAGAGAGTGTGACTTGCCTAAGGTCACCCAGTGGATTTTTATGCTTGAGCAGGGATTTGAACCCTGGTCTCCAGCAGGGATTTGAACCCTGGTCTCCAGAGTTGTAGCCCGATGCAAAAACCACTACACCACACTGGCTGAGGCCTGCTCTAGTTAAAGATAATACATGGATTTAGGCCGTGCCAACGATAGTTGCATCTACAATCTGCCCTCCACATTTGTGAATTTGAGTTTTGTGGATTTGATTATTTGCGGATTTGATTAATATGTTCTCTCTAAGAATCTCTAGGTCTTCCAGCACAACTCTGCTGGAAATTGACCATAGAGTTGTGCTGGAGGACTTAGAGATTACTAGAGAAAACACTTTTCTAGGCATTTGTAGGTCCTCCAGCATGACTCTATGGCCAACCTTTGGTAGATGTTGACCATAGAGTTGCACTGGAGGACCTTGAAATTCCTAGAGAGGTGTTTTCTCTGATTAAAAACATAGTGTTATTTTTATTTGAGGTTTTTCTACTTTTACGCGGGTCTCGTGCCCCTAACCCAACTCCAGCAAATGTGGAGGGCTCACTGTATTCAGTTTGATAGAGTACAACTAGTGAAGAGTTTTGGTTTGTTTTTGAAGAGTTCACCAACATTTGCAAAGCACTTCATATTCTGGACATGGAGGTATGGGAGAAGCCTCTGAGGTTTAAAACATTCCAATTTGGTGAAAAGCAAAACTGGATCGATTTCTCCATCCATGGCTATAAAACAGGTCTTAGAGACAGTCCCTTCCACATGCCTTATGTAAATTCTCATTAGGTGGGGATAGGCATGTGCCCTAGAGGTTCAGTGGATCTTATCCATCCATCCATCCATCCATCCAGGATCTACCAAAATGTCTCCCCCCTCATCTAAATTATCCCTTAAAGTTGCATGATTTGCCATCTGTGCCTCAGGAAAGCTGAGCAAAGACATTTCTCTCATCCTGCCTCCCTCACTAAACTGGAGGAGCCATTTCTCCCTTAGGGAGAACTTGTGGGTCATATAATATTGCTAATAAAATGAAATGCTCTCCAGTCAGAGGCTTGGAGGAGATTGGAACACCCCCCCCCTCCTTTCCCCATTGCTCTGTCCAAGGTGCAGTCTTTGTTCTTCTTCCATGCTTTTAGCAGAGGCAAGACACTGTAGCACCTCATTGATGAATAAATATTTGCACAGTGGTTTGACCTTGTACAAGCCAGTGTAGCTACTCAGGATTAGTTAGCAGCTGAATTCAGTCCCAACTGTGGTGTTAGACCCAAATATTTTTAAATATTTATAGGGAGAAGAATTCAGGGCTTGACTGGAAAATAACTCATAAGCTACTAACTCCCCCACTCAGTTTCCTGCTTCTAGCTGTTTTCCTCTTTCTCTCTTCCAGTGAGTTTCTAATATTAATCTACACAATATGTGATTTCCCAGAGGATGGATAATGTTGCAAACAATTCTGTTTCTTTGCGCGTAGCAACTCTTCTTTTTTAAAAGAATGCTTACCCTCACAAAAGTGTGGATGTGTGTGTTATAAATGAATACATGCCCAGCCGGTACAGGTCAAACACTAGCTACTGCTCTGAGCTTCAAAGAGTTACAATTTTAGATTACAGTTCCCAGAATCCTCTAGCTGGCATGGTCATGGTGGCTGGGATTTCTGAGAGCTGTAGCCCCAAACAGTAACTTTTCCAACTTTTGATATTAGCACAACGTGTTCTTTTTCAAAGATATAGCTGTGTTAGTCTGTATAATCAGTATGTAGAGAGATCTTGTAGCAACTTTGAGACTATCTAAAGAAAGAAGTTGGAAGCATGAGCTTTCATTGACATTGGGCCTTTGCAGAATGCTAGAAATAGTGCAAACTGAGTACACTTTAAGGGTTAGGGTTAGGGAATCATGGGAACTGTATTTTATTGTAGCACCAGAGCTCTCTGACAGAGAAGGCTCAATGTCTCAGAAAAAATATAGTTCCCATGATTCCCTAGCACTAACCCTAACCCTTAAAGTGGACTCAATTTGCACTATTTCTGGCAGTCTGCAAAGGCCCTTAGTCTACTTCCTTTGCATCCAAACGCATCCGAGGAAGTAGACAAGTCTATGAAAGCTCATGCTGCCAACTTTTTTAGTTAGTCAAAGATGCTACAAGATCTCTCTACATACTGTTCTTTTTCAGATACTGTAGCTTAGGGGGGATGCAGACCAGGGCGTTTGGAGCGCCCTGGTCCGGAGCGCCGCGGGGCCATGGCAGCCACACCGCGGCGCTCCTGGAGCGACCCTGAAAGGAGCACCAAATTGGCGCTCCTTTCATAAGTCAGAAAAAGTGCGCCCTAAAAGCGGCGGGCGCACTTTCTCTGACTTATCCTCCGCAGCGCGTCCGGTTGCTGCGGAGGGAGGTCGCTCTGAACGCGCCGGCCATCCGGTGGCCCAGAAGCACTCAGGGCGACCTCAGGAAGAGGAAGGAGCGCTGCGCGTGCGGTGGCTCCTCCTCTTCCGGGCCTCCAAGATGACTGTTTTAGTCGTCTGCTTAGGCCCTTAGTGTCCTCTAACCTGGTGCCCTCCAAATGGATATAGCCCTAGACATCTGATGTACCAAGCTAGGAAAGGCAATAGTTTAGGGTGGCAAAACCAAATGGATTAATAGCTATCCTATTTAACTTTTAAACATGCATACACATAGGCAGTCTTATCCCTGGTTGTGAAAATGGATCATCATTCACCATACACAAGACAGATGTCATGCTTTAGAGAAGCCTTAGTAAAACAGAATTCCAGACTCTTACGAATCATCCCAATACTTATAGGGAGCCCACATGTCTAAAGACTTGTGCATCTATAAAGCTTACATTCTGCTTTTCCTGCATCCACATCTCACGGGAACCCCTGTGTTCAAAGTGGGAATGGTGTTAAGAACTGTCAAGCCATCTTCATCTTATGGTGACCCTATGAATAGGAAATTTCCAAGAGATCCTGTTACTTACGGTCTTTGCTAACTCAAAGTAGGGAGCCTAACAATGCATAGGAACACTACAAATAGTTCTGGTGGTGTTCTTTGTGCATGTGGACTGCAAAGAGTTTTCCTCTCTTTATCTTTGGAGGTACTGGTGGCAGTGGTGTCATTAGGATTGGTGTCACCCCCACATGACCTCCTCCCATACCACACCATACAGAATCCTTAGTAATGCTTTTTTGCACTAATGTTACTCGTAATTCGTAATTCCCATATGCCACTGAATGTAAGCTAACAGTTGTGACATAAACAACTAGCAAAATTAAAATGATACCTTCAAATTACAATATCATATGCACAACTTGAATGTATTAACATATACATAGTGAAGATTTAGTTAAAATGTGTGTTTTTAATTCTTTTTTAAAAAACATGACATTTTAATTTTAAAAATTCTGGGGCTCTCTTTTCTCCTCCAACCGAGCTTCACCCCACTTCCACCATCTCTTAAATCATTTTAAAGGGAACCAGGTGAATTCCACACCTGTTTCTGCCAAAAGGTGGTGTTTGAGGAGAAGTGGTGTCACCCCCTTAGGGTGTCACCCGGTGTGGTCCCCACACCCTGCACCCCCCTAGTGACACCACGAAGAAATTAAAATGTACACAAGAATCTACAACCTTCATTTCAACCCAGTTCAGCTCAAGATCTGGTTTTATTAGAATCAGACCTTCCCTTATAAATGTCCAAAGACTTGGAAGATTAAATAAAAATGAGCAGTTTTATCTGTTGCCTGAAAGCTCTTGATCCTCCCTGATCTTGGAAGCTAAGTAGAGTCAGCTCTGGTTAGTATTTGGATGAGAGACTGCAAACTAATACCAGGTGCTGTAGACGATATTTCAGAGGAAGGAGCTGGCAAACCACCTCTGAGTATTCCTTGCCTAAGAAAACCCTATGAAATTCAAGAAGTCACCAAAAGTTGATAGGTGACTTGAAGGCACATGCATGCACATTGCCCAAGGAATCTTTTTATGGAATCCGTGTGGGAATTTATGAGGAGAACATTAAAATCCAAGTGGTCATATTATATGACTCTGTAAATGTAGTGATAACCAAGTCAGTTTTGCAATACAGTGATAGGCTTTGCTTTTTTTTTTTTTTTTTTGTATGTGCAAAGGTTAAAACAGAAACTTCATTTACAGTGCTTTGCAGCAACATGCAAGTCTCCATGTCTGTCCTCCGCCATTAAAAATACTGTTCCAAATGGCATTATCCTACTACCCTCAGGGAAGTCCTCTTGTGAAAATAACTCTTGCTGACTGATTTCAGCATTCCTTACAGCTTAGCTCATGCAAAACAAAATCTTTGGCTAATTCTGCTTGTTTTAGAAGAAATAAATGTGGTAGTCACAACGCAAACAAGCAAGCAACATCTTGAAAAATATCCCAGTTCTATGGCAAACCAGATCAAGTAAAGTCTTAAGAAAAACAGAGTGACATTTAAAAATTTTATAGTGTATTTATAACTGGAACAGTTGACCACTAATCACTGGCACAGTTGCTCTGAAGTTTATCATGTCTATGGAAATGACTATTCTTTTAACTTCCCCCAGCCTTCAGAGTTTCAGAACATCTGTATTTCTTGATCTGGCTCTATCATTAAAGCCTCTGATGGATCTGCCAGTTCTACCAGAAAGCAGTCAATTGGCAGATAATTACCATTATCCTTTCCATCCAGGTGAGTTTTTAAAAATGTTCTTCAGCCACCCAAAAAAGTCAGCCATTCTTCTTGCTTGCTGAATATTTATGCTGTTTTTATTTAAGACTGACACTTTCTGTTTAGCTCTGTTGAGTGGAAATTGAAGAGAATCAACTGTCTTGTGTCTCATCAGAGTTTGACAAGTGCTGAAAAGACACAAGAGTAAGCTTCAGACCAAACAAGCCTTCCTGAGAAAGAGTATCTCCTGAAACCTCTCCTCAAATCACTTGGGCTTGTTATTATGACCTTAGTGGACAGAGAAGCAGTTCTCAAGCTATATATGGGTTTATAAGTAAATAATGTTATGAATGTTGTTTATGTATTTTAAAAATTAAGTTGTGCTTGAAAATCGAATGACAACCAATGAAGTTGTTTCAAAACTGGTGAGACGTGTTTTCAAAGGAGCCTTGCAGCTGTATTATGAACAAACTCAAGTTTCTGGGAAATCTTCAAAGTCAATCCTATGAATCATTTATTACAAGAGCCTAAACAAGAAGTAACCAATGTGTGGATTATTATGGCAAAGATCTCTCCTCATTCCCCCATCTTATATTTGCCACACTGCTTAACTTGTGTGTGTATATGTGTGTCTTCAAATTGTCTGTTAAATTATGGTGACCCCATAAACTTTATTGGTTTCTATTAGGTGAGCAAGACTTAGAGGTAGTTTTGCTAGTTCCTTCCTATGACATATAGCCCACAGCACCGGGTATTCAATGACAATCTCCCACCCAAGACTGATCCTGCTTAGCTTCCAAGATCAGATGGGATTGGGTGCCTTTAGGATCTTTTCTTGTTCCCCCATCTTATATTTGCTGCAATTCATAACTTACTGGTCAAATTGAGAGATAACAAGGTCAGTCAATGAGCTATATAGATATGTATCTTGAACCAAGCTAGAGACAATGACAGTTCTGTATCTTCTTCATATAATCCAGTCTGCATCCGATGACTCATTCCTAGATATAGAAAACTGTGTTTTACTTGAACTGGAAAAAGATCACAATGATTTTTTGAGCATAAGAAATAAAGAATCTGTTGCCAAGCTCTGTTGATAGTACACTAAACGTAGGGCCTAAGCAGACTGCCAGAAATAGTGCACATTAAATTGAGGCACTGCCCTGGCTCAGTGCTAGGGAATCATGGGAACTGTAATTTATTGTGGCACCAGAGCTCTCTGACAGAGAAAGCTCAATGTCTCAGAAAAAAAAAAATACAATTCCCATGATTCCCTAGCACTGAGCCAGGGCAGTGCCTCAATTTAATGTGCACTATTTCTGGCAGTCTGCTTAGGCCTTTAGAATAATAAAACAATATTAATAATACATTCTCCTGTAATAGCCAGTATCAGAACAAAGAATGCTGAAATGGTTGCCTTAGCAGTTTAAAACCTAAATCAATTCATCTTGTCATATTGAAAACTTTCCTTGACCTAGAATAAATCCAACATACAAAGTCTTCTTTGGTATTATCTACAAAGCCTGCAGAGGGATATATTCTATCTTGACTTGTCTGGTTCCTACCAGTAGTATCACGGTGTGTGTGTGTGTGTGGGGGGTGCGGGCCATACTGGATGACACCCCAGAACGGGGGTGTGTGACACCAGGTCAGCTCCCTGCTCCTGCGGCACTGTTTCAGGGCCTTTTCAGGCAGCCTAGGCCCTGCACGCTCCAGAAATGCCTCTGGAAGTCTGGGGCAAGAAGTCCCACCTCGCCAGAAGTCCAGGGCCAGTAGCCTCGCTTCCCCACACCAGGTGTCACATGATGTGGGAACGCTACTGGTTCCTACACTAATACCTTAGATCAGCTTCACCTTCATAGTGTGTTGAATGTTGAGTCTCCTTGGAATTTCCACTTAGCACAGCAATATTAGTTCCAATAGGCATGATATGGAGTATTACGTTCCACTATTCTAATCACCATTTAGTATAGTATGGCCCTAAATCTGAATTAGTTCTCTTTTTTACCATTACCTTTTAAACAAATTGGCCCTATAGTTGAATGCGGCCTTGAATACCTTCTAGTAATCTGTTCCTTTTAAAAATTATTTCCTTCTCATAGCTTCCATGTTTGAATCACAGTGCTTTATAGAATCAAACAGAAGTGTCTGATGCAGCTTACGTCAGCAAGAAGTCAATTACTTCACGTTTACTCTGTGGAACTTATGCCAGACCTCTTCTTCTTGTCAAAGAGAACAGCAGCAGGTCATGTTCAATGGCCAAGCCTAACCTGAAAGGATGTGCCAGGACCATATGACTTGATACAGACTATTTTTAATAATAAGCTTCCTTCTTGGTCTGTCTTTTCCCACTTTTTGACCTGAATTTGGTAATGGTGCTCAAGATGAAAACCACCTCCTATTTTTTGTGGGGTAACTGTGCACTTTACTTTACAAAAGGTGGCCCTCTATTTGAAGTAATCATCTGCACGAAGAGCTATCCAGGCCAAGTCCAGTTGAAAGATAAAGAGCCATAAGAAGAAATGAGATCTAGGAGCTTGAAGGTCATTTGGGCATAGCTTTCCGTACTGTACTCACTGCAATTCTGTTGGCTGCCTTCACTACAGTGGCATAGATGGCAGTGCCACAACAGGAAGGGTAAAATTGCTGTTGGCAATGGGGGATGGCATAGAAAGTCATCAATCAAGAAAGAAAGAAAGCATGTCAACTCTGAAGCTGCTGAGGAGGCAGAAAGTCAGCTTTCTCTTCCATCTTTTCCACTTTGTTTCTTGTGGTATGCCTTCAGGTCATTTCTGACTAAGGTTTTCTTGGCAAGATTCAGAGTGGGCTGCCATTGCCTTCCCTTGAGGCTGAGAGAGTAAAACTTGCCCAAGGTTACCCAGTGGGTTTCATGGCAGAGCTGGGAATTGAACCCTGGTCTTCAGAGTCCTAGTCCAACACTCAAATGCCACACTGGCTCTCCCACTGTTCTACTACTCACTCCAAATAATGCATTACACTAACATAGTGGAACACTATGCCACTGTAAGTCTCCAAGAGCTTTCTGGCTATTTTATTCATTGGAGTGCTTGTGTCTAATTAGATTATTGCACTTGTAAATAACCTGGCTTACCTGTCCCAAATTGAATTCCAATTCGGGAGGAGACAGGTCCTATCTCACGAGTTTTGCTGCCAAATTAGCTGACCAAATACTGCCTGGCTGCATCCTGGGTCCCAGGAGTGCTCAGCAAGCTGCTTTTCAAAGTTGGAAAACTGCCGACTTTGAAAAGAGGCTTGCTGAGTGCTCCTGGGACCCAGGATGCAGCTGGGCTGTATTCGGCTGGTGAATTCAATGGCAAAACTCATGCAATAGGACATGGTTGCCTCTTGAATTAGAATTCAACTTGAGAGGTAAGCTGGGTTTTTTACAAGTGCGATAACCTCCTAAATTGATGTTAATGTTATATAAATCTATGCCCTCATTTGTCCTCTTTCTAATATACTTTGATTACCAAAGAAATAAACCAACAGTAAAAGGGATAATTGGGGAAGGGCCATTGATCAGTGTGACAGAGCATATGCCTGGCATGCAAATTATTTGTGAAAGACTCCTGTCTGGAAGCAATTACCATTAAGTGTAGGTGACACTGAGATTGATAGAGCATATCTGATATGGTACAGGGCAACTTTGTATATTCCAATTAACAATTTCATATCAAATATAGAGCTGTTTACTCATGAAATGGGTAGCAAACTGAGCCGTAGGCTTTCTGAAATATGTCTGTCTCTGATAACAGTTTCCCTACAGGTTGTCATTATGACATAATGAGAGGGTACATTGTAAATAATGCTTGGTAATGTGGAAGGTAGAAAGGAAAGAGGAAGACCACTTTATAGATGGATTGATTCAATTAAGGAAGCAACAGCCCTGTGCTTGCAAGACCTGAGCATGGCTGTTGATAACCAGGGCTCCTGGAGGCCTCTTGTTTATAGGGTCACTATAACACAAAGCCAACTTGATGGGAAATGACAACAATTGTCTTTGTTTGCAGAAGATTGTTATTTATTGTTAATATGTTCTTCACACCATGCTTTTCAAAACTTTTCAAAGATCCAGCCAAAGCTAAATATTTTATTTCATTTTGATGGAAAAGTTAAGCATGCATTCAGAATGTTCACATTTGGTGACTATATAATGGCATCCACAAGGGAATGCTGACAATTCCAGATGAAGGTTATGAGCATCGGAAAAATCATTCTGGGAAATGTTGTGACAGTCGTACACATTATTATCAGCATTCAGTGGTGTATCTATATGCAACAAGTGGTGTGAGATAGGCAGAGATATACATTTACAGAGATATGTATATTTGGGTATATACAAAATGTCCAGGGTCATCAGCCTTTACACGTCAACGTCAACATTCACCACATTTTGAACATTTACAGTAAACAGCCCTCTCTCCCTCCCTGTCTCTTTTATTTTAAGAGAAGAAAACCTCTTTATGGAGCTCCTATCCAGTGTAGTCAATCACTGTCAGTTTATTCATGAAGATGGTTTGCTCTCAGTTAATCTTGGCATTTGCACTTTCCCTTGGCTTTTCAGATGAGCCAACTGCATGATTTGCTCAGAGGCTCCGCTTGCTGCTTTTGAATTCTGTGGAGGCACCATTTGCAACAGAATAGATGAGAGCTGGGGACAGTGCCTCTTTCTTTATTCCATCTGAGCTGCTCAAATAATAGGCATTGATTTCGATTAACTACAGGAGACTGCAGACTAGAAGGAAGGAATACTAGAGATTAACTTCTGCCCAAATAGTTCCAATTTTGCCCTCAATGGGTCCATTGTGTGGAGAACTGGGCTACCTAAAATCAAAACACTTTCTAGAAATTGGAATTGCATAGGGTTCAAATTCAAATATGTATGATGAGCTGGCTTCCTTATCTCAGCATTTTGTTAGCACAGAAATTATGGGTGCTTCCAGAAAATGGCTCCTAGTGTCATTGTTTTGTTCTGTAAGCTCCAAACAGAACTGCAGTTGACTTCCCATGCTATTAGGCTATCTTGTGGATATTCTCTATGCACGTGTTAACAGTATTTCATCTAGACCACTGCCTGTAGCACTACTGTTTCATATTTTCTTTCCTAGGTGGTATGATTCTGACACAGGTCATGACTTATTTGGCAGTTAAACCAATCCCAGTTGGACATACTTGTTTGTAGTGGGTATCATTATTGCAGTATATACAGCACTTCACAGAATAAAACAACAAAAGAGACAGATAACCCTTTCATTTTCATCACTAGTTTATTTATTTTGCATAGAACGGAGAATCAACTCATTTGCAATGTAGTGGCAGAGTTCTACCGATACCATGAATTCCTAAAATGATCAGTACATGAGTTGGAGAACAAGTTAAGCCACACAATTAACTTCCTTTCTAAAATAGTGGTGACTAGACAAGAAGTTTTTCCTCCTCCTCCTCCTCTCTCTCTCTCTCTCACACACACACACAATCTGTTTATCTGAGACAAGACATGGTAGCATTATAGGAGTATTGCACTGTTAAGTAATATTTTACTACTACTGAAACATTATTACAACATGGACAGAAAAGTACTTTAGCACTAGTAAAAAAAAATATTAAAAACCCATAAAGATTCTACTGAACCTTTAGCTATAATAAGTTTAGTTATAATAAGTTTATTTCTTGTTGGCCACTGATCCTGGAACAGCAAAGCTATGCACCTTTGGAGATTGTGCCACTTTTCCACCCTCAAAAAAGTCAGATTCTTTTATTAAGAGTAAAAGAGAAAAGCACCATTGAGAATGCATAGGAAGATTGCAGATGAATAGCAATACCATGTGGACCTACCATAAAATGTGAATGGTTAGTGATTTTACAATAAATCCTTGTCTGAAAATTGCTTTAATCTCAGAGGAGAAAAATGTTCCCCTTTCCACTCTTTCCTATGATGGTCAGAAAAATTCACTACACATGAGGAGAGGTTTCTTATCTCAGTTTAGTGCTTTCTGCTGATTTGAGATCTTTTATCTGTGACACAGAGATGCTTTCCTACATTCACATACCTTTAGACCTTCTAATTTCATTTAATTGGAGAGCCAAATATAGATGGAGGACAAAAGGGAAGGATGGATGGACAGACAGACAGACTGAAAATCTACTCCTAGAAGCTTTCACAGGCTATTTTGCCTTAACCAGTTTCCAGGCTTGCCCTCCACCTTGCTTATTTTCGACTCTCAAAGAAATGGGGAGTTTTTTAAAAATAAAATAAAATAAAATTGGAAGGAGACTTCTGGTCAGGTTTTAGTGTTGTTTTGTTGTTAGGGTTGGGGGGGGGGTGTAAGTAGGCAGGTGCAGCCCACAGTGGTTCCTGGAAGCCCAAAACTGGCACTCCAGCTGTTGCCCTTTCTTACTTTAGACCAGGGGTAGGCAACCTTTTTGAGCCGGGGGCCGGGTTGCTGTCCCTCAGACAATTGATGGGCCGAAGCACCAAAAATAAATAAATAAATAATTAAATTAAAATTAAAATTAAAATTAAAAAAGAATTAAAAAATTTTAAAAAAATGCATGCACACTCTCTCAGCCCCAGAAAAGCCATGGCAAAACCCCTGTGAAGATTTTGCCAAGAAAACCCCAAGAACAAGTAATAACAACAATAATCAATATCATCATGGGGGGGCGGCGGCGGTGGGGGGGCGGCGGCGGCAGGACCGGTTTGGGGCCGGTCCAAAGGCCTTGCTGGGCCGCATCCGGCCCCCGGGCCTTAGGTTGCCTACCCCTGCTTTAGACAATAAGCAAAGGCCTAAGCAGACTGCCTGAAATAGTGCACATTAAATTGAGGCACTGCCCTGGCTCAGTGCTACGGAATCATGAGAATTGTATTTTTTTCTGAGACATTGAGCCTTCTCTGTCAGAGAGCTCTGGTGCCACAATAAATTACAGTTCCCATGATTCCCCAGCACTGAGCCAGGGCAGTGCCTCAATTTAATGTGCATTATTTCTGGCAGTCTGCTTAGACCCTAAGTTTAGTGGGATGTGGAAGAATAGATGGTGTGCCTGACATTTCGCCTGCATCTGTGGCTGGCATCTTCAGAGAAGATATAAAGCTGCCAGCCATAGATGCAGGTGAAAATGACAGGAATACATTCTTCTAGAACACAGCCTCACAGCCTGAAAACCCCCCAAAAACCTATGGATGCTGGATGTGAAAGCCTTCAACTTCAGTCAAGTAAGTTCCTATGAACTAGGGTTGGGGAGATGAAATTCAAGGTGTTGGTTTTAAAGCAGAGGTGGGTGACTGTTGATCCACAGCCTCCAAGAAGTGCCAAATTGCATTCTCCCCTTAACAGGCTGATGGGAGCCTGATACTGAAGAAAAACTGAGCACTTGAGAATGTCCCAGTCCCCAGAAGAACACAGGATACTGCCAAAAAGGGTACAAGATAAGTCTCTTCTCTGTACATTTTCTTTTCCTACAATTTTGAGAGGAAGAAGACAGGGTTAAAGCTTAAAGAACTTGTGGAGGTGCTTAGGTTAAACACTGCACCAACAACACCTCATCAAAGTAATGCTGATCAATATTTGGGCTACATCTGTGAGGTTGAACCTAAAACTTCACCACCACTACAATAGTAGTTTGCAGCATGATTGGGCTGTAATGTGTGCATTTATATGTTTGCATACACTTGCAGCTCTCTGCTGCTCACACAATACCTGATGCAGGCTTCAGGGCTGTAGTCATTATTCATCCCTGGTTTAAAGCTTTGAAATGGTCTGGAACCTGAGTATCTAAAGGACCTTCTTTCCATATTATATTCCTCTTTACATGTTCCAGTTATCATATCTTCAGATCACCTGTCCCTTATCCACCCAGAATGATCCCTTTCTGTAGAGGAGTAGTGGCCAATCTATTGCCCTCCAGTACATGGCTATGCTAGGGGCGTTTTCACACGGGGCTTTAGGAGGACGCAATCCTACCTCCGTCTGGCCCCACTCCGGCTCCATTTCCAGCGTGTTCACACTCACGCCGATACCATCCCTGCATCCGTCCGGCTCCTCGCTCCGTGTGTTCAAACGCACGGAGCAGCAAGTCCGGCCTCCCTCCGGCCTCCCTCCGGCCTTACCACCGCTAACTCCGGCTTCAGCGGCTTAAAGGTAATTCCGGGTTTTAAAAGGAATTAAGTTTTTGCCGCCGGAGCCATTCCGGAATGAGCGGCTCCAGGCGGCTTTAGGGACTAGTGTGAAAACGTCCCAGGTGTAGTTAATAGCAGTGGTAGTTGAAGAACATTGGGAACCCTTTGATACTATACAATCATAGATTTCACTTCAACCATAGGCAATGTCTTGTGGAATCCTGGAGCATGTAAGTCACCAGATGGCTGATAGTTCTGAATATCCTTCCTGAAATGACAAATATCTGAATTCCATAGCATGAAATCATGGTGGTTAAAGTTGAATCATAGTGCTATACTTCTGTAGTCTGAATAGCCCCTAGAGTACCATAACTTACCTGGAAGCACCTGTCAAGATTGGAGGGGGGGGGGTCCTGGTGCTACAGAGATGGAGAGGGAATGAGCAAGCTAAGTACAGTGGGACCTTGGTATCCACAGGGATCTGTTCCAGACTCCACTACAGATACCAAAATCCATGGGACCTCGTCCCATTGTCCCCAATGATGGTATGTGCACACAGCCATACCACCAATAGGGACAATGGGACTTCAAATGAAGTCCCGTTGTCCCTAATGGCAGCATGGCCATGTGCACGTGCTGCCATTGGTGACAACGGGGGCTTGCTGTCTGCAGATGGTTAAATCTGCAGATGGCAAGTCCACAGATAAAGGGCCCCCACTGTAACACCTAGACTTGTAGTTGGTAAGACATCGGAGCTCTCTGGCTGAGAGCTCTGAATACCCCTCATGAAATGACAAATACCTGGATTCCATAGATGAAACCATGGTATTTAAAGTCGAGTCCTACTGCTGCACTTCTGTAATATGAGTAGCCCTAGAGTACTACAATTTACCTGGAAGCACCTTTCCAGATTAGAGGGTGAGTCCTGGTGTTACAAAGATGGAGAGGGAAAGAGGAAGCTGAGTAAATATCTAGACCCACTGGAGAGTCATTGTATATTGCAGCAACAAATCAGTTGTGTGTATGTGCCTTGAAGTCACCTGTCCAACGTATGGACACCTGGAAGAAGTTGCCCAGTAGAATCATAGAGATAGAAGGGGCTTCGTGGGCCACTGAGTTCAGACTCTTGTTCAATGCAGGGTCTTGCAGTGGTTCCCAAACTTTGGTCC
>CM034701.1:368095427-368121635 GCA_020142125.1 Phrynosoma platyrhinos | reverse complement strand
GAAATAATTTGGTAGATTGAAAAGTTAGGGGAATATAAATTTGGGGGGGATATTGATTTTAAATTGGCCATTTGATAAAGGGTTTTGTGTGTTATTTGTTGAAACATGTGATATGTTGTATGTTTGAATGTACAATAAAATTTATAAAAATTAAAAAAAAAACCATTAGGAGGAACTTCCTGACAGTAAGGGCGGTTCGCCAGTGGAACACACTCCTTTGGAGAGTAGTGGAGTCTACTTCCTTGAAGGTCTTTAAGCAGAGGCTGGATAGCCATCTGTCGGGGATGCTTTGATTGGGAGATCCTGCATGGTAGGGGGTTGGACTGGATGGCCCTTGTGGTCTCTTCCAACTCTATGATTCTATGATTCTATGATAGATATCAAATGGATAAATATCACTGTGTCTATGGAGGCCCATGGTTAGTGAGCTAGTGAAGTGGACAGAAAACTCTATTCCCCTCACTTTGATTCCATTTTTATTCTGTCACAGTGAACTTCAAGGTAAAAATATAAGCTGACATCTGAACAATGCTTGCCAAGAAAGCCCCATGTTAGAGTTACCTTGGGGTTGCTATAAACTGGAAAAAACTGGAAGGCACACAATAACAAAAAACAACAAATCCAAAATTTGTTGTTTTGTGTACCTATCACAAGATTTTCATGGAAAGATTTGTTCAGAGGGAGTTTACCATTGCCTTTCTCTGAGGCTGAGAGTATGACTTGCCCAAGGACACTCAGTGGGTTTCCATGGCTGAGCAGGGATTCCAAACCTGGTCTCCCATTGTCCTAGTCTTAATGAATTTATGATTACACAGTTTAGAATTATGATATTGTACAGTGAGTGGTATTCCCAGGAGGAGAGTTTTGTCATAGCTGTACCATCTGGACCATGGCACTCATGGAATGATTAGCATGGCCACTACACAATGGACATGATGCACAACAGTGTGGGACTTTGTGGGACAGGCTACCCTTACAATGACAGTGTAAAGAGAGGGGAGCAACAGAGCTACAGGTAATTAATAATCCAGAATGAGAGTGGTGGAAAGTCATGGGCGTCCTGGGCCTAACAAGAAAAATTTCTGCACTTTTGTGGTGCCCCATTGTGTGGTGAGCATCTTGTATGGTGTCCTATTGTGTATCATCACAATCCTCTGACATGGTCAGTGACGTGGCACCACCATCATAAAGTTACACATCACAATCCATGATGCAGGGGCTTAGCTGTAGTCTTTTAAAGTAATAATTGTAATTTTTTTTTCAATGAATACGTGTGAAACAAATCAATTCCCAACACAACGAAATAAACTGAGTGCAAAGATTTGTGTGTGTGTCTCTCTCTCTCTGTGTGTGTATATCTTTCTCAGGAGATGATAATAATTTTAATCAGAGTCTCAAAGTAATCTGTGATCCTAAAAAGATTAGGAGCCACAAGTTTTTGGGAGGAGGGACCACAGAGATGAATCAGGCCTCCCCCAAACAGCCCAGAATGGCTACATAATGCTATGAGGAGAGAAGGAGGGGGGGAGAGAAGAGGATGGAATGGAATGCCCTAAAAGAAGGTGCGACTTCTTGGCTGGGACTCTGAACAGAAGTATTCCAAATTGCATTCCTCAATCCGGTTGTTGGTCCCACTTGCTTGGGGAGGGTGGTGGCTTTGGTTGAATCTGCACTGTAGAAATAATACAGTTTGACAACAGTTTAACTGCCCTGGCTCAATGCTATTGGATTTGTCATTTGTTGTGGCACCAAAGCTCTTTGACAGAGAAGGCTAAATATCTCATAAAGCTACAAATTTCAGAATTTCATGTTCACATGTAGATTTAAATGGAGTTACAAGGCTAAAAAGTTTGAGAACTACTGAAGTAGTGAATCCACTCTGGATTTTAATTTGAGCTTGAATGGAGCTATCCAAAGTTCTGAATTCCATCCCCAAAATACGTTCAGTATCTTGGAAGTTCCTTTAAAGTTTGTACTGAAACCTGCAGTGAATCCCCTGCTCCAGGGATATGGAAGCCATCAGCCACCACAGCATCCAGGTTCAACTGCAGTGTATAATACCGAATTCAAGTGGCTGGGACTTAAGTCATAGAGCAGGGGTCGGCAACTTTTTTTTGCCGGGGCCTGGGGGGGGGAATGGCACACGTGGGAGGTGCCATTTTGGAAGGCCCAATGGCGCTGTCCTTGTTGGGCCTTCTGAAATGGTGCCCGCTGAGTTGTGCATGCAGGCGCCATTTTGGAATGACGTGGCAGCAGCAGGACCAGCCACGGGCTGGTCCCAAGGCCTCCGCGGGCTGCACCCGGCCCACGGGCCGTAGGTTGCCAACCCCTGTCATAGAGGGATGGGCCCTGGTTGCCTCTGTGATCTGCTTGTGAGCTTCCTGAAAGCCTCTGGGATGTTTAAAACTTGATGAAACCATGGTCTGGTCCAGGAAGGATATTGTTACCTTAATATTTCTACAAAACTAGCACATATGCATGATATGAGAATGTCTGACCTGACCTGGGTTCCTGGGTCACTTCTCAAACTAGCCAAGTTTGAAGACAGCTTTCCCCAACCCACTCTGCCACATCTGGAAGACACCAGGCTGAAGAAGGCTCTTCTAAGAGCATGCTGGCAACAAGCCACTTTTCATGCATTTATGTCACTCTTCTCTCCTATCAACTGGAGCAGTGGGGAGAAGACTGCCAATATGCATGAGGAGTATATCACATTTTGTCTGTTTTGTTGGTGTGTGCCTTCAATTCATTTTAAAAACATTTTTTTTATTGTCAGTTGCATATGTACAGGATGCCTAACTAAAATGTTCCCTTGTGCCATGGGGAATGTACATTGGTTGTTCTGTGTCCCAGTGAGTAAAGTGCTACAGTGAAAGCACTAGTGAATAGTTATGTGCCATCCAAGAATATGGAAGTGTATGGCTGGAATCCTATTAGTTATTCCCAACTGGAGCAGACCTATTGGATCTATCATTGGAAGGTGAGTCAACACATCAGTAAACCCATTGATTCAATGGCTTTACTCTATTTGGCCATGAGAACAGGATTTAGGCTCATGTGGAACGATTATGCTTATGGAGCTCTACTTACACAACCATGAACTGAATATATCAATTCCACGACAGCAAAAAGAGTACAACTATATGTGTAAGGAACTTGCACATGTATGACGTCAACAGGAATCTGGCCACAATTCAGAGTAAGGGTCACCTGGCCCCAAACTGTCCTAATGGATTGCCTTGGAAACTGAATCATCAGTTCCTACAAAAGTGCCACTTCCAACCCATCAGCAGCCAAGCTCTGTTGCCCTGGAAAAGGATAGGTTTTGTTTAACTGCACTTGCCCTTCACTGAAGCTATAGTCAGATTTTCCACTAACAGTGATTAACTGCAGAGCTGGATGTGATGGCATGTGCTTTAAATAAAATCAAGAGACAAGCTGATGTAATGTTCTCTAAGGCTAAATTTTGTGTGTATTGGTTGTCTGCTTTTTATTACATGCATGGTCCTATTAGTTCAAACTGCTTTTCTGTGCTTTCAGCTTGAAAGTGTTTTATAATGATAAGAAAACCTGTGGACCTTTCAGTACAGAAAGCAATCCAAGGCACACTTACCTGGGAGTAAGCCCTACCGAACACACAAAGGGATTTATTTCTGAGTAAACCTGAACTGAATTGGGCTGCAAACTGATATTACAATTCTGGGTGGAACATTCAAGGAAACTGATGTATGTGTGTTTGTGTGTATATAATGTCTAAGTTCCTACATTGCTTTGCTGGAGTGTTAACATTTGCCAGTGGACCTGTGTTTCCCCCACAATGCTGAATACTAAAGTAACACAATATATGTGGATCAATGGTCAATGCACATGGCTAAACACCAGCTAAGAACTGGAAGGGGCTTCAAATAGTTAATCAAAAAAGTGTCAATAAAACAGTAACTAATACTGGGTTCTCAAAGCTAATCAGGGGTTTGAACCCTGGCCTCATCAAGTATTAACTCAATAGTCAAACTGCTATACACACTGTTTCACTGTGTTTATATACTCTCCTGCAAATTCAGCTAAAAGGAGACATAGAACTAGGCCCATAGGCTCTCCTGTATCTTTCTAGGAGGGCCATAGGCTTCTCTTACCTGTGAGAACCCTGGGAGGCACTCTACAAAACCTGTTATATATATGTGCTGTAGGGGAGGAAAATCTGATCTATATGGTTTTTCTTCATACATGTTTGTGTTCACATTGAGGGTTCTTGTATGTGTGATAAACAGGATAGACAAGCAATTGAATGCACCAGTAGCTGCCCTGCCTACTTTTCTGCAGATGCTTTACAGAATGTCAGCACAGGGAAAAAAAGGCATCCTTGCCAATTTCCACAATACGCTTACACCCAGAGGAGAGGGAGAAAGAGCAGCATGCACGTGTCTGCCAACCCAAACAAAGTGGGTAGGTCTAATTTTAGAGCTGCCAACCTTGACAGTGTTCCCAAAGCATTGTGCCTGGGTACAGCAGGCATTTTTGTGCAATCGTATGTGCTCCAGGACAGGTTTGCAAAAAACAAAAACAAAAAAACCCCAAACAAAATAAAACAAAGAAAAACATGGCCAAAGAATGCATCACATGCAAGTTCAGGTTGTCAGTTTTAACCTTTGTTCTAAATGACATTGTCCTTGTCAGACCTTCCTTCAAAAGAAAGAAAGAGAAGAAACCCTGAACATAGTGTAGCCCACCCCTAGTTTATACTTCAAACTTTGATTCTGGTAATTCATTTTATGGCAATTGACATGTCATCATGTGACAATGTTTGTAAGCACTCAGTGTGAGTGTTAGACCTAATACAGAGCTTGGAAAAGCAGAAGTTTTTGAATTAAATTCCCAGAATCCCTTCGCCAGCATGGCCAATGTCCTGGGTTCAGACTGGTTTTCCTGCAAAGGCAGGTCCAGGTTTTGTAGGACTTTTGGACATCTCCTCAATGTCCCAGTCATCACAGCCCATTAACTTGCCTTCTCCCTTTGGACTTTGGACTTCCACTGCCCGGAATGAGAGCCACAAAACAGGATAAGATGAGGATACTCTCTTGCCTCATTCTTGTAATTTGCTGCATTTTCTGAGAGGTGAGAAAATGCAGATTCTAGGAAGCAACCATAAACGTTCATTATGGTCTGGTCTTCAGCAGATGTCTGACTATGTCAGGACCTGATGATGGCCAACATACAAAGGCTCTAGGGATCAGCAAATTCTGGGCCCAGTGGAACTGGAGCCATGTTTCAGTTTGTGTTGGATACAGTAATGTTCTACGCTTATACCTAGAATACACCTAGAGCATTTTTCTGGATTTCAGTTCTATATCACTCAAGCAAGCCACTCTTATGCCTGCATATGTATCTTTTTGGTCATTCAGTTTGGAGATTGGTATTTCTTTCCTCCCTTTGCACTGACTTCAAGGCCTCCACAGACATATCTAAAGTTGTTGCAGCTGCTCTACCATGTCCATTCCATGCCTGGTGGAGAGCAGTGGGGGGCTGGAGAATCATTTGGCTATGCTCCCACAGGAATTAGTGGAGGATATAAGCATTTCTCATTTGGCTATAGTGATGAAGGCAGACACTTCTCTGGTCCCCTAATGTTCTCACCAAATATGGAAGGGCCAAGGGGTGGTGCTGCAGAGACTCTACAGTAGATCTGAAGGGTGGTGAGTGCCCAGCTATAGTTCTACATGAGGAATTACTATACTACATTGGGCTCTACAGGACTGGGTAATTGTATAACTGATTATGTATTGGACAATTTGACTGCTTCTTGGAACATTGTGCAAAGGTGGATGTGCAGTGGCTATTTCTGCAATATCAGTTGAAGACACTAGTAAAGTTATACATCATCCAAACTGCCCAACAGCATGGTTGAGATTCTGTTGGTTGACCCCAACTAGGGTAGACCCATTGAATGAATTGTTCCATTGTGAGTTAATATGTAGATAAATTCAATGGCTTTATTCCAGTCAGGCCTAAGAATGGATTAAGGCTCGTGTAAAATGATTACCGGTACATGGGTTGCAATGCCAGGAAAACAACACAAAATGACTACACTTGTGGAGCTTCACTTCTGCAACTATGAACTGAATTTGTCCATTGCAGAACTGGCATGTGTTTTGTTGGTTTTAAAATTTCACATTTCCCTCCTGTTGCACAACATCTTGGTTGCTTATATAGAAAGGCTGCATGTACACATAAATAAATAAACAAACAGTAAAGCATAGATTTGGAAATAGATCCCATTTTGCCTGAGTGAAGCCATACAGTTTAGGTCATTTTATTTACTGCTTTCTTAACACTTTCCTCTGATTTTGTGCATGTGTGTGTTCATATTAGCTTATTACTGATTAATTATTATCTCTGTCAGATCATACTATTATTCATCAGGTATTTGAGTGTTGGTGTAGGTTTCTAGGAGACCAGGGTTTGAATCACTACTTGACCCTGGAAACCCAGTGGGTGATCTTGGGCAAGTTACACTCTCTTGGCCTCAAAGGAAGGATCAAGTCTCCTCTGAACAAATAACCCATTATAGGGGCACCTGAGGGGCACCTTAAGTCAGAAACAACCTGAAGGCACACAATAATAAAAACAAAAACAAAGCTGCTTCAAGAACTAGTCTTGACTGTAAAACATGAATGAATGAATGAATGAATGAATATAAATGGCCCCTGAATTTCAATCCAAATTTTGCATTAAAAGGTGCACTTGGGAACTTGTATATATTAGGTATATTATGCATAAATCTTTTATATATTATGAAAAGCAAGGAGGTATTGGGAGCACTATATCTATACATTTGTCTTCTGAACAACAGGGCTGGATCTGTACATATAACAGAATGTACTGATTAAGATATTAGAGCTGGCCACATAATTTCAGTTGACAGCAGTGGGAATATCATTTCTGACCCAAGTTAAAGCACACTATGGGTTGTCTAAGCACCTGGCATCATTGGACAGCTCCCAGCACCCTGTGCCTTGGTATGACCCACTGCTGCTTGTCCTTTCCCTATGAAAGTCATCATCATCACCACCATCATCACTATCTGACCTCTGCTGAGTGGCTGATTCTAGCTGTCATATTAATTTCCGACAATAATTCTGACATAGCAACACTCTGGGATATTGCAGGACAATAAAATAGTGGCTATTCACATTGTTATCCAGTTGTGCTTCTACAAGAATTGTTTCTAGGGAAGTCTGAGATGGTCCACCAACTGAGGAGGAGACTTTCAAAGATCAGTTTGCTCAAAATCATTTCAAGCCTGGAAGGAACCCTGAAACACACAAATAACAAGAAAAGTAGAAAGTTCCCTACACTCTTTCTCTTTGTTATTCTAGATTTCTCCTTCAAGAGATTTTTTTTAATGGGGGGAAGAATTTGAAAATGAAATCCCCATGTGCATTCTAAGGTTTATAGCCAACTCTACCACCACAAGATTTTATCATCTCTTTCTGTTGTATATACAGAGAGGTATGGGCGAATCAAGTCTGTTTCCAGTCTGTGCTACTTTTGCGTGTGTTTACCCTTATGTCTGTCTTGCACTATTCCTACATTCATCTATAAATATTTTTTTAAAATGTCTGTACTGTTCACATTGAGATACTTTAAATATATATATTCATTACATTTAAATATTTTTGTTCAAAATATGCATTTTAAGCATGTATGTTTATACCTGTATACTTTTTCTAAGCCAAGGAGAAACCCTGCTGCAGGCCTGTATTAAGAACCCTCCATAGGAAACTACAGCCCTGTTAATATACCAGTTTGCAATACTAACAATGGATTGAAATACAAATCCCACAGTCAAAGTTCAGTAGTCAAAACATTTGACCCAAGCAACACCCTAAAGGAAGTGGCTGCAAAGAAGATACTACAGAAGTCATCAGCCTGGGACAGCTGTGAACTAAGATCTTCATGAATTTCAAAAAGTGAGTGACCCTTCTCCTTTATGGTTATTGCTATTGTCCTCTGATGCAGTATATGGGCCACTCACAATATGGCTTGTGTAGTGTGGACAAGAAGAAAAAATAGCAGTTTTCTGGTTCATGTGAAAGATCACACTTCACTAACTTGTTATCTCACTGATATCTCCTTCACACCTTTGTGTTGGTCTCATATAGAACAAAAGGGAGTGGCAATTGGCCAAGAAAAGATCTCCCATGTTGTAGCCAAACATTTTTTCTAAATGTTTGATCTTAGGATGCAAAGAAAGGATCTCAAACAGCCTCTTGCTTCTAGCAGAACAGACTGCCATATGGAAGTTTCACTTTATGTACAAGGGTCACTATCTCCCTCTCACAAATGGCAAGAAAAAAAGTGGAAGTGGAAGTGGAAGACTTTTGTCAATCTACAAGGCCTGCCCTGATTCAGTTATTGGGATTTTTTTCTTTGGAGGAAAAAAAAAATCTGTGTCCAATGGAAAAGTTTTCCCAATAATTTAGATGTTCCTCTAGAGGAGGAGATCTGCATTTTTAATGCAGTTTGACCACATGGCTCTGTTAAGCTACAGAGATTTGTCCTCGGCCATCTAAAGTGAATGATATAGGTAAATTATCAGTGAATTTTCATTCCTAAAAATGCAAGACTATGCATCTTTATTTAGACATATCTTCTATCATGTCAAATGGGATTTAGTATCTTGTAAGTGTATGGACTCTATTAAGGAGGTCACGGGCATGAAATTACAGGGCCTAAGCAGAGCAGTGGAAAATAGGGAGTCTTGGAGATGTCTCATCCACAGGGTCGCCATGAGTTGGGATCGTCTTGAGGGCAGTTAACAACAACAAAAGTGTATAAGAGGGGCCAGTGTGGTGTAGTGGTTTGAGTGTTGGATTACAATCTGGAGACCACGGTTTGAATCTTTGCTTGATGATGGAAACTAACTGGGTTACCTTGGGTAAGTCATACTCTCTCAGTCCCAGAGGAAGGCAATGGCAGAGCCACTCTAAAAAAATCTTGCCAAGAAAACCTTGTGATAGGACCATTTTAGGGTTGCCAGAAACAGCTTGAAGACATACAAAAAGAAGTGTGTAGGACTGCAGCTTCAACATTTCTATTTTTGTTGTTCTTCCCCCTCTCTCTCCCCCAACACAAACACAAACACACATGACTTCCATGGAAAATATGATCTAGGATTAAAATTCAATTGAATGAATGACTGTGACATCTTTCCTTAATTTACTGTTTCCTTGTTAAAATACAAGCACTGGGAGGCTTCAGCACATGTGCTTTTTCCTGATGTTGCAACATGTCCTTGGATTTGTAATTTTAGTTACATTTTAAAAATGCAGTCTCACAGATGTGTATTTCACAAGAGGTTGAGCAGCTATGTGGGTGATCTGATGAAGACGGTTTGCTAAGAAGTGGTTACATTAGTGTGAGAACACAAATATTGAACTGATATGAATCTCTTGTGTAAGCACAACTTGGGTAATCCTCCTCAAACATGGCAGATTTGGGATTTACTGGTGGAATACTTGAAGTGAACATTTCAGAAACACATATCCTTCAACTGTCCTAAATTAGCAGGGACAGCCCAGATTAAATTTCTGTCATCCCACATTTCAGCTGCTTTTATAATTTTCCACTTTCTCTCTCCTAGTTCTACTTTCTCCCTTTCTTTGAAGCTTACTTCAGTTGCTGCAGAATGAGTTCAAAGTGAAAAAGTAGTTTGCACTCAATTAACTCAACAGGGAGAAGAAGCTAGAAGGAGGCAAAATCATGCTCTTCCCAGTTGGGTCAGGTAAAAGCTAACAGCTGCAGCATCTCCCATTTAACTTGTGTGTTCTTCCCCATCAATAACCTTTGTCCTCTTGACCCCACAATGATGTTGCAAAGGAGGAAACTGGAAGTTGAAGAAAGAAACGGGGCATTTTAAAAGCTGCTGGAAAACGTGGGATAGAACATTAATGTGAAGTGTGACTGCCAAGTCAGGACAGTTGAAGGATATGACTCATCCCTTCCCAACACACTATTACAATCTTTTTTTGAAAGTTTGGTCAATTCAAAAAGTAACTTGACACTCAACTTGGAGCTGACATTTGCAAGGTGGTGGTGGAACATAAAAGTGCAGAATTGATTGTGTGGTTATTTCCATTCCAGCCTTGCCATCATGATAGAACAGATGCTGACATAGTTTTAATGTATGAAAGCATAGCTGAGCAGTGTTAAGATCTAGCCATCAGCCGTGCTGAAGCCACCATGTTTCCTGTGCCAACTAGAGAGCGCTGTTACTATTGTATCCTGCTTGTGGATAAGATGTCCATCTGCCCAACATACTAGAGGACAGGTCTATAGTTGAAGGCATCTTCTCTCTCAGTGGAGGGAGACATTTTCTACCTAATAGGACAAAATTCAGTTTGGAAAGGGCCAAAACAAAGCAGACAGGGCTAGGTGCAGTCCATACCAATTTGGAGAATTAAGTAGTGTGAAAGGTTCCCAGTTTAAAGCTAAAGCTAAAGAGCACTGAGAATTGAAAGCAAGGCCCTTGCAGGAGATGGATGTTGTCCATGCCCTCTCTGATCTGATTCAACAGTGTTTTTCTTATTAATGTACACATTGTTGTCAAGGTATATATAAGACATACTTTGCACTCTCTTCTTTCTTAACATGGAGATGAACTTTGTTAGCACAAAAAGTGAACTGAGGTATCAGAAACAGAAATTGTGTGTATCTGAGTATATGTGTGCACATACCTACAGCATAGCCCTTAACTATCCCAGTTTGGCAGGGACAATCCTCTGTCATCCCACTTTTCTAGAAGCTTTAAAAATGTCACAGTTTCTTTCTCCTCGCTCCAACCTTCCCCCTTAGTTCTTGGCTTATATCAGCTTCTGCAAAGTGAGTTCAAAATGCAATAGTAGTTTGCACTCAATTAACTATGGGCTTGTCTACACCAACTAGAAGACTCCAGCCTGCTCAGGGAGTTTTCTGGCCCCAGAGCTGTCCCAGATTCCTCCCTCTGTCTCTGCACTCTACAAAGATGGTGCAAGTATGTCCCTTTGAGGTGGAAAATACAGTGCCCAGCATCATTCCTATGGCTGGGCACCTCACTGTGACCTAAGAAGGAGCAACTTGTGCTGGAGCAAAAGGTGAGTTACTTTGGACCAGTTTAAAGGAAGGAAAAGGTGGATTCAGTGCAGAACTGAGCTTCCATCATGAAGACAGTACACACTTGAATCAAGGAGTTGGGCATATGATATGTGGACAGGCTGATGTGAAGACAAGGGCAAAGGGAAGGATTTCATTGGTCTGCATAGAGTGTCCTCTATGGGGGGAGAGGGGAGAATGGGGTGGATATGAACTCACATCTCATACAGTGGATCTCAGAGAAAGCTGTAATCTAGAACAAGTCTGATAAAGACATTTTGATTTTAGAATAATGTATTATATTTATTGTTAATTATGCTATGCACACACATGCACACACACAGAAAGCCTCTGTTGTTGTTGTATAACCTCAAGTCATTTTCAATTTATGGAGGCCCTAAGGTGAACCTATCATGGGATGTCTTGGCAAGATTTTTCAGAGATCTTTTACCCTTGCCATCTTCAGAGGCTGAGAGAGTGTGACTTGCTCAAGGTCACCCAATGGGTTTACATGGCTGAGTCAGGATTTGAACCCTGGTCACAGAGTTCAGTGCTCAAACCACTACACCATGCTGGCTCTTTATAGAGAGCCTTATCGCATGAGAAAAGAAAGCCAAAACAGATTGTGAGAGTAGCAGCTTGATCTGTACTTCTCTGCATGCCTTCAAAGTGCTTCTGCTCTCTTCCTGAGGGAGACGGTCATAAAAGGGTACCTTTTGTTGGGCTGGAAAAATCCGTTTGGCAAAAGACATGCTTTTATGACCATCTCACTCAGGAAGGAGAAGGGAAGTGCTATGATAGCATGTGGAAAGACAAGAAGAAAGGCACCATTTTCTTGATCCATTTCAACTTTCTTTTCTCAAATGATAAGGCTCAGAGTATTTTATGTATTAGCTTTCTTTCTTCAGGATTTCCTAAACTCAGTACGTAAATTCTGCAAAAACAGTAGTTTTGTGTGTTGTTCCTCAGTAATGACTTTTGTTGTCTTGTTGCCTGGCTACCCTGTTTGACCACACTCATATGCTGCCCAGCCACATATGTCTTGGTTTTCAGGACAAGTTGGAGTGAAATGTTGGAGAATATGCTACAGGGTTATAGTGTACTCTTTTGGGTACCAGGTTTTTGGCTTCTGCATAGGGTGTGGGCTACTTGTCATGTGCCTTCAAGTCATTTACAACTTATGGAAACCTTAAAGAGAGCCTATCATAGGTTCCTTTTGGGGTTTTTTGAGGGCAAGGTTTCTTCAGAGCAGGCTTGCCATTGCATTCCTCTGAGGCTGAGATGGCCACCCAATGGCTTTCCATGGCTAAGTGGGAGATTTGAACTCTGGTCTCCTGGATCTGCTATCCAACACTCAAATTACATTGTGTATGTATGGGCCAGCGTAGTGTAGTGATTTGAGCTCTGTAGAACAGGTTTCGAATAACACTTGGCCATGAAACTCACTGGGTGACCATGGGCAAGTCACACTCTTTCAGCCTCAGAGGATGGCAATGGCAAGCCAATAATTTATCTATTAGAAGCATGCCAAGAAAATCCTGTGATACGTTTTCCTTGGGCTCAAGGACCTGGAGCCACACAACAACAACAACAACAACAACAACAACAACAACACCTAGATTTGCAATCTAACACTCAAATTACATTGTGTGGGTATGGCAAGGAAGCATCTTCTGTGAAGTTTTATTCCCAAGGGAAGCCACTCACAGTTTATCTTTAGTCTTCCACAAAACCAAAGGTAATCAGCATGGGAAAGACTGATGCTCGTTCACACTAACATACCAAAGGAAGTCTCCATTTGTTTTTCTCAGTTTGACACTGCTTGAAAGAAATAATAACAATAATAATAATAAAAAAACAGGAGGGTCCAGCAAGGAAAGAAGCAAAAGTGAATAGGGTCAATTATGAGGGGGTTAAAACAAGAGGAGAAAACTAAATAAAGCAGTAGTTGGAGCAAGAGGAGAAGTCACCATCTCTACCTCCCACCTTTGGGCTCCTCTTTGGTCTGACCGTGCTATCATTTTCATCACATCACTATGAGTTCTGGTGCCAGTAATTCATATAAATAAGGAAGGAAGAGAGCAACTGGTGCTAAAGGCAAGGTTGAAAGGAACAGGCACTAAAGGATGAGGTAATTCAACAGTAAGGCTAGAAATCCCAGTACGAAGCTGATGTTACAGAAAAACCCAGACAAGGTTAATTGGAGTGTAGCTGAAGAACTGAAATGCAGCCTTTTCATGCTTTTGCTCACACTGAGGTAATGAGAGTTCTTCATAGCCTTGTAACCCAAGAGACCTTGACTGGCAGGCCTTGCAATAGTGGGAAGCATGCAAATCGCTGGACACCACCACAGACCCATAAAATTCTGCTTCAAAGCTGAAATAAATTGGCTGCTCCAAATTCTCCTCTGCCGAATTTGATGTTGAATATTTACCATCTGTTCAAATATTTGCTCAGCATTCCTGAATATTTGATATTTGTATTTGTCGCTTTGTTTAAATATTTGGTAAGTTCCCTCAGCCACTTGGAACTTGGCAGTGTTGGGATAGGTATCATGCAACAGCATTTATATTTATCTATTAATATTAATTATGATATTATAGAATTATAAATATTTAATATTAATCATACACTATTCATAGAGCTGCAGAGTTGGAAGGGACCATGGCTCATCTAGCCCAAATCTTTGCCAATAGGTACTAAAGGATCCCTGATAAATGGTCATCTAACTTCTTTTTTAAAAACCTCCAATGAAGGTGATGTAATCAACTTCCACATTATTATTTAGCAATATTTGACAGCTGACATGCAATTGTGTTTAATGATCACCACCAGTGTTCCTCTGAAAAGATTCCTGTACATTGTCCAGCTTGTTCATGATGACCAGGGGATGCATTATATGTTGGAAGCTATGTGCCCTAAATACCCTAAAGGCACCAGATACCATCTCATCTTGGAAACTAAGCATGATCAGCTTTGGTTAACACTTGGATGGGAAACTGCCAATGAATACCATGTGCTGTAGGCTATATTTCAGAGGAAGGAACTAGCAAAACTCAGAGTTTTCCTTGCCTAAGAAAACCATAAGATAAGTCAACAGGAAACTTGAAGGCACATACACAAACATGGTTCCTACGAGCATTATCTTTACATACCCTCCAAGTTGACAGAGACACTTATGATTAAACCTCTGCTGTTCCACTTTTTTTTTTTTGGTATGGAATTTTAATTGTTGTAAGCCACCCCGATTGTTCGACAGAGGGGCAGGATAGAAATAATAATAATAATAATAATAATAATAATAATAATAATAATAATAATAATAATAATAATGCTTTTAAAATGTCTCGGTTTCTCTCTCCTCCTTCCACTTCCCCCTTTTCCTTAGCTTGCTCCAGTCCCTGCCAACTGAGTTCAGAGTGCAAAACTGGTTTGTACAGTCAGCCCTCTATATGCATGGATTCTGCCTCCACGGATTCAACCATCCACAGCTTGAAAATATTGTTTAGTTGCTTCGATTGCTGTCAACTGAGTTCAGAGTGCAAAACTGGTTTGTACAGTTGGCTCTTAATATCCAAGGATTCTCCATCCACATTTTCAACCATCCATGGCTTGAAATATTTTTAAAAAATCCAAAAAGTAAACCGTGATTTTTCCATTTTGTGTAAGGAACACTATTTTACTACCCCATTGTATATAATGAGACTTGAGCATCCATGAATTTTAGTATACATGGGGGTGGGTGGGTCCTGGAACCAAATCCAACAAATACCAAGGACTTACTGTACTCATTTAACTCATTGGGGAAAAGGAGAGGAGGAGTGAAATCTACCCATTCCTTGTAGGCTCAGGCAAAAGTAAAAAACCCTCTTCTAGCTTGTGTGTTCTTCCTCATTGTTCACTTTTGCCACCTTGACCATCTTGAGGTTACTTGGCCACATGTGTCCTGGTTTTCATCTATGAAATATTTTTGAGTATGTCTTTATACCCCTGCTTCTTGCTTGCTATCAGAGCAATGGGAGTTAAAGATTCTTCCTGCACACCTACAGACATGTTTCATACTCCCTCTGCCAAGCTTTCTCTTGATTCATCCATAGAAGATGAGGACATTGATCATTGATTTCATTAGGCAACCAGCCAATGTGACCCCCACGACTTCTGGGTAGCAGAAGCATACCTTCTGAAATTTTACAGATGAAATATTCCTCAACATCTCATTTTTGTTATTATGAATATGAATTTTGTACTAGAAAGAGTTGCTTTCCATGCCAATTTGGCCACAAAACATAATTTAGGCTGCATCTGAACTGCAAAAATGATGTAGTTTGACATTGCTTTAGCTGCCATGGCTCAGTACTTTGGAATCCTTGGATTTGTAGTTTATTGTGTCACCAGAGCTTTCTGACAAAGACACATTTTTGCAAAACTACTAATCCCAGAATTTCATAGCATTGAGCCATAGCACTTTAATCGGTGTCAAACTGCATTATTTCTGCAGTGCAGATGCAGCATTAGATGATTATTAACTCTTTCTCATCAACTTGCTTTATAGGGTTTCTCTAAAAAGAAGGGAAATTTTGTACAATCACCATATTACTAAGAGGAAGGGCAGAATAAAAATTGGAAAAAAGTAAAATAGCAAATGCCTGCTGTTTTTCAGATGTATCGAGGCATTAGAAGAAATCACTGAAGCAAAGTGAGTTACCCATCTTTGGGAAAATATATGATTCAGAATGAAATATATGATTGTGGGAGGGGGACTGGCATACAAAGGCGCTAAAGAAACCTGACTTATTACTGAGGTCCTATTCAGTGCTGAAATCATTGACCTGTCTAATGCATTTAAAGCTTCCAGTTTGCAGTTTAAGCCAATATTTATATATACAACGAAAATATCCTTCCTTGCAAATATTAATCCGTAAAACATGCTCAGCTTCCAAGTATTCAGAAGGCTGATCTGACAGATAGATTGACAAAACAGCGGAACTATAGCATTTAAAACTTGAACATTAAAAAAACAAAAACACTACTTAAAGTCACATGTAGCTGGCAACCCAGTCAATTTCCTTTTTAAAAGACATCTTAATACATGCTCTGCATCCAGCAACGTAATTACGCAAGGAGAACTTTGCATTTACAGGCATCTTTGCTTGCATTACTGTTTTTCATTTCAGCTGTATCATGACTATGGCATGCTTGCAAAAGAATAAACACTTTTGGTCTCTTGTATTACAATACCCTTTAAATAGAATGCAGTTATCTCTACACCTACCAGTTTTTCCGGCCATTTATGACTCTCTTCCTCAGGAGTTTCCATGTCTCTGTTGAGCTCACATTTCTTTATTCTTCACACTTATTCTGTAGTTGTTGTGTGCCTTCAAGTTGTTTCTGACCTATGGAAAACCTAAGGTGAACCTGTCACAGGGTTTTGTTGACAAGATTTGTTTGGAGGGGGTTTGCCATTGCCCTCTTCTGAGGCTGAGAGTGTGTGACTTACCTAAGGTCACCCAGTGAGATTCCATGGGTGAGTGGGGACTCAGAATCATTGTCAAGTGCTCAAACCACTACACTACACTGGCACTCATGCCATATTACTAATGCAGTTAAATTACAGCTAGTGTAATGCAATACACTGGTGTGTGTATGTGTAAATATAGGTTAGCCTTTCCAAACATGTTCCCCTCTAAGTGTGTTGGCCCACAACTCTTCCTACCTCCAGTCCACAATTTGGGGAAGTTACTTCTTAGACCACAACTCTTAGAGTTCCCTGGACAACATATATAATGCCTGGGGAGTTTGGGGAACTACATTCAAAAAATAACTTTTCCATGCTCTGTCCCAATTGTTATGGCCCCTGGCTGTGATGGCTGATGTCTGGTAGTTATATGTACTGGCCAAAGATGATGGGACTTTTAGTAACATATAAGGGGCAAGGAATTTAGGAAGGCTGCTATAAATACATAAGAAGCGCTAGAGGTTGAGGAAGGTTGCTACAGATGATCAGGATCATCTGGAGGTTTGAGGAAGCCCAGCATGCCTATCTGAGCCAGCATGGTAGAGTGGTTTGAGTGCTGGACTACAACTCTGAAGACCAGGGTTCAGTTCTCTGCTTGGCCATGGAACCCACTGGGTGACCCTAGGCAAGTCACGCTCTCTCAGCTTCAGGGGAAGGAAATGACAAACCTCCTCTGAACAAATCTTGCCAAGAAAACCCCATGAAAGATTCCACCTTAGGGTCCCCTTATGTGACAAACGAGGGCACACAAACAACAACAGCATACTTGTCTAGGGTTTGACCTCCCTTCTCCTTTCGATTAGCCTTTCCTTTTGTGTCATGTCTTTTAGACTATAAATCTGCAGGCAGGGATTTTCTCCTTTTTAAGAACTGTGAGACACTTTTGGAACCATTTTGGTTGAGGAGCAGGGAAAAAATGGAGCAAATAAATACATCAATGTAGAAACAATTGTGAATGAATGAGCGTGTGTTTATATGTCAGTTTGAATGCAAAATAGCATGGACAGATAGAACAGTTAAACTACCCTAGCTGGCCTGAATATTCTGCCCTTTTCTCTCCATTTTTTCTAGGATACTAAAAAAGGATACTAGATACTAGGATGAAAATCAGTTTGGGGTTTTGCTGCAGTGTTAACTGCAGTTTATCAAGAAGATTTCCCCCTCCCATTTCTTTCCTCTTTTGTTATTCAAACAGATGAGGCAGTGCTTTTCTGAACCTTTTTTTAATCCCAGTGTTCCACATCTCTTAAATACACTGATATAGGTTCAATTTCTGCCCAATGTGCTCTATCTTCTCCCTACTTTGCCCGAGCTTTCTTGTCACCCAGACTACCTCCTGTCCTTTCCCAAGCCCTTAGCACTGCTTTTCCTACTAATGGAGAGGTGAAAATGTTCTTAGGCAAAAGAAAGGGAACAGAAAGCGAGAGATAACATTCCATACCAAACCACACCATCTTCTGATGGTTCATGCGCCTGAAAGACAATTCCCAAAGGGTTATGATCACACTTGCCCTGTCTAACTGTACTCCTTTACTTGATCAGCTGTGAGACCTGGGGCTTCACTAAGCATGTATGTGTGGGGAGTGCGGACTGCACCAGGTGACACTCTAAGGAAGGGTGACACCGCTGCTTCCCAAAATCTGCCTTTTGGCAGAAACAGGCCACGGTGTTCACCTGTGTCCCTTTAAAACACTGAAGAGATGGACGAGAGTCAGTGGGAAGAAAAAAAGAGAAACCCCAGGTTTAAAAAAAAAATTATAACAATTTTTGTAAAAAATCTAACAATTTAAATTATTTTAAAATATACTTTAAAAGTATCATATCTTACCAAAATTTCACTTTAACCCCATGAAACTATACACATGTAAATACATTTAGGCTGTGTGCAAGATATTGTAATTTAAAGGTCTAATTTTAATTTTGCTAGTTTTTAATGTTGTAATTATCGCCATTACACTCAGTGATATAAAGGAATTATGATTTATGAGTATCAATAGTACAAAAAACATTACTAAGGATTCTGTATAGTCCATGCCCATGGTGCGTGTGTGTGTGTGTGTGTGCGTGTGTGCATGTGTGTGAAACCATGAGTTACTGCACCAGCTGATGCCAACCCTAGTGATGCCACCGTCACACTTTTAAAAATGGGCATGCTTCAACATTTGATTATCCTGATAAAAAAACTGTACTCAGGATATGAGGATAGAATACCAAGAAAACAGCATGATTTCTAGTTGGCAAGGGGGTCAGTAAAGTCTGCATTTTATTGCTCTGATTAATTTATATGCAGAACATATCATGCAGAATACTGGATTTGTCTTGAAGGAAGGAGATATGAAAATTAGAGGAAATAACATAAACAGTTTAAGATATGCAGATGATATCATACTATTAGTAGAAATTAGCAAAGACTAATGGCTACTGAGGAAAGACATTGAAGAAAGTGCAATAGCAGTGCTACAGCTGAATGTTAACCCCCCCCCCAAAATAATGACTACACAGGATTACACAACCTTAAAGTTGATGCAAAAACATTGAAATAGTCAAAGACTTGCTATACCTGAAAAGTGCAGGAGGCTTTATTCACATATGCCCCAGGAATGCAGAGTTGGTGGCTGCTTGACCACAACCACAACCATGCAAATATACTTTTCCATTTTAAGATATGCATGTGGTCCAGTGCCTCTTTATAATCCTTATTAGGTTGCTAAGTAGATATAATTATATCTAAGAACATGGCATTTGTGTAAACAAAGTAAGAATCCTGTAGTGTGCATACATCAAGAATAAAAATGTATAGAAAGCTCAAAGGAGTAAATACTATTTGGTCATATTCGTAGGTACATTGGAACATTAACAAGAGATTATATTACTTATATATATATACACTTAACAAAATGTTCCTGATGCAAAAACATGAAGACTCCTTGAGGAATCCATTGTCCTCTGCCTACAAAGAGGCCTGTGACCTCATAGGAATGGACACATATTGGATTGCAAGAGAGCAGTCCTTGTTGAGATGCAAATGGACTTTAAATTTCCTGGTCTTTGCAAATCTCCCAATAGCTATATGGCCAGAAGGAGGAGGGGCCAGCCTGCAAAAGATACCCTTCACTTAGCATCTTGACTAAGGACAGAATCATCAAGATGCAGGCATCTGAGTAACATTTCCAATTTTTTCTCCTGTTTGGTTTATAACATCTTGCCTGATAGCCAGTGGAGCTACTAAAACTTGCAACAAGCATATTGTGCATTTTGGTTGGCTGATAAAGGTATCACTGTTTGGTAGATTTTTGTTTCAAATAACTTACATAGGTAAGACGTCTGAGGCTTCAAAATTACTAAGCATTTTGAAATTCTGAAATGTAGGATGAATTCCTTTCATATGAGCAAAGTGACAAAGTAGGGCTAAGGTGCTCCCCCTTCCCACCTTAAGTAAATACTCTTTAAAATGCCTGAATAGAACAAAAGAGGAAGGAAATTCCCTCTATCTTACAATTTCCTCTGGAATTCTGCAGGTCACTTCCTGGTCCAGCTCTAGCCTTGCATCCCACTGAATATCACACTGTGATTTTTGTACTGTCTTGCCACAGACTTACCGTGGATAGTATAAATAATGGATAATAGCCAACCCTATTATTATTAATAATGGATAATAGTATAAATAATGGATAATAGCCAAAGGTAGGTAAAAGTATTCCTCATTGACACGGTTGTCAAGTCGTGTCTGACCATAGGGGGCGTTACTAAGCTGAAGAGCCAGCGTTGTCAGAGACTACTAGGTGGGTCATGTGGCCAGCATGATTGCACATAATGCTGTTATCTTCCCACCAAAGTGGTACCTATTTATCTACTTGCAATTTTGCATGCTTTCGAACTGCTAGGTTGGCAGAAGCTGGGACTAGTGATGGGAGCTCACTCAGTCACTCAGCACCTGGACCTCGAACTGCCAACCTACCAATGTTGCAATCAACAAAATCAGCATCTTAACCACTTGAGCCACAGGAAGACCATATTTTTCTGGATGCAATTATGTGAAACTGTGGGTACCAGTTCCATGGATGCGGGGGTGTTGTTGTCATACTTATTTATTAACATTTTTTTCTAGGCTGCTTTTTCAGTTATAACTCTTACAAGATGGCTCGCAACAATAAATGAAAACCATGACATGGGAAGATAACAAATTTAAATTCCAACCAAATTTGAAATTCAAACGTTTTCTATGCAATAATTTTAGGAAGAAATATTTGGTATGAGAAGATATCATGGAAGGAAGCTATAATCTTGATAACTTCATTTTTTTTTGAGGGGGGGAGAAGCATGTCCCTTCTACAATTTGACTGGATTACCAGGATATGGGACATTGCAATCATTACAACATTGACTCAGGGAGAATATGATCTTGGAAATCAACTCACCAAATGATGGGGAACTTCTGTTATTTTCTGGAAAGAAAAAGCAGGTTGAAATATTCACATGTCATGGAATCACAGAATAATAGAGATGGAAGAGACCACAAGGGCCATCCAGTCAAATCCCCTGCCATGCAGGAATAACACAATCAGAGCACCCATGACAGATGGCCATCCAGCCCCTATTTAAAAACCTCCAAAGAAGGAGATTCCACCACTCTCCGGAGTGTGTACCACTGTCAAACAGTTCTTACTGTCAGGAAGTTCTCCCTAATGTTGAGGTAGAATCACTTTTCCCGTAATTTGAATTCTTTGCTCCAGGTCCTATCCTCTGGAGCAGAAGAAAAGCTTGCTCCATCCTCAATATGACACCCCTTCAAATATTTAAACAGGGCTATCATATCACCACTTAACCTTCTCTTCTGTAGGCTAAACATACCCAGCTCTCTAAGGAAATTATTGCACCTACTTTTTCGTCTGATCTGGGCACGAGACAGGATTGGGCTTGAATGGGGGAAAACAAGTGTTATCACACACAAATACACTGCTGATGCCACCAGCTGGCTACCACCCATCCCTGAGCCACTCTTATCCCACCAATTTTGCAAGGACAGATGCTTCTCATCCTTGAAAATCATCTGGCTAAGTGCGGCTTGGAAATGGGTGGCGGTCAGCCAGCAACATCGGTAGTGTTTTTGTGTGCGATAACACCTGTTTCCCCCCATTCGAGCCCAATCCCATCTCATGCCCGGATTGGGTAAAAAAGTGTGATAATCTCCCAAGTCTCTCCTCATAAGGCATGGTTTCCAGACCCTTCACCATTTTGGTTACTTTCCCCTGGACACGCTGGAGCTTGTCAACATTCTTTTTGATGTCTATCTACAAATGTTTTTTTTTATTTATTTGAAGTTCCCTACTTTGCATATATGTAATTAAGTTTTGCACAGAATTAATCTTATACATTTATATATTAAAAGGTGCAAATATATTAGTAGAAGGGGGGGTTAAAATTTCTAGGCCACCTTTTAGACTATAGTCCTTTCTTACAATCCAGTTTATAACAATATATATAAAAACAACATACCATGAAGCCAAATTCAAGCTCTAAAGATGAAGTGATATCTAAAAGCAACAACGTTAGGAACAAGAGGATTAACTCTTTGCCATGAGAAGGCAGGAGGGAAGGAAGCATCTGGGAAAAGGTAATCAAGGGATGATTGAAGGTTAGTGTTGATTGTGTCAGAATCATGTTTCACAAGTAAGTCTTAATGATCAAGACAAATGGTCTTATTTGTTTAACTGTCCTATGCTTTTCAGCTTTTCTATGTGAATCACATCAGTCCAACCACATGAACTGTGAGATACCAAAAGCTTGAAATATGGGGATTCCTTGGCTGCTTGTCAGGCATGCGTGAACAGGAGACGTTAAATACACCCAGCTGCAATGCCATCTTTAGCCCAACACAGTACCCTCATTTGTAATCAACGTGTGTGTACAGAACACTTTGTGCAGTTTAGTCAAGTCCAGCCTTTTCACAGTTTGGGTTTGGATGCCATATGCTTTGATTTGGAAGCCTGAACCTCCCTTCTGGCTTCAGCTTGGAGAGGCTTTACTCCTTCTATTTGTCTAGTTTGGACTTTTTTTTCAGTTCTGTGTAAACATCTTCCACAACAGGTTAAAGCCAAATAGTGTAAAGACATCAGAAGAAAAATAACAGGAGGAAAAAGGAATAAAATAATTTACTGTCAACTGAGCTGCTTCCCTCCATACTTAAAAATCAGCAGTAAACAAGTTTTTTGCTTTTGACTGACAGCAGGCTGGGGGGAATTTTAACAACACACCTTCAAAACTCAGCACTTTTTCAGGCATGTGTCTGTGAATACCAACATTTATACTACGGTTTGTTGCTTGGCAAAATATTTAAATACATATTGGGCAGGCCTGACATCAAAGTGAATGTCTGCTGCTATATCCCTGTCTAAATGTACAAACTCACACAGGGATGCAAAAAAGAAGCTGGCAGTGTCAAACTGGAATCAGTGTGTATAAATGGCACTGTGGAAATTAGACCTATTTGCAAGGTTAGGCAAGGCCACCCTTGCCTTTCCCTTGTCATTGCCTTTTACCAACCTTCACCTAATGTTACGTGTCACTGCCTAGAAACAAGAGGTGTTTTTAGATGGAGAATGCCAAGCAATACCCCCATTGTGCAGCTGTTCCATCTTTTTCTCCTTATGAGAAGGAGATGTGGTGAGAGAACACAGGAGGGTTACAAGTGGAAGACAAATTTCCCTGTAAACTTCCATGAACGAGACACAGCACTTGCATGATGAAAGCTCCATCTGGAAGCACCTGATGTGATTTGTAGTTCACTGAACTATATTTGTAGTTTGCTGAACTAGCACTAGAGGTGTCTAGCAGACATTTTGCATGGCAATTCTCCAAGTGCCTTTGGTGAAATGCTCTGCTAGAGAGCTCTGGTGCTATAGTTCAGCAAGCTACATATCAGGATTCTATAGGATAAATCACAATTGTTTAAGTGCTATGAAGCTGATTTAACTGTGTAGATCCAGGGAAATATCATACAATTAACCTTTCCATCCTAGGTTAGTAGCAAGCGTGTGTGACCACAGACAGAAATTCAAATGTTTTACATTGTCAAACAGTGTAGACTGCTCTGAACCTGTCCTGAACTCCTGTTGGGTTTAGAACACCTCCAGATGGGGGGAGGGAAGTCTCTGGAAGTATTGAAAGTTTCTAGTTCTTAATAATAATAATAATAATAATAATAATAATAATAATAATAATAATAATAATTTGTATCCTGCTTATGTACCTGCATATTTATGGGTTTGCATCTAGTTTCTTTCTTGCATCACTCAAACATTTAAGCTTATTGCACAGCACTTACAAGAATGGGAACAGAAAGGAACAGAATGGAATGGAGCAAAAATGCATGTTACTGGACAAGAGAATGCCATTGATGCTGCCGGGAGTCCCCAAGCTGTTCCCCAGCCATTTCTGGCAGCTGATTTTGAAGAACGATTTTGAACTGTCCTTCAAAAATTGGCTGCCAGGAACAGCTGGGGAATGGCTTGGGGACTCCCAGCGGCATCAGTGGCATTTTCCTGTCCAGTAACATGCATTTTTGCCCTGTTCTGTTCTGTTCTGTTCCTTTCCGTTCCTGTTCCTTAAGTGCCATGTGTTAAACTAAAAGTGTTCCCAGACTCCTACTAGGGACTCTGCAGATAACTTTGTGGTGATATACATGGGCATAAAGCAAGAAGAAGGCCTTGGTAAAGAGGCCAACTCATAAAATTAAATAAAAATAAGCAGAAAACATATAACTAACCCCACTCCTGAAAACTTCACAGTTCTCACTCTTTCCTCTGAAGCAGCCCTAATGTTGCACATACGCATTTATGCATGGCAGAAATAGACCTGCTAAAATGTTTGGGTTAGGGCAGGGGAGATTTTTAGTTCATCTTTTGCTTCAGTTCCTGGTTGTCAAGTTGCCTTCTTCTGGATGTTTCCAGTACTCAGAATTTCGTTTATCTGAAAAGCAGGCAAACCACTTACTCATAAATATCTTGATGCATAATCCTAGAAGGAACGGGGTGAGGGAGAGGCCTGCTAAAGCCCAAAGGTTTCAGCAGCACGCACCAATTACAACCAAATCCCAAAATAAATAGAATCTTTAATTAGAAGGCTGCACGTCCAAGGATCCTTATTTGGATGTGAACCTCAGTGGAATGAGTCAAAACTTCTTCTGAATGTAGGAGCTTGGACTGCACACAATGTTTAGTAAGAATATTAAAGCTTTCCTTTCACACTTATCTCTGCAGCATACTCTTCTTTTGAAAAGCCACTGGTGTGTATTGGAGAACCTTCCAAAATGATGTGTGTGACACTGCAGTATGGGAAAGAAGACATCCATGGTCCCTGTGTCTGGGTGAAAATAGTCACCACCCTTTTACATGGAGCACTTGGGATTCAAACCATTATGTTTAGGATCTAGGATGGTTGTCTTCATCAGTTTCAGACTCAAATTATAAGATGGCTGCTCTTTCCACAGGTATAGGTAGATGACTGTATGTCCTGAGAAGGAAGAAGGGAGAAAATGGAAGAACAACTTCCACATCTAGAAGTTGTTTCTGTATGCTGTTTTTGTCATTGTTGCTCAACATAACAATGGGAGGGTCCTTATTTTATCTAACAGTAAAATATACCAGGAAAGAGGCTATGTCTGGGCCCAAACACAACTTCTGAATTCTTCTCTTCTTCACATCTTCTTCACATCTTCTTCTCTGACAGCTGACTTAGAAGGAACCCCAACACTCATACAGCCCCAAACTCCAACACCACATCCTATCTCACACATCTTTTTGGCATGTACAGCTCAGCAAAATCTGAGTGTGGTGAAGATGGCAAAAGTTATTAATGAGGAAGAACAGACAAGGTTGGAGAGGCTGTAAGATGCCTGAGTCTTTTTGGAAGGGCAGGATTTTATCCCTTCTTCTCCTTTTCCCACTGCTGAATTGTTGCTGTTGTTATACTATTTATTTATTTATGCCCTTTCCCCATGCAAAGGAGCTTGTTGTTGTAGTTGTGTGCCTTCAAATTGTTTCTGACATATGGCAACATTTAATGCATACTTATTATGGGGTTTTCTTGGCAAGTTTTATCAGAGAGGGTTTGCCATTGCCATGTTCTGAGGCTGAGAGAGAGTGACTTGTCCAAGGTCACCCACTGAGTTTCCATGACCAAGCTCAGATTCAAACCTGGTCTCTCCAGAGTCTTAGGGCCTTTACAGACTGCCAGAAATAGTGCAAATTGAGGCTACTTTAATTGTCCTGGCTCAGTGCTAGGGAAGCATGGGAATTATATTTTTTTTCTGGGACATTGAGCCTTCTCTGCCAGAGAGCTCTGGTGCCACAATAAACTACAGTTCCCATGATTCCTTAGCACTGAGCCAGGACAGTTAAAGTGGCCTCAATTTGCACTATTTCTGGTAGTCTGTAAAGGCCCTTAGTCCAGTGATAACCCCTACACCACACCGGACTCCCAAAGCAGCTTCCAAGAAATTAAAAATACATAATAGTAAAAAAATCCACAAAATACAAAAGTTTAAAGGAGTTTAAACAATAAAAAAA
>CM034701.1:368078227-368088947 GCA_020142125.1 Phrynosoma platyrhinos | reverse complement strand
GACTGCCGCATTCACCTGACTAGTCATGTGAAGAGACAAGTCTAGAAGTACCCCCAAGCTGCGAACACAGTCACTATATTCCCAGATCTGGTTTCAGGCCTGTGACTGCTTGTTTCCCCTAAAGAGACCAACATACTGAAAATAAGAGCAGGTCACTTATCTGCATCATGGTTCATTGAAAAAATGGCAAGGGGCATTTTGTCCAATGCATTATATTGTCTGGAACCAAGACAAGAATTAATAGATTTATTAGATTTTTTTTGCAATACCTGTTTTTTTGCTTCTTCTTCTTCTTCTTCTTTTTTTTAAAGTACTCATAAATACCAAGTACTTAAAACTTAGTAATGTCATTTACAATTACCTTAGTGGTGATGCCATAGAATTCCTACATGGTAGGTGTATTTCTGAATTGATACAGAAGCAAAAAATGACTCTAGGGCAGAAAAATGTCCCATCTTGATGGATGACAGTTAAAAGTATTAAAGACTCATGGTGATGTTGCTTCCATTTTAGTAACACTAGGGCAGGGGTAGGCAACCTAAGGCCCGGGGGCTGGATGCGGCCCCCTGAGGCCTTTGGACCGGCCCCAGGCCGGTCCTGCCGCCGTCACCGCCGCCGCCCCCCCACCTCCCGCCATGATGATATTTTGTTGTTATTACTTGTTCTTGGGGTTTTCTTGGCAAAATCTCCGCAGGGATTTGCCATGGCTTTTCTGAGGCTGAGAAAGTGTGCATGCAAATTTTTTAATTTTTTAAACTTTTAATTTTTTTTAAAAAATTATTTATTTATTTATTTATTGTGCTTCGGCCCCCCAATTGTCTGAGGGACAGCAACCCGGCCCCCGGCTCAAAAAGGTTGCCTACCCCTGCACTAGGGTGTCAAGCAGATATGAGTAAATAGGATAGTTTTCACTGTACAGCTACACTTTTTTGTTTCCATATGCACACATAAACTCTAGCATCAGTCAAATCTAAATACACATAAGCATAACCACAAAACTATAAATGCAATTCTCCCCCTCCACCCCATCCCTAAAGCGAAATCTGGAAAGGCTGCTATAAACCAATGCTTTGATATATACCGAGTTTTGTAGAACCGTTCTGCAACCACAGACGTCATAAAAGGAATCTTGTTTATATATTTTCAGCATCACTCAAGCTAACTAAACAGTCAGAAAGCCCAAGGAAGCTGGTGGAAGGGCACAAAATATCATTTTCATTTCCTGTATTATTGCAAATCTTTCCCTCCCAGGTTGACCTCCCAGAGAAGTATATTTATAGCAAAATAGAATTGCCCTTGAGATTCAGAGCTCATCCTTATTGTCATATTTGCAGGATGGGGAAGGGGCATCCTTTTAGGTCTGTATAAACATGTTTGTACAGGCCTGAACTCTCCTTAGAAGACAGGTTGACTAAACCGAGGCTGTTGTATTTTGCGCATATCAAGAGGCAATGTGACTACGTAATTGGAAAATATGATAATACTATACGCTAGCATTTCACAGATGAAAGCTGGGACACAAATGGCCGAGCAACATCAGAATATAGTCAAGATGGTAGAAGTTATTAATGAGGAAGAACACACAAGCTAGTAAATGCTGCAGCAGTTTGCTTTTTCCTGAATCTACTGGGAAGGGCAAGATTCTGCCACCTCCTCTCCTCTCTCCCCTGTTGAGCTAATGAAGTACAAACTACTTTAGCAGTCTGAACTCAGTTTGCAACAGTGGGAGTAAGCTGAGTATCAATATAGAAAGCAGAAGAAGAAGAGATAAACTGGGACATTTTAAAAGGAAGTGGAAAAAAGCCGCTGGAAAAGTGCAATGGTAGAAGATTAATTAGGACTGTCCCTGCCAAATAGGGAAGGTTGGGAGGTATGTAGTATTCCATCCAAGGTGTACATTTATAAAAGGGAGGCCTAGGTGTGTTCGGCTTTATATGTGTTGGCCTCCCTTTCCAGACAGCCATGTTGCATATGTGGAGGATGTGAGATGTGAGACATCAGAGGTGATAGCACAAGGTACAACCCTTCCTCCGTTCAGGTAGCATGTACAGAAATGGCTATACTGGTTTTGTGTGATTGTATAAACCAATACAATAACGATGAGGAATTTTTTGCTATAGTAGCTGTTGTCTCTGTGGTACGTTTGTAAAATAATGTAAAATGGACAGATGGCTTGCTGCTCTGAGGAGTGTGTTGTTGTTATGCGCCTTCATTTTGACTCAGTTTTGATTTTCCATTTGACCCTTGGCTCCAAGGGACTGGGACTTTACTCTTCGAGGTTTCTACTTCCAACAAAGGTAAAACTTTTTTTTAAAAAAAACTGAGATGGCATTTGATCTGTTATACCTAAACTGGACTTAAAAGTTTTCAAAATGCAATAGCAGAGGCTTCTTGAGAAAGTTCTTCAACTTTCTCTGCCTAATAGAGAAACCATAATTTTAGCAGACACCATAATATTAGCAGAAGATGTTCAGGAATTGGAACAGCTAATAAGAAAGGTCAAAGATGAAAGTGCAAAGGCAGGTCTGATGCTGAACATAAAGAAAACAGAAATAATGACCACAGAAGAAATACACAAATTCAATCTAGACAATGAGGAAATTGAAATAGTTAAAGAATTCCCATATCTAGGATCAAACATTGACCAGAATGGAGACTGCTGTCAAGAAATAAGAAGAAGACTAGGAATGGGAAAGACAGCTATGAAAGAACTGGAAAAGATACTGAAGAGCAAAGACATACAACTGAGCACTAAAGTCAGAATTGCTCAGGCCATTGTATTCCCAATTATCTTGACAATGTGAGAGCTGGATAGTGAAGGAAGCAGACAGAAAGAAAATCAATTCATTTGAAATGTGGTGCTGGAGAAGAGTACTTAGGATACCATGGACAGCCAAGAAGACAAACAGACGGGTTCTTGAACAGATCAGACCAGGGCTCTCCTTGGAAACTAAAAGATGATCAAGTTGAGACTTTCGTACTTTGGCCACATAATGAGAAGGCATGGATCATTAGAAAAAACAATAATGCTAGGAAAGGTAGAGGGTAGAAGAAAGAGAGGAAGACCACAGACCAGATGAATAGACTCAATCAGGGAGGGTTATGGAAAAGGGCTTGCAGGATCTAGGCAAGGCAGTGGAAGATAGGGATTCTTGCTTTATGATTATTTAACACCTTTGCCTGATAAAGCCAGTGGAGTTTTGAAAGTATGCAACATGTACTTTGTGCATTTTGATTGGCCTAAAAAGGTATTGCTGTTTGTGGATTTGGGATGTTGTTGTACTTTGCTATATGACCAACATGTTATTGAACTTTGCTGTATGGTCAACGTGTATGAATATGTTTTCTAAACTGAGACTGTCATACTTTGGCCAAATCATGAGAAAGCAGGAGTCACTAGGAAAGATGATAGAGGGCAGCAGAAAGAGAGGAAGATGGTATACCAGATGGATAGACACAACTAAGAAGGGTATGTCAATGAGTCTGCAAAGCAAAGCAAAGCAAAGCAAAGCAAAGCAAAGCAAAGCAAAGCAAAGCAAAGCAAAGCAAAGCAAAGCAAAGCAAAGCAAAGCAAAGCAAAGCAAAGCAAAGCAAAGCAAAGCAGCTTCATTTATATACTGCTTTATACCACATTATGGGGTGTCTAAGCGGTTTACAACTATAAGCTCATTGTCCCCCAACAGTTGGGTACTTATTTTAGCAACCTCGGAAGGATGCAGGCCTGAGTCTAGCCTGAGCCCTGGCTAGTATTGAACTTGCAACCTTGTGGTCTATGAGTGAGTGGCTACAGTACAGGCATTTAACCACTGCAACCAGGGCTCTGCAGGACCTGAGCACAGCTGCTGATAGGGAGTCTTGGATGTGTCTCATTCACAAGGTTGCCAGAGCAGTTAACTAGAAAAACTAAGCCTTGGGTACTATGCAATTTGACTTGGGACTGATGAATGGGTGCCATTTTGCTACCGCAAAATGTTTTGGGTTTCCCTTCAAGGGAAGTTTAATCTTAAAGGTGTCCCTATTCAGAGACTTTCAACATACAAGTGCTTCTCAGTTTACTGCCATGCTCACAAATAATGTGTATATACAGCTTTTTACACTGATGTACATGGCTAAGAGTAGATTTGAGCCCAGGTCCAACATAATGTATTCCACACAAGACTGGCTCAGCAAGATTTCATTCTCTCATCCAAATCCTATTTTTCTTGCCAAGTTTACATGGTGATTAGATCCCAAGTGATATTCCATCTAGGTACTTTTGACTTTCAAAGGTTTTAAAAGAGCTTTATCACATGAGAAAAAAAACCTGAAACATTGTGGGAGAGTGCTTCTCTGCATGTCATCACAGCACTTCTGTTCTGTTCTTGATGGAGATTATCAGAAAAGTTGTTAGGGGCTGAACAGACTGCCACTAAGGGGTGGAGGGACACTGCCCCTTTCCTTGCTGAATCGGGGTTGCGGGAACCGCATGCCATGGCCCCAATCTGGCGCTTCACCACTCTAAAAAGAGCCGTCAAAATGCCGCTTCTTTTTAGAGCGGCAAAAAAACACCCTTGCCATGGTGGAGGCAGCTTTTTGGCATTTCTTTGGCACAATGCATCTAAACACTGTGCTAAAGACATGCCCTTTCGCTGCCTGCCATCTGGTCAGGTGGGCAGCTTGACGGCAGCATTGAGTAGAAGTCAGGGTGGCCGGCATGTGGTCGCCACATCTCCACTCCACCTTCAGGCCAGCCTAAAGTGCTGGACTATTCAGCCCCTTAGTTATCTTACTTTACTGTCCAAAGATCCAACAATGCAAGCATTAAGATTGCAATGTTAAATACAACAGAAATAAATCAAAAATAAAACAACCAATGTAGAATATAGGTAAGCAAAATACACTACAATGTAAATATATAAAATCAGGGAAGGTTAGGGAAAATGGTAGTTACACATTTATTAAGCTCCCCTTTATTGACACAGCGTGATTGAATTGCTCTTATGATATACTCTTATGTTTGAATGTTTCTTTATCAGTCACAATGGTCATTAAGACCAGAGAGAGTGAAATACTAAAAACTGGCCAGGGTAACAGTCATAAAAACATATCTTTTGTTATGCTGGAAAAATCCACTTGAGAAAAGACATGCTTTTATAACCATCTCCCCCAGGAAGGAGAACAGAAGTGCTACAACAACATATGGAGAGGCATGGAGAAAGCTCCTACTCCCCCAATCTGTTTCAACTTTTCCTCCATGCAATGAGGCTCATAGATAACAATTTGCTGCAATCCTGTTGGTCAGAATAACAATGCTGATGTTGATGGTGGCAACATAGGCAGTAGCTCACAGGCAGGGGTAAAATGGCAGTGAGAAGTATAGGGAGTGTGGGAGACATATAGAAATTTGTCTCTGCCAAGACTAAAGGCTACTCTGCCAGCTAAGGAGGTAGTGGGACAAAGGAGACAATATTCTTAGCAGTCCCCTACTTCTACTGCACACTGCAGAAAAAAGTGCACTATGCCAGTGTAACAGAGCATTATGCAGCATAAGTCACCACTTAAGCATGCTGGTCCATATGTGCACTGTTTTGAAACAAGTGCGTGTGTTCTATTGCTGCTCCAGCCTTATGTCACTTGAAGCTCATCTCTGTAAAAACAACAAATGGTTCACTTCTTGTTCTGTTCACACCAAATATGCAATGCTGCAGGGATCTCTCCATGACACAGGTCTGCATTTCAGTTTTTGTTTAGTCTCTGTGGCATGGTTCAATCAAATATGATAAAGTGTTTGTAAATACATTTCTTTTCTTTTTTAAAAAATCATCTGTTTGCTTCACCATTGATGGGAAACAGAATCGACATGACTGACAAATTTGAAATGATTCCCCTGATGTTTTGTTTCTATCATTCAATCACATTTTATAAAAATAGAAATGTCCTCTGTGTGTGTGTGTGTGAACGTGCACACACACACACACACTCATACTTCCAAGTCATTTCCTACTTATTATGCCTTTTCTGGCAAGATGTGCTCAGAGGGGATTTGCCCTTGCCTTCTTCTGAGGCTGAGAGAGTGTGACTTGCCCAAGATCATCCAGTGGGTTTCCATGGCAAGGATTTGAACCCTGTTCTCTAGAATCCTAGTTGAATGTTTGAACCACTACACCATGTTGGCATGCTAATAACCTATTTTGATTTATTTCTTTCAATTGTACGTCCAGCCTAGTTCAAAGTTTCTCAGCTGGAAAGCAATACTAAGTACACAAACTATAAGTCAAACTGGCTATAGTAGAAAGGCTGGGGGATTCTGGAGCTTTATTCCCCCCCAAAAAAACTTTTAAAATTTCTGGTGTAATGGTGCAGAAACCTTAATTCTGACCATATGCTGGCAATAGTTTCTGTCAATGGAGACCGAGGCTTAAAATAAGACTTAGCATGATTCTTTCATGGCTTGATGGTCTGAACTTTTCAGAAGTGAAATAGCAGTGTTTCCCAGAGAAGGGAAACTTGTCTGAAGATAAAGAAGGAAATTTCTACTGACTTTCTCATTCTGTAGCATTTTGCTCTTATCTATGAGAAGTCATGCTCCAAAAAAGACAAACCTTCCTTTGAACCTCAAGAAGTATTGGTACAAAAGGTTATGCCATAATAAAACCTGTTAGTGGTACAAGAGTCTTTTTCTGTTTGTTTGTTTTGGTGTGACAGACTAACACAGCTACTCTCCTGGAAGATGATGATCAGGCAGTTGATTGTGATGGTGTTGATGAATTAGAACAATATTGCCATGGGAGCATGAAGCAGAGATGGCTTTTCAGGAAAAGTGGCTGATTTGGTGTCACTTGTGAGCAGTGGTCAATGACTTTACAATTGCATCTTGTTTCAAAAACATTGTCGCTTCAAGTTTCACAAACTTCTAAGAGATAAATGTTTCCATCCTTGAGGCAACAGTTTACCTGTAAGGATGTTACCTGAGCAGCTGTGTTTCCTTGCTAAACCACCTGTGAATTGATTCCCAGGAGGGAAAGATTAAGATAAGACCATATATTTACAACACCTTCATCCATCACTGTACTTCTCTTCTTAGCTTTTTATAGAGCTCTTCAGAAGTACAATTAAAAGGAAGGGATGGTCAGTATATGGAGTACTGTAATGTTTGAGCACTCATGGAATCCTAATGTTTTTCAACTGCATAAGCATGGACTGCTGACTGTTTTCTTTCTAGGGCATCTGCTGAAGAGTTGGCTACTAGTAGTACAAAGCTTTCTGTCTTAAGGCCCATCAAGGTATTGGAGAACACCTCAAAGCCAACTGAGAACAAGTAAGGCAAACCTCAATATGGAACCAACCAAAATGCCACAAATGTACACAAGATGGTGGGTTCTCCAAAACTCTTCCTCAGGATAGATTGTACAAAAACATAAGAAGTGGAAGAAGAGATAGAAACGTCAGATGTTGTGGCCATCAGATGTGCAGTCCAAATCAGTTTTCAATCTTGCAGGCATTCCACAGCAGACAGAAATGTCTAGTCCAGGGACAGGCAACCTTTTTGAGACCTGGGCCGGTCTCCCGTAGCCCAGGTCTCGGCTGGGCCGAGGGGGGGGGGGCGAAGGGTACATATTCTGCAGAATTCCCTTCAGAGACCATCTCATCAAAATTGCTACTCTTCAGGTACTTCATAAAAAGTTGTAAAAAAAGTTTTACTTCGAAATGGATTTGGAGTGAAATTGTTTTTAATCTCTTTTTATGATGCAAGCTGTCTGCTGCACCTTTATTACTGGCAACCAGTTTTAGCTGTTGAGTATCTTCTTAGGAAAAAAATTGCACTGCTATTTTACATTTGATGATGATATCTTTCATATTAAGCATTTATGGTTGGGAAGGACTGTGGATACCATCAGTGCTGAGAAAGGAACATATGACTCTCAGTTCTGTCATAATTAAATAATAAATGTGTTTTTAATCTTTAGGCTTTCCACATCTTGGCAGACAGCTGCTTCCCAGACATCTCACCCTGTCTTTATGATTCTATTTATTATAGTCCCTTTAACACTGGAATGAGCAAGTTCTGGGGGTTTGGGGGTCAACTTTCACTCCTCCAGGATCTCTTGTGAACATTTCAACTACGAAGATTGGGACACGTGTGGCCAAGCAACATCACAGTGAGGTCAAAGTAACAAAAGTGATTAATGAAGAAGAAAACACAAGCTAGGAGAAACTGTAAAAGGGCAATATTACGCTGTCTCCTCTCCCTCCTCCAGAGTTAACTGAGTTTAGACTATTTTTGCACTTTTAACTCAGTTGGCAGGAATTGAAGTAAGCTAAAGACAAAGGGCAAAGTGGGAGGAGGAGAGAGAAACTGGGACATTTTAAAAGTAGCTGAAAAATGGGATGACAGAGGATTTATTGGGACTGTCCCTGCCAAATTGGAACAGTACGAGCATATACAGCAGCCCACTCCCCAAAATATCAAAGCCGGAAGTGATAGCATTGTACTTCTGATACACGCTGAGTTGAAATTCAGTTTTTCTAGACCATTTTGATGTGCTATGTCTAAGTTCTTCTCAGAGTCATGAAATTCAAGTTTCTATAAGTATCTTGGTTTTCCCTGCATGCTATTTGTTTGTTTGTATACAGCTTTTCCCCCAGTCTGAGACTCAAGTTGGCTTACAGGTTTAATAGTGATACAGCTCAAGAGTTTACACACAAAAGTTAAAAAGCTAATTAAACTGTCAAAAAAAGCAATAAAAAAAGAAATCATCAGAAAAGATCAAATAAGGCAACACAGCCCTGAGCAGTCAGCTTTAAAATGTTTGCCGAAATGAAAAGGATAGCAAGGAAAAAAGTGAGGCTATATAAACAATGGTGCTGTGTGTGGTGTTGTTTTGCATTCAAGTCCTTTTCTACTTATGGTGAGGATAAGGCAAATCTAACACAGGGTTTTCTTGGCAAGTTTCTTCAGAGAGAGTTTGCCATTGCCATCCTCTGGGGCTGAGAGAGTGTGACTTGCCCAAGGTCACCTTGTTGATTTTCATGTCTGAATAGGGGTTTGAACCATGACCTCCAGGGTCATGGTCCAATACTCAAACCACTGTGCTACACTGGCTTTCCCATACAGCTCATTATAAAAGGCCCTTTCTTCCTGAATAACCAGCCTTCAAAGACCTACCTACTGAAAAGCCCTGGAGAAACACAGAGGTCTTCACCTGGCCATAGAATAATAGCAAGGAGGGAGTCTAATCTTTCTGGGAAGGGATTTGCAATGCCTGTGGGCAGCAACAGAGAAGGTCCTCTGTGAGACAGCAAAAAGGACCTCCTCTATCTCAAAATACAAGTAGTCTCATAGAAGAGGATACAGTTCTTCAGATATAGAACCTGAGCTGTATTTTTGTTGTTGCATTTATGTCGATCTCAACCCATGGTGACCCTATGGATAAGACATCTCCAGGCCCCCCTGTCCTCTACTACTCTGCCCAGCTCCTATAAACTCATATTCCTGGTTTCTTTAATAAAGTCCATCCATATAGCATGTGGGCATCCTTTCCTTCTACATTCCCTCCACCTTTCCTAACATTATTGTCCTTTTCAACGATTCATGTTTTCTCATGATGTGTCCAAAGTATGACAATCTAAGGGGGGATGCAGACGGGCAGCCATGGGCCGCCCTGGGAAGTGGAGGATTAGGGACGAGGCCCCAATGCACCCTTTTGCCGGCCCTGAAAGAAGCGCTAAAATGCCGCTCCTTCCAGAACCGGCAAATAGGGCGCTTGAAGAGCTGCCGTGCGGCTCTTTTGCATTTCTTCCAGTGCAGCATGTAAAAATGCTGCGCTGGGAGGATGTCTTGACAGCGCACGACGTGCGTAGCAGTGCGTGCCGTGATGACGTCCTCGGGAAGGGGTTGCGGCACCTGGCATGTGGATGCCCCTCCCCTTCCCTGCTTCCAAGATGGCGCAAAGCGCTGTCTATAGAGGCCCTAAATCTTGGCTTCTAGGGATATCTCTGGCTTGATCTGTTCTAGGACCCATTTGTTTGTCCTTTTGGTTGTCCATGGAATCCTCAGAACTCTTCTCCAGCATCACATCTGAAATGCATTGATTTTCCTCCTATCTTCTTTTTTTGACTGTCCAGCTCTCACATCCATACATGGTAATAGAGAATACTATGGCTTGTATGATTCTGACTTTTGTGCTGAGTTGTATGTCTTTGCATTTTAGGATCTTTTCTAATTCTTTCATAGCTGCCCTCCCCATTCTTAATCTTCTTCTGATTTCCTGGCTGCAGTCCCCATTCCAATCAATGTTTGATCCTAGATATGAGAACTCTTTTACTATTTCAATTTCCTCATTGTCTAATTTGAATATGTGTTAATTCTCTGTGGAAGATTTTCACTGGCACACCACAAGAATCTCATATTTCCCTCTATGAAACATAGGCTGCATTTAATAACAAACCTGGCTGATGTTTACACACATTTACACAGCCTAATGAGTAACCTGGTTTCCTGTCCTGTTTACATCCTCTGACCTTTGAGCCTGACACAGGGAAATAGCATCTTCTGCCAGTTAATGAGTGATGGACAGCATCGAGGACCCTGTAAACAAGTTGCTAATAAAAAGGAAGGGGGAAAACACCCCCTCAAGCATTGCACCCCCATTCCTGTCTCGTCTCGTGTCATTCCTGCATAGAATCCCAACAATTCTCTATAGTCATTATTTTTGTTTTCTTTATGTTCAACAGTAAGCCT
>CM034701.1:368029581-368049098 GCA_020142125.1 Phrynosoma platyrhinos | reverse complement strand
AGGTGGATGTGTGTCTATTTAATTAGCAATCCATTGTCTGCAGGGAAATCCCCTGATCCTGGATGGTATGATTTGTATGAATTGAGTGTTGATTTTGATGTTCCTCAGGACTGGTAGCCAAACTTTTTTTACTTTCAGTGTCAAAGTTTGGCTACTGATCTTGAAGAACACCAAAATCAAGACTCAGTTCATGCAAATGAACACCACCCAGGGTCAAGGGGTTTCCCAGCAGACAACAGATTGCTAATTAAATAGACACACATCCACCTTGCATATCCTCCCACCCTGAGGTCTGGCAATTCAACAACAGAATAACACAGAGACTAACATGTAAATCACTTCTTTCTATGGCTATGGATTCTCCTCTAGTGAAGCCACAGCTCTGTTTGAATGTATAATTTTTTTCAAGAGTTGGGAACTCAGATAAGATGGAGGGCCAGATCCCTCACCTCCAAGCCCTCCATATGTCAAGGTATGGCTAGGTCCCACTGAGGTCACTGACATCACTTTGTATAGACTGCATGCAACCTGCTCATAGTGAAACCAACCATCCACACCCACCAGCAACCAATATCTGAATTGGATGGAACTTTCTCTACCCCTTTCCTTTCCCCATGAAGGAGGACATGGGAGAGGCCAAGCCTTTTGAAGATCAAAATGGCCACTGCAGGGCCATTCCTGCATCTATTGCGTGGAAGGAAGATGGAGGTAGGAATCATGTGGGCTTCTAACACCATTGGACCACACTCCCCAAGAACTCCTACCAGTGCTGCCAATAGTGATAGACACTGGCAGTTGCCATTCAACAACATCTGGCAGGCTCATAGTCCCCACCCCTAGTCTAGAAGGACATATCACAGGTGGCACTCCTAGGAGGTCACCAGCTGAGCGTGGGTTGTCCTTTCTACCATTATCTCTTTTTTGCTGCTGTTCAGCTGGCAATTCCAGAACTTTTTCTCTTTTTTGTGATATATTTCCTGTTTTTGTTTTTGTTGTTGGCCATTCATACTGAACTCATAGTGGTGTTATGCACTCAAATCCCAGTTGATGTGGAATATATGTAGCAGGGTGCTATTACATTCATGCATTGCTTGGACATTCCTATAGGCATCTGGATGAAAATTGCAGGAAGATAATTCTGAATAAGGTTGGCCTTTGCATCAATCTGAAGAGGGCACATCTGTTCTTAAATCCAATTGAAATTTAATCAAGTTTATTTCTGAATAGATGATTGCATTGAAACTTGCAGAGGGAAAAACATACAAAATTGTATCCAAATATATCTGGGTGCAAGGTGTGTGTATGTGTATGTGTATATATATAGCACCCAAATTTGATGACATCCAGGAGGCCAACTAGATTAAAAAGGATAATTGTGAAAAGCAGTTGTTGTGCAGATTAGCAGAGAGCTTTTCTCCTCCTTTGGGGGAAGTCAGCAAATTGCATGATGATGTCTAATGCTTTATCCAAGCAATCATCACTGAAATCCCCTTGTCATGCAAAGCACTCAACTGTCTCCTTCATCAGTTTCATCAATGGCTGGGTGAATGGACTTCAAAAACGGCCCCCATTGTGCATGGAAAGGCTTTTCAAGTGTAAGAAGGGGGAGAAAAAGAATGCTTTCCCATCGTTGCTGGGAAGATGCCAAATATCTTTAGCAATTCACCCAGTTAATATGTATTGACTAGTCATTGAAATGAATCTAATCACTCTTTAAATGGTGGGGAAGAGAAGCTCTTTAGATTTAAAGGAAGGGGAGGACTCTAGTCTCTTTTGGGTACATTTTTCTTTTCTTTTCTTTTCTTTTCTTTTCTTTTCTTGTATGCAGGCTGTTGAGATAAACAAGCTCCATCCATGACTTTACTCAGGAGATGCAAGTCATATTATTTTCAGAGCTGCAGGAGGAGATGTCATCACTACTATCATGATTTTTTATGGTTCAAGCCAAAGGGCATGTCAAGTATGAACTATGACAGATGAATACAGTCATGCAAAGTAACATTTCAACCCCTCAAAAAAGCAGGGATAGATAACCCAAATGTGATAGAAGCAGTCCTTCTTAAAAGTCCAGCCACCACAGTTTACAGGGCCTGTTTATGAATTATTATTATTATTTTTTTGCTGCCAAAACCAAAAGAGCCACCTTGGGCATTACAAAGGCATTTAGATTACTCAAAAGCAAAGAAAACAATTTCTGTGACAGCAGATTACTCATGTTCCTCCCACAACAGCAGATATGTTATGTAGAGTTATCTGTGCAGAATCCTAAAAGTATGAAAAAGGTTGTTTTCTCTTGAGGCATCTATAAATCATTTCATTTAGATAATGTCTTATGGTTTTAGTTTAAAAACGTAGCCCTGTTAGTTTTTTGTGATTATCAATGTAGATGTCATTTATGATGGAGGCCATGTGAATGAAAAAGAAAGAGTACTACAATATTGATTGAACATAAAGATCTGAAGAAGAATTATCAGGTCAAAATGTCTAGTTCAAGATCCCAGGAATGGATTTTATCATCTTCTTGTTTAAGTTGCTTGTATCATTACTGTAATCACATCTGGATTTTCTGTATCAGCATATTCAGTTATTCTGGAATCTATTATTCTAATTTCTCTATTGTATACCACATTGTGTGTTACATGTCTCTTTTAAAACACATAAAATTGGTTATTTTGAGATTTTGTAAATAGTCTTGATTATTGCACTATACATCTTTACATTTCAAAGTACATTCCTTGATCCATTTGGAGGTATTGTGTTTTGACTTTATGTCAGGTTATGTCAACACCAGCTATTTCCCCTCACAATTCTGAAAAGTTGGTTTCTCAGTGACCCACCCTGTGGCCTACTGTGATGCGCTCCCCACTTAAATGGTATGATAGCCTGTTCTTCTAGGATGGCTGAATTAAACAGTGCATGTACCAACTATAGGACCATAGCACTGAGCTCTGTTGCAAGCAAAATCATGCTCAAAATTCTCCTGCCATACATGGACAGAGAAATCCCAGCGGTTCAATTGGGGTTCAGGAAAGGAAGAGGTACTAGAGACCACATTGCAAACATACAATGGCTAATGGAGAGCACTAGGGAATTCCAAAAGAAAATCAGCATGTGCTTTATAGACTATAGCAAAGCCTTTGACTGCATAGATCATGAAAGGCTATGGAGCACCCTTAAAGAGTGCCAACACATCTGATAGTCCTGAAATGGAATCTGTACTCAGGACAAGAGCCTACTGTCAGAACAGAATATGGAGAAACAGAATGGTTCCCAATTGTCAAAAGGGTCAGACAAGGTTGCATCCTTTCACCGTATCTTTTCAACTTGTATGCAGAGCATATTATAAGAAAAGTAGGCTTTGACACAGAAGAAGGAGGAGTGAAAATAAGAGGAAAGAATATCAACAATCTAATACATGCAGATGACACCACAGTACTAGCAGAAAACCTCACAGACCTGGAACACCTACTAAGGAAGATCAAAGAAGAAAGTGCAGAGGTAGGCTTAATGTTGAACCTAAAGAAAACAAAAATAATGACCACTGAAGACCTTCACAAGTTCAACCTAGACAATGAAGAAATAGAAATGGTAAAACAATTCTTATACCTGAGATCACATATTGATAGAAACAGGGACTGCAGTCAGGAAATCAGAGAAGATTAAGAATGGGGAGGCTGGCTATGAAAGAACTAGAAAAGATTCTAAAATGCAAAGATATACAACTCAGCACAAAAGTTAGAATCGTACAAGCTATTGTATTTCCTATTACCATGTATGGATGTGAGAGCTAGACAGTTAAGAAAGATGATAGGAAGAAAAGCAATTCATTAGAGATGTGGTGCTGGAGAAGTGCTGAGGATTATGTGGACAGCCAAAATGACAAACAATTGGGTCCTAGGACAGATGAAGCTGGAAACCTCCCTGGAAGCCAAGATGTCCAAACAGAAGCTGTCATATTTCAGATACATCATGAGAAGAGAGGAGTCACTGGAAAACACAATAATGCTGGAAAAGTGGAGGGAAGCAGGAAGAGAGGAAGGCCACATGCCAGATGGATGGACTCTATTAAGGTCACAGGTATTAAGGGGTTGCAGGAATTAAGCAGAGCAGTGGAGGACAGAGGGTCTTGAAGATGTCTCATCCATAAGGTCAACATGGGTCAAGATTGACTTGAGGGCAGTTAGCAGCAACAACAACAACAACAAATTACCATAAATACAGGGCCAGCCCTGCCATTAGGGAGAATAAGGCAACTTCCACAAAGCAGCAGATGCTGAGGGAACACAGTGGTTGCTCCCTGTGGATATTGCAACTAACCATTATCCAGCCACTCCCTACTGTTACAGGACAGCTCACTCTACATGCTCTAAACCAGGGGTAGGCAACCTTTCCCCTTTAAGGGCCAAAGGACTTCAGCTCCCAGAAGCCTCAGCCATGTTGGCCAATAGTCCCATGTTAACCAATAGCTCCTGGGATTCTGGGAGCTGAAGTCCCTAGGCCCTTAAAGGTGAAAGGTTGCCTACCCCTGCTCTAAACTAATGTGCTGTCCTCAGGTGACATGGGGCACATTCTCCAGTCACTAGTGTTGAAGTAAGATTCAACAGCCAGTCTACTTTACTTCTGTATGGGCAATTGGGAACAGTGTATCTTGCCCTTTGTTTCTCCTTTTTCCTTGCCCAGCAAAGCTAACCCTATCATGAAGCAGAGTGAAGTCTACCTTGAGGGGGCAATGGGAAAATAGGCATGGCAGTGAAGACAGGGCTATGAATGCCCCACAGACTTCTCCCAGATGCATACTCCTAGGATCCTCTTAGTATACATATCAAAGTTCATCCATCTAGGTTTCCTAGTCTTGGATTTGTGGCTCAGAAAAGTAGACACACATCCTCTTTTATTCTTATGCATATAAGGTAAAGGTAAAGGTATTCCCCATTGACAAGGTTGTCAAGTCGTGTCTGACCATAGAGGGCAGTGCTCATCTCTGTTACTAAGCTGAAGAGCCAGTATTGTCAGTATTGGGCAAGTCATATTCTCTCAGGGCCAATACAGATGGCCTGAAAGGGTGGCATAGAGCCACCCCTGGGAGTGGCGGATCGGGGTCATGGCAATCACATGCTGTGGCCCCAATCCTCCTTTTTGCCACCCTCAAAAGAGTGGCAAAATGCCGCAAAATGCCACTTTTTTGGGGGTGGCAAAAGCCCACCTTTTCAGCCAGCACCATGTTTTTTTTTTGTGTGCCCTTTTGGCACATCGTGTGTGCATGCTGTGCCAAGAGGGCATCCTGATGCCATGTGCCATGCAGGGACACGGCATCAGGACAGCAACTCCATCCCCAGGCTGGCCCTTTAGGCCGGTCTACATCCCCCCTCAGTCTCTGGAAGGCAAGGGCAAAATTCCTTGGAACAAATTCTGCCAAGAAAACACAGTGATAGGTTCACCCTAGAGTCGGCATGAATCAGAAATGACTTGACACACAACAATCAAGAATATATGAGGAAGGAAGAGAAGGAGACAGCAATGAATTTGAACAAAAGAGCAAATTTAGTATGCAGATATAGAGTTTCATTTCAGTTGGGGTGTGTGTGTTTAAGCTGGACCCTGTGGTTGGGTGATTTTAAAAAAAATTAGAACAGAATATTGATGTAATCTGCCAAAATACTAGGATACTTGAGGGGATCTCCATCTTCTGACAAGTGAATGAAATGATAATGTGGTTTTCAAATTCTCTTATTGTTTGTGATAGATTCAGGGAAGAGTTGCACAACACTTAGCCTGGAGGCTATATACCCTCTCCCCATTTCTGTGGTTCCAATATCACTGAACCCAACAGTTGTCACTGGTGAGGAAAATACATATTTTTTTCTGTTAAAAGTAAGCAGAACTGGACTGTTGGAAAACTCCATAAATTGCAATGTTCCTCTTTTGGGAACTGTGTATCCCATGGGCTAAATGCAACATTGGTAGGGGGATATCCATGGTTCCTCAAGCATCCTAGTATTTTGCCAGATGACATCACCATTTCTGTTCTAATTTTTAAAAAATCACTAACCACATGGTCCAGCTTAAACACCTCCCCCAACTGAAATGAAACTCTATATCTGCATACATACATTGGAGCATACATATCTTGCTCCTTTGTTCAGATCCCATTGAACCCCAGAATACTCAGTACCCTCCCCCATTTTTGACTGAAAAAATATTTTTGGGCAAAAAAAAATTACTTGCATGGATTTCACAAAACAGTGTGGGGTGTGGGGAGCACTGAAACAAGCCTCCTTCCAAAACATGACTGTGATAGTGCATTGCAGCTACCTGGAGCTTTGGAGGAGCCCGAAATGAGACGCTCTGTGTTGGAGTATGGAGCCTGTCTACCACTTTGTTGTTTTTCTTTTTGTTGCTGTTGCTGTTTTTGTTGCTGTGTATCTTATTTCTGATTTCTGTGCATCTGATTTCTGATTTATGGCACCAACTAAGATGAACCTCCGTAAGGTGACACTATCACAGGGTTTTCTTGGCAAGATGTTCAGAGGGGGTTTGTCTTTGCCTTAGCAATAGCAAGTACATTTTTAAACTGCTTATCAGTGCACTTAAGCACTCCCTAAGCTAATTGCCCCCAACAAGCTGGGTACATATTTTAGCAGCCTCGGAAGGATGTCAGGCTGAGTTCATCCTGGAGCCCTGGGATTGAACTCACAACCTGTGGCTGCGAATGGCTGCAATACAGGTTTTACCAATGGAACACCATTTAACCACTGCACCACCAGGGCTCCCTGAGGCCAAGAGAGTATGACTTGCCCAAAAGGTTTCCATGGCTGGGGAGGGATCTGAACCCTGTTCTCCCAGTATCCTAGTCCAGTGCTCAAACCACTACACCATTCTGGCTCTCATATCCACCGCTACTCTAAAGCAAGATGCAGAACTATGCTTTAGTGAAAGGGTGCCTTCTCTCTCTCTCTCTCTCTCTCTGTATGTGTGTGTGTTTATAGCTGAAAGTTAACTTCAGTCACTTCTGACTTTGGGTAAAAAAAAGAAAACACCACATTTTTCTTGGGGTGTGGCCTATGGCAAGTTCCAAGGGATGTGTAAAATTTGTCTCCTAGACCAATTCAGGTTGTTTTACTGGAAGTCCAGTAAATGAGGCAGATAATTAAGTACACTCTGGATACTTCTTCCTTGGTCTTTGGTGAAGGTCCAATATCCCTTTAGCATAGTGGTTCTTAACCTTGTTTGGATCATAATGCCTTGGCAATCTGATGAAAGCTATGGACCTCCACTTCAGAAAAATAAACTTTAACCCAATTTCCAAAGTAACATGAAGGTTATAGAAAGCAAGGGTGGCGGTGGAGGGAGAAACATGTTTTTGCCCAGTCTACAGACAGAAAAATAATTTCCTTGGAAGACTGTTTTCATTTCTAATTAAAGGTCAACAGTTCAATCTTATGGATACCTGTACTGTGTATCTAAGCTTTGTTGTGTACTAAGCTTTGCTGAGTTGAATGGTACTATACAGAATGGTTGCATTTCAGAGAAGAAGATCTCTTGTTAAAGTGTCACAAGTTGAACCAGCATACGTGGAAAAAAGCACCACCAAAATTTCACAGAGCTTATTCCTGAGTATTTCTGCACAGGACTGTGCAGTCAAGCTGATCCTTATACGTAATAGTATCGTGCTGTGTAATGCTACTTTATATATATATATGTACACAGATCGTCATGATGAATTACATTTCAGAAAAACAGTCAAGGACATGAGGAGGACTAAGGGACACATTATTTTATTATTCATACAGCACTAACAAAATGTCTAGAGAAGTTATGGTCTCCATGCCCTGAACTTGATAGAGACCATATACACTGAAACCACTGTATTATCTTAAAACTGAAAGGGTTATTGATGAATCTGTAAAACAAAACAAAACAGTTAATTGCCTGGGACTTCAGTATTAAACATTTGTGTCAGCTTGACCTGTTGATGTCACATTCATACAATGCCTCAATAGCATCATGATGGTGTTCCATTGGTAAAACCTGTAGTTAACAATCTGGTGAAGCATGCCATATGATCATGCACCAAGATACCATTAATCAATTGGCAATCCTGTTAGCAATTATCTGACTTGTGTAAATTGATGCTGTATTGAGCCCAAACAGGTTTTCTGCTCTTGTTAAATTTCCCAGGGGAACACTGGTGGAGTCAATGTGTCTGTATCCGAAGGCAGTTAGACAACAGTCAAATAACCAATAACTAACAAACTAGTCCCCCATTGATCCCAAATGGGACCTAGGATTGGTGTTACTGGAGAAAATACACGCTAGCTCTGATGTCATATGTTTCACAGTGGAATGGCTTTTGGAATGATCCCCATAAAGTGATATGTCTGGACATTGTTAAACATTAATAGAGATAGTTCATGCAAGACTGTGGAGTAAGATTCCTGCTCCCCTCTGATTCCTTCTTATGCATATTTCCTGATAAAGGTCAGGAAAATGTTCCCATTTATGAAAAAAAAAGAAAAAGAAACCTGACATGGTAGATAATGTGGAGAGTATAGATCTAGTCCTGTGTAATAATCAGACATGATATTGCAAAGATGAGCAAACTAGTAGAATACAACATTTCTTTATTTAGGATATTTTTAACTTTTAACCTAAAGCCACTGCTGGTCCCAACTAGAGTAGCCCCACTGAGTCAATGGGATTTACATGCATGGTTACTTGCTGCTGATCTAGTAGTTGTTCTTTAGTTGGGACTAGCAACTGGATTTAGGCCTTTGTCTTTAATATTTCTTGATAATCCATATTTCTTTGCTATATGAATCAGTTTGTCATTTCTTGTAAACTTGCATCTTCTTATCTTCTTTTCATCTTTTACATAGAAGAAAATATGCTGATGGAAGGACCCATGCTGTGTTTATTAGTAATTACTGGTAACATTTTAAGCCCATGACACTCTTTCTCCTGAGCAATGTAGACCCCCTCTTTCCCTACAAGATACCTCAGGTAAAAAGAAAATAATTGGCCCAAGGTCACCTAGCAAGATTCATGGGTCTAGAAACCATGCCCTATGAGCAGAGACTTAGGGAGCTGTGTGTGTGTTAACCTGGAGAAGAGAAGATTAAGAGGTGATATGCCAGCTCTCTTTGAATATTTGAAGGAGTGTCATATAGAAGATGGAGATAAGCTTGTTTTCTGCTTCTTCAGAAAACAGGATCCAGAGCAATGGATTCAAACTACAGGGAAATAGATTGCACCTCAACATTAGGAAGAACTTTTTGACAGTAAGAACTGTTTGACAGTGGAATACATTGTCTTGGAGTATGGTGGAGCCTCTTTCTTTGGAGGTTTTTAAACAGAAGTTGGATGATCATCTGTCAGAGGTGCTTTGATTGTGTATTCCTGAATGGCAAGGGCTTGAACTGGATGGCCCTTCTGGTCTCTTCCAACTCTATGATTCTATGATTCTATGGTTGGGTAATGTCAATCTCTCTGGTCATAGCCCATAGTATCTTGCAACCGTTATACTGTTTGTTTGCTTGTTTATTTTCTATGCTGCCTTTCTCCCAAATTGGACCCAAGGTGGCCCACAAAAGATGTTTAAAAACAGCAACAACAACATCAGCAACAAAACAGAACAATTTTAAAACACAGATGTTGTATCTCTTCTGGCAGGTTATTCCACAGTCTGGGGGCAGCAGACAAAAAGTCCTCTGGGAAACCATTGCCAGTCTAGTCCTGGCCATTTGGAGCAAACACTTCTCAGAGGACCTGAGTGTACAGGATGGATTGTATGGGACAAGGTGATCCTGTAGATAACCTGAACCCAAACTGAGGTGCTAAACCTATCTTGGAGGTAGGTTTCAGCACGTTGGAGAGCTCCTTTGCATGTCAAGCTAAATCCCAGACTGGATCCAGCACCCCACTGACATGGGAGCCAACTGTGACCACTGCTTTAAAAGATCAGACAGTAGGTGATGGAAACAAGCTGGGCTAGAGTGCTTGCAAAACCAAGGTAAGGTACAATCGAACATATAGCAATAGCAAGTACATTTCTATACCACTTATCAGTGCACTTAAGCACTCCCTAAGCAGTTTACAATGTGTAAGCCAATATTGGGTTTAGATGGGCAGAAAACCTGGCCTGGTGTCTGACTGTGATGGCTATAAATTGGTGGCTAAACACAGCCAAATTGTATTGTGCCAGATTAGTAATTCATTAATTTTAGAAATGGCTCTAAAGACAGGATGCAGTTCTACAGATGTTCCCTAGCTAGGTTTACTGTACGTCTTTTTTTGGATAAGACAAATTTCTGCATTTCTATCACCCAGGGATAAAGTTGTTGCCTTGCATGTATTTATTTATCATACAGGTTGTCTCACCCTTATCCAAAATTCTGAAATCTGAAACATTCCCAGATCCAAAATTGTCCATATGGTTGGCTGAGATAGTGGCACTCTTTGCTTTTGAATGGTTAAGTGTACGCAAACTTTGTTTCATGTACAAAATTATTACAAATATTATGTATAAAATTATATTCAGGCTATGTGTATAAGGTGTCTATGAAACATAAATGAATTTTACATTTAGACTTGGGGCCCATTTCCAAGATATCTCATTGTGTGAATGCAAATATTCCAAAATAAAAAAAATAAAAAAATAAAATAAATATAAAATAAATATAAATAAAAAATAAATAAATCCTAAATCCAAAACACTTTTGGTCCCAAGCATTTCCAATAACACAACCTGCAAAACCTTAGCATTCAGCTTCTTTCTCCCTTTACTTTACAGAATCTAAAAAGGAAGGAAACAAACAATTGAATTGACAAAGCACTTCTTTCTGAAGCCCCAGGCTGCATCTGCATTGCAGAAATAATACAGTCTGACACCACTTTAACTGTTATGGCTCAATGCTATGGAATTCTGGTAGTTTTATGAGACATTTAGCCTTCTCTGTCAGAGTCAAAATAATTCCCAGAATTCCATAGCATTGAGCTATGGCAGTTAAAATAGTCTCAAACTGCATTATTTCTGCAGTGTGGATGTAGTCCCAAGAGAGCTGCTCCCAGGCAATATTGTGTAGCAAGAGCTTGGTAAAATGGTGGCGGAGGTGCTTTTTAAGACTACCATTCCTGGCCATGCTGGCTAGGGGATTCTGGGAGCTTTGCTTTGAAAAAAAAGTACCTTTATCAAGCTCTGAGAGTAGACAATAATGAGCTAAATGTCTGACACAGTTCAGAAAAAGATTTCCATGTACTTATGTTTGACACATTATTCAAAACAACAACGACATGGACCTGGGAAGCCCAGCAGGAGACAGATAAAGACATTAGCATTAGGTCAAATTCAGTTTATAATCCTCACAAATGCTGTCTGGAGCAACATCTTTATGATACAGGAGAGCAAGAGAGCCAGATGGGGAAGTGAGTTCAGGTTGGAAAAAGCTCTGTCCTCAGTACCTACCCGACATGGCACAGACTGGAGATACACAAGAGGAGGAACTTATGACAGAGTGAGAGGCCTCCAAAGCTCTAGTAGTCTGCCAGGCTTTTGGTTTTCAAAATGGTCTTTTGTCCTTTTTTGAAGAATGCTTTATTTCTCTTCTGTTGTTGTATTGTCATTTTATTGTACACCATTTTGGGGGATGTTGGTGGGAGAAATGATATTCACAGAATAAATAACTTAAAAAACATCTTCCATATATGGATGGTAGCAAGTTGTTGAGAGCATACTTAGGTCCAAAACACACAACAGAAATAATCCGGTTTGAGACTGCTTTAACTGTCCTGGCTCAATGCTACGGAATTCTGGGAACTGTAGTTTTGCAAGACACTTAGCCTTCTCTGCCAAAGAGCTTTGGTGCCACAATAAATTGCAGTTACCAGGATTCCCTAGCACTGAGCCAGGTCAGTTAAAGCAGTCTCAAACTGGATTATTTCTGCAGTGTGTTTTGGACCACAGATCTGCACTCCAGTAAACAGTGTCCTGAATTCACCCAGAGCTTGGGAAAGTTGCTTTTTGGGACCTCACTCCCAAAATCTCCCAGGCCATGTGGTGGTTTGGGTATTTTGTGAGTTGCAGTCTGAAAAACTAACTTTTCCAAGCTTAGATTGTTGGCTCTTCTGTAAATCAGCTGACCACTATTAATTAGGGATGAAGACATACACTCTGTGCATGCTCAAGGCATTGTTTTTAAATTGTTGCTTCACACTGACTATGATTCAAGTCTTCTTTTCTTCTTTCCCATTTGAAACAAACCAACAAATGCATTTGTGTGAAATAATTGAGATCAGCTGGTTTCATCAGATTCCATGCCAGACCCTGCTCACAAAGCCAGGCTTGTTCCTTGCCGTGTGTCATCTTGTTTTTATTTCCCTGGCAAAAAAGCCTGATGTTTGTTCAAAGGGGGCAACACTGACATCCTTCACACACACACACACACATGCACATGCACACATACTGTTTCTCGGAGTGGAGCAGTTTAATTAGCGGGTTTCCTAGAAGAGCAGTGCTGTGAACTTAATAGGTTGAGAGGCTTGGCATTTACCATACAGTTGTTCTTGCTTCAAACGTCACATACTGAGACAGATATGCAGAAGGCATATTACATTACAAAATATGGCTTGGTGAAGAATTGTATAGGACAGCTGTAGTTGGATAGTCGGATAGTCTGGAAACCAAGCCCTATGAGGAACGACTTAAGGAGCTGGGAATGTTTAGCCTGGAGAAGAGAAGGTTATGAGGTGATATGATCGCCCCGTTTAAATATTTGAAGGGATGTCATATTGAGGAGGGAGCTAGCTTGTTTTCTGCTGCTCCAGGGAATAGGACTCAGAATAACGAATGCAAGTTGCAGGAAAAGAGATTCCACCTCAACATTAGAAGGAACTTTCTGACAGTAAGGGCTGTTCAACAGTGGAACACATTCCTTTGGAGAGTGGTGGAGTTTCTTTCCTTGGAGGTCTTTAAGCAGAGGCTGGATGGCCATCTGTCAGGGATGCTTTGTTTGGGAGTTCCTGCATGGCGGGGGAGTTGGACTGGATGGCCCTTGTGGTCTCTTCTAACTCTATGATTCTATGATTCTATGATTGCAGGACGTGTTGCAGTCAAGGGCCTTTTAATGTGTGAAGCCAGGCAACCTTTCAAACTACACATATACAGTCACCCTTCTGTTTTTGCGGGGAATCTGTTCCAGATCCCCTATGTGAAAATGGAAAATTGCCAATATTCAAACCCCATTGGCTTGAATGGTGGCATGCACTGTGGGCACCCTCCATTTTGTACCCCTCCGTTTGCCACCTGCGAATGGGTGAGGGACGTGGACTCCAAGTCTGTGAAAACAGAGGGGCAACTGTATAGCATTATGATTCCACTTTAACCAGCATGGTTGCATCCTATGAAATCCTGTGACAGGGTGTGTAATGAGGCACTAGAACTCTCTGGCTGAATAGCTTAAATCCTTCTCTGAACTACAACTCCCAGGATTCCATAGGATGTTGCCATTCCAGTTAAATTTGAATCATAATGCTATAGCTGTGTGATGAGGCCTGTGTGGCCTGAAGAAGAGTGCCTAAGTGCTTCTCATGTGCTTTTTTCTGCCATGTGTAGAGGAAGAGAGCTTGAAGAAGTTACTTTTATGGGTTATAGCTTGCAGAAACCTGGAGTCTTTTGTGGTGGTCATGTCTGCTGGAGGTTACTGGGAGTTGTAGTTCAGAAATGTATCTCTGCCAAGCTCTGTTCATACACCGTGCATGATTTTAAAAAGAGCACGGAATGTTCCTAGCCATGATAGCTAGAGGATTCTGGGAATTGTAGTCCACAAAAGGTAACGTTCCCAAACGCTCTGTGTGTACTGTTTCTTTCTTTGTGTATGTATGTATTTAGTATTCCAGATGTGGGGTTGCATTTGATTTTCTCTGAGGCTGAGGTAACTTGCCCAAGGTCACTCAGTGAGTTTCCATGGCTCAGGGTGGATTCAAATTCTGGTCTCCAGTCATGGTCTAATCCACAGGGGTAGGCAACCTTTCCCCTTTAAGGGCCGAGGGACTTCAGCTCCCAGAATCCCAGGAGCTATTGGCTAACATGGGACTATTGGCCAACATGGCTGAGGCTTCTGGGAGCTGAAGTCCCTCAGCACTTAAAGGGAAAAGGTTGCCTATCCCTGAGTGCTTAAACCATTACACCATGTTGGCTCTTCCCCTGAGGCAGCTTACATAGAGCTAAAAAAATAAGTCATTATAATTAAAAGATTAAAAACAATGAAATAAGCTATGTGTCACACAGCACTAGTTTAAAACAGTCTTAAAGTATGTAAAACATAACCATGAAAATTAAAAGTCCAGTACATCAACATTAAATGACTCCTCTGCAGCAACCATTTAATAGCCAAAAACAAAAAGACCTTTGCTTACCTCCTATGGGAAGTTGTTCCACAGCTGGGGAGCAACCACCAAGAAGACCCTCTCACATATCTTCATTAAAGATGCCTGTGACAATGATGGAATAGATTAGAAAATCCTCCCCTGAGGATCTTAAAACCAGGGCACAGTCTAGCACAGTGCTTGTAAACTGTATTATCACTAAGAGGAATTCTGGAAGACAAATAAAATGTCAAGTCAAGATGGACCTACTGTCATTGAATGAGCAGAGGAAACCATTTTTTTCTCCAGCTTTTAGTAACTACAAGATTTTATTTTGCTTTATGCTGATCACTTGGTTTTGCTGCCTTTGAACAAAACTGGTTTTAAAAGGATGTTGACCAAATTTGGGAAGCTCTGCAAAGAGGAACAGTTGGTTATCAATCACTCTACTAATATCGTGGTTTTTTTTTTAGAGGAGAACCCCTAAGTGCATTTGGACACTCAATGGACATTGTTTAGAACAGGTGCACTCATTTAAATACCTGGGGCTGCACTTTGTTGAGAAATTCTTGGAAGCAACATTTGAAAGCCACCAAAATTAAGTGCCAGATCTACTGGGCAACTTTAAAAAGACTTTTCTACTCTAGAGGAGGAGTATAAATCCTGCCCTAAAGATTTTTTACAGCTAAAATTATTGCTCAAATGCAGTATGGAACAGAAATAGGAGAAGATGCCAAGTCTGCTTTGGCAATTTTGCAAAATAAATCCATGTGACAGATTTTGGGAATTCCACCAAGAGTTCCAGTGGCTCACCCTAGGGCTGAATTGGGTTCCCCCTTAATTGCAATTAGAAATGATCTATCTTTCTTAAGATTTTGGCACAGATTAAATGGACTTGATCACTCCCTCAGCAAACTGTGTTGGCTGGAAGAACTGAGATTTGGAGGGATGCAGTGGCTCAAGTGGTTAAGACGCTGACTCTGTTGATTTCAAGATCAGTAGGTTGGCAGTTCAAGGCCTGGGTAGGGTGAGCTCCTGTCACTAGTCCCAGCTTTGAAAGCATGCAAATGCAAGTAGATAAATAGGTACCACTTCTGTGGGAAGGTAAACAGTGTTCTATGCAATCATGCTGGCCACGTGATCACAGGGTACTCTCTCACAACGCTGGCTCTTCGGCTTAGTAACAGTGATGAGCATTGCCCCTACGGTTGTACATGACTTGACAACCTTGTCAACGGGGAATACCTTTATTTTACTTTTACCTTTATTCCACACTTTGTACAGGTCTTTGACTATATATAACATATATATATAATAAAGATGATGATGATGATGACGACAATGACTGATGATAAATTTGGAAGACAAATAAAATGTCTAGTCAAGATGGGCCTACTGCTATTGAATGAGCAGAGGGAACCATGGTCTGAGAGTCCAATAAAGTGCAATTAGCCCTATTTTTGCCCTCTCTGTGGGTGCATCTACACTGGCTACTTAATGCAGGCCCCTTCTGGAATATTATGCCCATGCTGTCCCCAGAACAACCACAATGCACCAGGCTGAATCAGGTGTGATGCAGTGTCATTATGCACATGGGCCAACTGGGCCAACATTACATTGGCTCTGCTGGCAGTCCACTGTTTTCTGAAACACCTCCTGCTCATGGGCAGAGGCTCCATTTATGCAGAAATGGGCACCTGATCAACAAGGAATCTGGCTGCCCAGTTCTGTCTTCAGCAGAAGCAGTGGCATACTGGGCAGGCTTTGCACTGAGCTTCTGCTCATGAGGAAGTGGTAGTGGTAGCAGTTCCAAAAACAGACCATCCCCTTTCTCTGATCTGCTCAGTGTGAGGAAGGGGGGTAGTGCATCTCTTGGTTTGTGGACAACTAGATTGGGATGAACTGGGTTTGATTTTCTTTACCCACTGCCTCAATTTTTTTTTGCCAGGCTACTTCTTGCTTTTTGTTAGTTCCTCAGAGAGGTTTAGTTCAGAAGAATCAAAGCACTCAGTCAAGAGTCATACCACTAGGCGAATTGGGTTATGCAGGTGTGTGTATGTTAGCACTCTCAGTAAATGATCCTCTTCATTTCTAAAATAAAGGATGCATATAACTTAAACCAGGCTCTTCTATATTTTTGAAATCTGGGGGACTTTAGAAAGTTGTAGAAACACTTAAAATCCATCTGTAGTAAAAAGCAGGAAGAAAACTTAAGGAAGTGAGCACAAATATTTTTGGACTTTTTGACATAGTTGGAGACAGGTTTCTCCTCTAATTTACAATTTTTTTTTGTCTCACCATTCACAATTCAAGTTTACAACACAGGAATGTTTTAGGGGTTTTACCAAACCTAAGCTATTATTTGCTAAGATGTGTTTCTATGCACATATTGAAATCTGTTCACTTGTATTGTTATTTTGCAAAAGTATGAGGAAGCTGAATTACTAATTCTTTAGAATAGTAGTTAAAGGACCAAAATACCCTAAAGGCAGACTGATCTCAGTCTGATCTTCAAAATAAGCAGCATCAGACCTGGTGAGTATTTAGATGGAAAAGCACCAAAGAAAATTAGGTACCAAGAATACCAGATACATACATACCAGGCGATATTTCAAAGGAAGTATACAACAGAGTATCTCTTGGTAAACTTTGCCTAAAAAAACTCTAAGAAATTAATGGGATTATCTTAAATTAGTTTTTTTTGCCAGGCTCAATTTACTTGCAGTGACACACACACATACACACACACTGATAGTTTTGAACTGAAAAACTGCAACTTGTACAAAATTGTGTATGTATATGTGTGTGTGTGTGTGTGTGTGTGTGCATGCATGCATGTGCACAAACATGCAATGTGGTGAGAATATCAGACTGGGACTTTGGAGCTCTAGGCTCAAATACCCTTGAGGCAGCCTTGACTAATGATGAATGAAACACTTCCAAGCATTGCTGTCTTCCATTGCCCTGCTCAGGTCCTGCAGGCTCAGGACTATGGTCTCCTTGACTGATCCATCTGGGATGTGGTCTTCCTCTCTTTCTGCTGCTCTCCACCTGTCCTAGCATTATTGTCTTTTCTACTGGGTCATCTCTTCTCATGATGTGGCCAAAGTATGACAGCCTCAATTTAGTCATCTTGGCTTCCAGGGAGAGTTTGGTCTGGAACTGTTTGTTTGTTTTAGCTGCCCATAGTATCCTTAATACTCTTCTCCAGCACCACAACTCAAATGAGTTGATTTTCTTTCTATCAGCTTTCTTCATTGTCCAGCTCTCACCTCCATACATGTTGGTGGGAAATGTGATGGCTTGGATGATTCTAACTTTGCTATTCAGCTTAATATCCTTGCACTTTAAGCATTGTTCGATTCTTTCATAGCTGTCCTTCCCATTCCTGCTGTTTCTCTGATATGACTGATACAAGGTATAGGAAATCTTTATTTCAATTTCATCTTTAAATTGAATTCCTATATTTCTTCCATGGTGATTATTTTTGTTCTCTTAATGTTGAACAACAAGCCTTAGTACTTTCCTCTCTGACTTTCTTTAGTAATTGTTTCATTGTTTTTGATGTTTTATGGTGTTGTCTGCATATCTTAGATTGTTGATATTTCTTCCTCTGATCTTTATTCCTCTTTCTTCCATGTCTAAACCTGCTCTGCATATTACAGTTTTCTCACACAAGGTGAACCTGTTACAGAACCACATACTCAACAGGGAGTTGATATACCTCACATGGTTAATGTTAGGATAACATGGGAATAAAAAAAGACAAGCATGTCAGCTCACTAACTGGACAATAAATGTAGATAATAACTAATTAACTTTACATAAATGTAAATAATAAAGAAGTAAATAAAAATTTTCTCTAACAAATAACTTTTCTCCCATAAAGCAATCTGAAAAGATTTTATTGCAATAATAATTGCAAACACAATTTATAGTTAAGCTATAGATCCAAGCTTAAGTACCCTGAAGGCACTAGATCCCCATAATGCCCTGTCCAATTGTCCTGAATTGGCAGGGACAGTTCCAATTAATCCTCTGTTGTCCCATTTTACAATGCACCAGTTTATTTCTCCTCCTTCCACTTCCCTTCTTTATCCTCAGCTAGCTTCAATTGCTGCCAACTGAGTTCAAAGTACAAAAGTAACTGGCACTCAGTTAACTGAGTAGTAGGGATAGAATGGGGCTGAATTTTGTGCCTCCTAGTAGATGCATACAAAAGCAAACAACAGCAGCCTGTCCTTCCTTATGTGTTTTTATTCATGCATAACTTTTGCCATCTTGATCACACTCTGATATTACTGGGGCACATGACTTTTTGGTGCCTGCTCCTATACTTTGCTTCTAGACTTTGGAGCTGGGTATGTTTAGCCTGGGGAAGAGAAGTTAAGAGGTAACATGATAGCTACGCTTACATATTTGAAAGCCTGTCATATTGAAGATGGAGCAGTTTTCTGCTGCTCCAGAGACTAGGACTCAGAGCATTGGATTCAAACTACAGGACAATGTGATTCCACCTTAATATTAGGAAGACCTTACTGATGGTCCACAGTGGAACACACTTCCTTGGAGTGTGGTGGAGTCCCCTTCTTTGGATGTTTTTAAACAGAGGCTGGATGGCCATCTGTAAGGGGCGCTTTGATTGTGGCCCCTGTGGGCTCTTCAAACTTTATGATTGTTCCATTTTATGACACATCTTTATTAGAACTTATCTGCCAATTTTATCTGTTTTGTTTGCAATATAGTATCTAGCATATCTGACAACTGTATATTAGCATCTTGATATTGTTTACGACATGATCAGTTTTTGAAACATTTGTTTATTATCAACTGATAGTTTCATTATGTGATTTTATTATGGTGATTGTTATTATTTCTGTGCAATTAATAACAGAATTGCAGTACAAAACCTTATCTAAAACTCCTTGGCCACCATACCATGAACTGAAGTAAACTCTAACTTTAATAGGTCTGGCTGTAATATATAGTTTTACACAACATATTTGTTTCCAAATAGAAAAACAGCTTGTTGTTGTTGTTTGTTATTAACTGCCTTCACGTTGATCTCGACTCATAGTGACTCTATGAATGAGACATCTACAGCACCCCTGTCCTCTACTGCTTTGCTCAGCTCCTGCAAACTCATATTCATGGTCTTT
>CM034701.1:367979144-368002967 GCA_020142125.1 Phrynosoma platyrhinos | reverse complement strand
AGTCTCTCGGCCCTTAAAGGGGAAAGGTTGCCTACCCCTGGCCTAGGCCTTGACTTGCTGGCTGAGCAGACTCTCATCCTGGACTCTGATTTACCCTGAGTAGCAGGCAAGCTTTCCTCTGCCCTGCTGCCGTCAGTGAGGAAGATCCCCTGCCCTGCTAATTTGATGCAGGTCATTACTGAGGAATGGAAAAATCCATCTGTAAGAAGACCCTGCCATACGTCTGATAAAAAGTTCTATAACTTCCCTCAGGTGGTCATGGAAAAGCTCCAGGTCCCCCTAGTGGATGCATTGGTGTCTGTGCTGGTTTCTTCAGCTGCCTTTTCCAAGGAGGGTGAGGACTCTCTGATGATAGTGGAGGACAGGAAGGCTGAGGCTGCTTTAAAAAGGGCTCATAAGGCCTTGTCCATTGCCATCAGGGCGGTGGCTGTCCCTTCCATGGTAGCTAGGGCCTCTGTCTCCTACTGGAACCCCCCCCCCCCAGCCTCAGACACAAGGCTCCACCAGTCACTGAACAAAGTAATCAAGGCCTCAGTCTACATGGCAGATGGCACCTTGGACACTGTTCAACAATGCACTAGGGCACAGGTGGTGATGGTGGCAATCCACTGCCAGCTATGGTTAAAAAACTGGAATATTGACCAAAAGTGAAAACATAACTTGCCCTTCACTCCTTACCTAGGTTCCAAACTGTTTGCAGATTCTCTAAACCCTGTGCTGATAGAGGATAAGGAAAAGAGAAAGTCCTTACCAACCAGTAAAAGAGGTGATGATAAGAAACAGTGTAGATCGAAGTGTCACTCCTTTCTCCCCTCTAGATCTTCTTATCCCTCAGGTTAGACTTCCAAACAAGAGACTCCAAACAGTCCAAACAATGATGGGAAGACTTCAAATTCCAGCCAAAACAGAGATCTAGCTTCTCACTGAAGGTGTCCAATGCCGTCTCTACTGGGAAAGGTCAGTGGATGAATGAACTCGCATGATGGGATGCCACCAGTAGACTCCCAGAAGCCTCAGCCATGTTGGCCAATAGTCCCATGTTGGCCAATAGTCCCCTTAAAGGGGAAAGGTTGCCTAGCCCTGGTCTAGAGCAATCAGGTTGGCCCTGATCGAGTTTGCAGATTTGGTTTGAGTTTTGATCAGAACCAACAATGTCATGGCAAAAGCACACATCAACTGTGAAGGGGGAACAAGGCCATGTTCCTGATGGAGGAAGCCCATTGACTATTGGACTGGGCAGTGATGAATCTGCTTTCCTTGGAAGTGGAGCATCTACAAGGAGAGCTCAACTCCACAGTGGACTGGCTGAGCAGAATAGGTATCAACCAAGGAGAGTCGAGCCTCTATCTCAAAGTTTTTCTCATGGTCACTCAGACCCTCAGACAAGCAGCAGTGGACCTATTTGCCTTCCCAGTGAACACAAAGATGCACCGCTTCATCTCAAGATACTGGATGCAAGGGGCAGAGGACATGTGTGCCCTCAGCCTGACTTGGCCAAAAGTCCTCCTCTGTGCCTTTTCACCAACCTTGCTGTTGACCAAGGTTGTGAGCAAGATCCGGAGAGACAGAGTAGAGGTGATCCTGGTGACACCAGCTTGGCCCAGGAGGACTTGGTTCTTGGAAATCGTCAGCATGGCACTGGAGAACCTACCACTTCCAATATGCCCGACCTGCTCTCCTAAGGCCAGGTGTTCCATGCTGACCCAGACTGGCTACAGTTTCACACTTGGAAGTTGAATGGTTCATGCTACAACAAAAAGACTACTCATCAGAGGTGATAAACTCCATCTTGTCTTCAAGGCAGCCTTCCACAATAAGGATTTACGAATACACCTTCCAAGAATTCCAGAGATGGTGCAAGCGTAAACACTTCAATTTTGTCCAGTTCTCAGCATCCACCTTACTCCACTTTCTACAAGACAGCATCAACCAAGGTCTTCAACCCAAAATGGTCAAGAGACAAATGGCCGCGATAGCATCCATTTTACACACGAGGAGGCAGCCAAGATGTCAGCCAACCCTCACATAAGGAGGCTACTCAAAGGGGTCACTAATTTGGCTCCCTCGACCAGACACAGATCCCATCATGGGATTTACACACAGTTCTCAAGGGCCTGACTGTGAAACCTTTTCAGCCACTCAGAGAGACATCACTGAAGCACCTTTCATGGAAGGTACTCTTTTTGACTGCTATCACCTCAGCCCACCAGATTTCTGAAATAGGTGCCCTGTCAGTGGCCAAGGACTTGTGTGTTTTCAGACCAGACTCCGTGCTACTACATATGGGTCCCAACTTTATTCCCAAGGTTAACTCCTCTTTTTACATTGCAGAACATCATCTTGCCATTCTTATGCCCGTAACCAACAAAAGAACTAGAAAAGATTTCGCACACTCTTGACGTTTGAAGAGCGATCAAGATTTATCGCAAGAGGACAAGACCTTTTAAGGCTTCAGAGGCCCTCTTCATCTTCTTCAGCCAAGATTCAAAAGGGAGAAAAGTGTCCCCTTCGACCTTGACCAGATGTATTAGGGACTGCATTGCAGCCTGCTATAGGGCTTGGACTTGTCACCCCCAGACAGGGTGGTTGCACATTCCAACAGAAGTGCAGCTGCATCAGCAGCCTGGTCTACCTGTGCTCCTATGATAGAGATTTGCAGAGTTGCCATCTGGAGGTCTCCTTCTACCTTTGTCAAGCATTACAAGCTTGATCTCTATCAGTCGGCTAAGGCTGCCTTTGGAAGGAGAGTGCTTCAACATGTGCCCCCGACTTCCCCATAAAAACATAGCAAGCTCCCGCCCCATCTAAAGGTGTTTTTGTTGTTGTTGTTAAATCCCAGTTCTAAGGAGGATCTCATCTTTTCTGTTGGGAAAAGGAATATTTGTTCTTACTTGATATATGTCCATTTCCAGTGGAGAAGGTTCGATGCTTCTTCCTACCCTTTCAGCGCTGTGAGGGGAACTCGGAACCATGAGTTGGTTTCATGGCCTTGTTTTTTCACTAGGGACCTGGTGTATGGCTGTTGCCTTTTTTCCAAACAATTTTCTTTTTTTCTGGCCCAAGACCTGTTTTCTCTTAGGCTGGCTAACAACTGACCTTCTATGGGTTGCCCCTCCTACTTGGGGGGCAGGAAGGGTCTTTTGTTGTATTTGTTTCCCTGCCTCTAGGAGCAGGAGAGGAGCAATCCAAATCTAAGGACGATCAAACCCTGTCTGCTGGAAATGAATGTATAGATGCTTGATGATGATCTATGGAAAATATTTGTGTGATTCTAACCTTACCAACATTACTGGGGTGGCATAAGAAGAGGTCATGGGTTAAGTGTTGTGATATACAGTTTAGGTCCAGACTATTTGAGAGACCATATCTCCCCATACAAACCTGCCAGGGTCCTGGGATCTGCAGGAGAAGGCTTTCTCTTGGTCTCACCAGCATCACAGGCTCGCTTGCTGAGGATACAAGAGAGAGCCTTCTCAGTGGCTGTTCCCACCCTCTGGAATTCCCTTCTATAGAAAGCTAGGCTGGCCCCTTCCCTGCTTTCCTTTCATTGGCAAGTAAAAACGTTTTTATTCAGGCAGGCTTTTAAATATATAATCATGAGAGAGTGGCTTTTTTATCTTGTGAGCCGCCTTTGGTCCCTTTCTGGGAGAAAGGTGGCATAAAAATGAAATAAATAAAATAAAATTACTTACACACACACAAGGATGGAACTGCAATGGCTAAGGGAAATTTGAGCACTCCCCAAAACTTTGGACACTACATTTTGCATTTGGAGTTTCAAAACAGTGTGAAAATAACCAGAAAAATTTCTTGTGTGTTTCCATGCATTTATCTCTGCTCTCCACACCTTTGCTTGGACAAAGACCTCTCTAAAATCCAAAAGCTTGCTTCTAGGATTCTGAATGTCTTTTTGGCCTGATCAAAACATGACTCACTTGGTCTATTTTTCTGTAGGTTAAAGCTGGCCTTCTTACTGGCTCCTTATCTTCAGATCCTGGTACTGTAAACGTGTGTTAAACAACTTCCAGCGTTTCCTTCTATAGGCATTTACATTTGGCCAATCAATCTGATTACGACAGAAACAGAGGAAACCAATTTATGTGGGGCTGCTTTGTTCCTTCACGTTATGGTCTATTATCTCCTCCCAGCCTGTGTTTACGGAATGCCATGGTTAACGTTGCCCAGATGCTCTATCTGTGGGAAACCTAGAAACCACACAATACTGGCCCACGGTGTTTTCCAAACTCCCAGCTGCCTTATCCTCAGCTTGTTTGTGTAGACTTGGGCCTTTCCCACAGAAAGGGTGTGCTGTCAGTTAGGCCTGGACTGAGATAGCATTGCTACAGATGTTTGAAAGTCTTGCTTGGGGCCTCTTCATGGCCTGTCAGTAAACATATTGGAACAAAAATTATATTGGAATATTTTTTTTAGTCAGCCCTCATGCAAAAATGTAGTTACAGATAGGGGAGAGGGGAGGAAACTGCTTGAACATGTGATACATGCAAATGGGGAAATTTAAAACAATCTTAAGAGCTTATGGTTTGAGCATGAATAAGCTAAATTAAAAGAACGTTTTCATGGGGCCTGTTAGGGTTCTCCTATTTCACCATATGCCTTTAACAAATGCATTTGACAGGAAGAAGTTTGCATGTGAAGGCATTTCTATATTGTACAAGGAAAACTTTGCACATCAAATTTCTATTGCTTGTCATATTGTCTGGGAGGAAGGTTGCTAAAGAAAAGGTAATAATCTTAAGATATTTATTTATTTATTCTTTATCCTGCTTTCTACTGGCATAGGATTCAAGGCAGCTCACAACCATTTAAAACAAAGTGTAATTAGATAATGAAATAGCTATTAATACAAAAACTAAAAGAGAATTAAACCACAGTTCTAGCTAAAACACATAAATTAAAAACATAAGTTAAACACAGTTTAAAATATAATAAAATAACAGAGCACCCCCATTGAAAGCTGCATTTGCTGTAACAAATTAAAAACCAAATGCCTCCCTAAATAAAAAGGTCTTTGTTTGCCTGTGGAAAGACAGCAGGGAGGGGGCCAGCTGGATCTCCTATGGAAGAGAATTCCACAACTTAGGAGTAGCCATCAAGAAGGCTCTCTCATGCATCCAAACATGCCTGTGATGCTTGTGGGACTGAAAAAAGCCCTGCCCTGCACATCTTAAAGCTTAGGCAGGTTCATAGATGGTCTTTGAAATAGTCTGACTCCAAGCTGTGTAGAGTGTTAAAAGTAATAACCAGAACTTTGAATTCTGCCTGGAAAGGACTGGCAGCCAATGGATCTGTTTCTAAAGGGGGGTTATATGCTCCCTATAACCAGTCCCGGTCAGCAACTTGGCTGCATCAGTTTGGATCCACTGAAGTTACTGAACAGTTTCCAAAAGTGGCCCCATGTAGAGTGTGCCACAATTGTCCAAAAAGGATGTGCCACCATAGGAAGATCTGACATCTCAAGGAACAGAGGCAGCTGGCATACTGTGCACATGCACTCCTGATACAGTTATATGTCCTGTTGTGCTCTACCCAATATAATTTATGCATCACTCTTACCTTGCAGAAGAGAAATGCTTGTACCAAAATGTTACACAAAATACCTGTATGTTTAAATTTCCAAGACAGTTAGATAGGATGGTACTAGACCAGGCATACAGCATTCAATATGAATTCAGTTCATATAGGCAATGAGTACCATATAAAAATACATATTAAAATACAGTTTTTGAATATGTACACTTGATCTTATATAGGGAAAAGCTATAGCTCAATGATGAGCACGTGCCTTGCATGGAGAAAGTTGTTGGTCCAATTCTCAGCACTTCCAAGGCAGAACTGGGGAAAACCCTCTGTGAAACCCTTATGAACAGAGGCAAAGCAGTACCAGCAGTATTGGAGTGGATGGACCAATGGTCTGACTTAGTGTAAGGCAGCTTCTCCTGTTTCTATTTCCTATGGAATGACTCCTTCACTAAACAGAAGGTTGCCATTATCCACTGCAAGGAAATAGTGGATGATTGTCGCTGCAAGAGTAGTCATCAACCATCTGTTCAGTGGTGCTGGTGTAACCTGCATGCAGCAAATAGGGATGTTATTTGAGGCATGGCATGACTGGCAGACCTCCAGTTGTTGTGCTCTGGCTCTCATTGGCCCTAACTAGCATGGCCAATAGTCCATGATAATGAAGGTTGTAATCCAACAAGGGCTGGAGACCCACAGATTCTTCAGCCTTGCTCTTTGATCTGTGAGAGAAGCCAAAAGATTTGAAGTGGAGAGTTTCACAGCATGGATCCAAAATTTGTGGATATAGTCAAGATAAGGAACAGCAGCAATGTCTAAATACATGTGATCTATATCTGTATCTTGTGTACACAGGACAAAAAAAAAAAAAAATGGTCTCACTTCACAGTGATCTGTCTTCATGATTGAGAGCCAAATCCTCAATTTGAGTACGGACTGTCTTCATGATATGAGGAGAGTTCCACGTTAAATCTGGGCCATCCCTCCCTTGAAACGGATTTTAAAAAGTTATATTCTGCAGGGACACAGCAGGGACACATGTGTAGTTAGCCACCTAGAGTTGCTACAGACTATGAAGGTAATAGGGAAAATCTGGACAGCTTCAGGGTCAGAATACTCTGGGAGAAGCCCAGAGTATTCTGCATAGTGTAGATGAGCTCTCAGTCATAAGATAGTTAGGTCTTGAGGAAATAATTATGTGACGGCTGAAATATTCTGTCCTCATTTCTCTGTAAGGTGATCTTTCCTAACCAGACACCCTCCATTGTGTTGGACTGCAACTCCAAAAGTCACTAACCTAGCTGGGAATAATAGTAGTTATAGGCAACACACTTGGTGGACAGCAGATTAAGGAAACCTGATGTAAGGAACAATTGCCTCAGCCTGTCCTCTCTAAATGATACTTTTCAAGGTTAGCTTTTCAATGGTTCTTGTTGGTTGGGGGATTCTGGAAGCTGAAGTTGAAAAGACTAACTTTTTCAAGCTCTACATGTGCCTGCTAACAAAGGGAAGTCAAGTTGTAAGTCTGTATGTTTCACCCCATGTTATCCTGTTCTGAATGTGGGGCCCAATCTGGAAGGGACACTGGAAATGGGAAGCAATTAGTGTTCTGTGTTGGAAGAAAATAGTAGCATGTTACTCCTGTTACATTTTTCCATTGTATGCCTTTAATGTAGCAGACCTGCAGCATCTATGCTTAGATAGAGGAAGTACAACATGACTCTTTTAACCTTACTTTGTTGTTGTTGTTGTTAACTGCCCTTGTCAACTTCGACCTCTGGAGACCCTGTGAATGAGGTATTTCCAAGACACCCTATCCTCAACATCCATGCTTTGTTCCTGCAGACTTACGCCTATGTCCTCTTTGAGTGAGTCTATCCAGCTGGTGGGTGATCTTCCTCTCTTCCTGCTGCCTTCTATTTTTCCGAGGATTACTGTCCTTTCTAATGAGTCATGCTTTCTTATGATTTGCCCAAAATATGACAGCCCCATTTAGGGCCTTTACAGACCCACCTTTTGGGGTGGCACAGAGCCCTCCCCGGGAGCAGCGGATCGGGGCTGCGGCAACCACATGCCGTGCCCCCAATCCTCCCCAAAGAGCGACAAAATGCTGCTCCTTTTAGGGGTGGCAAAAGGCCGTCCTAAGAACCGGTGCCATGGCTCTTCCGCACCCTTTTGGCACAGTGTGTGTACATGCTGCACCAGGAGGGTATCCTGATGCTGTGCACCATTTGGATGGGCACACAGCATCAGGACAGCATTGGGGTGAAGTTGGGGCAGCCGGCATGCAGCTGTGCTGCCCCAACTCCACCCCCAGGCCAGCCCTTTAGGCCAATCTGGAAAGGCCCTTAGTCATCCTGCCTTCTAGGGAGAATTCAGATTTCATTTGTTCCAGGACCCATGTATCTGTATTTTTGTTTTGTTGTTAACTGCCCTTGAGTCAATCTCAACTCATGGTGACTCTATGGATGAGACATCTTCAAGATCCTCTGTCTTCCACTGCTCTGCTTAATTCCTCCAAACCCATATCCGTGACCTCCTTCCATCTGGCATGTGGCCTTCCTCTCTTCCTACTTCCCTCCACCTTCCCAGCATTATTGTGTTTTCTAATGAGTCCTCCTTTCTCAGTTTGGTCATCTTGGCTTCCAGGGAGGTTTCCAGCTTGATCTGCTCTAGGCATCCACAATATCTGCAGAACTTTTCTCCAGCATTACATCTCAAAAGGGTTGATTTCCTTTGTATCATCTTTCTTCACCATCCATGGTGATGGGAAATACAATGGCAACAACAATCCTCATTTTAGTCTTTAATTGTATATCTTTGCACTTTAGAATCTTGTCTGTATAAGACTGTCTTGTGTAGCTGCTGCAGCTTTGTGTTGCAGTGCTTGTCCTGCTTCGGTGTTTCAAGAGGATACTGCTGAGCTAGTAAAAATCACTCCGCTGAAGATTTCAAGGGTGATGTTTATTTTACAGCTTTTACACTTTTCTTTCTTCTTTCCCTATTGACTAGTTTGCAACTCAAGACAGCTCTATGCTAATTTGCTTGAGTGACAGATTTGACTATAGGCTTAACTGCTTCTGATAACTGATACTATATTTGATTGAATATAACTGAAAAGTAACTGAAAAGTTGTATCACTTTTTACCCCAAAAGTGTGAAAAGCACTTTAAACTGCCTCTTTTTTGGGAACACAGCCAGCCCTTTGAAAGAGAATCTGACTTAGCACAGTCCCTGAAAATAGTATTGAGTTTTTTTTAAAAGAAATCATCAGAGTCAGATGTGTTAGAAAGAAATGCAGAATATGCAAGAAGGGTTATGCATTTTAGGGGCAAACTAGAGCAAATTAAAAGCTTAACTGTTGCTGACATCAATGGGACTTTACCACTTTACTGCCCCAGGGCATTGTTCTCCTTGTTATTATTAAGGACAGGACAAAACACTCCAGAGGAGTTGGTATTCAAAATAAGTTCAGGGGCTAAGCTTTGGCCTACATTAAGTTCTGCATTAGGAATATTCAGGGAGTAAGGTGGATCTTGATTCATTCCTTTGAACTACAATGTGATAGTTTCTCGACTTCATGGGGGTGTACTATTTATTTTATAAAGCTTAACAAAACTGTATTCTTCTTCTTCTTATTATTATTATTATTATTTGCAAAACAATGTAAAAAGAACAGGTGGAGAGCCCTGGTGTATCAGACCAATGAACTGTCTTGGGGTGGGAATTGTGCAGCCCTATTGTGCACCATTACAGTGGTGGATTGCAGGTTCCATCAGAATTTCTGATATTGAAGAAAGATGAGAGTTGCAGTTCAACATCACCTGAAGGGTCATAGGTTTTCTGCACTTGGCCTGTCTTGTCCAACAATCTTTTCATGTAGTAGTCAACCAGATGCCTCTGGGAGAGGCCACAAGTAGAGCATTAGTTCAAGTAGGGCCAGCTTCAGAAATTTTCCTGCCTGAGGCAGAGCAGCAAACAATGGCATCCAATATCTGCTGCCTCAAGTTGCCTAATGATAGGGCTGGCTCTGAATGCTGTTAGCACTATTGTGATCTTGTTTCACTGCAATTGGCACTCAGGGACTCTAGAGGGGGAATATAGGTGGAACATTGCCATTACAACTGGTAGCCTCTGATACTCTCGTCCTTACCCTCCATGAATTTGTTTAAGCCCCTTTAAGGCCATCCAAGTTGGTGGCCATCAACTTGTGATAGCAAATTTGCATAGTTTAACTCTGAATAGTGTGGAAAAGCACTTCCCTTTATCTGCAGTGAATCTCCCATTATTTCTATTACTCTGTTCTCTGTTGGCACATCCCTCAAAGGGGCAAAGAAATAAAGAAGATAGAACAATGACATCATTATTAAACAAACACCAAATTAAAACCAGTCAGCAGTCAGTGGGCACATTAGAGACTGAAGACATAGATGGGAAAAATGGCCTTTCAGCATTTTTCATGTTTCAGAGCATGGTCTGAAAGCATGTCATGAAACAATGAAGTGACATGAAGTGAAGGGACACCCGCATGGGCTTGGCCAGTTTCTGGATAGTTGACAACAAAGGAGGATGCCTTGATGTTTCTCATGACAGAGGTACAATGTAAATGCAAAGGTTGATCCAAGGCATTTGCCATCCTGAGATGATGAATAAAAAGAACCCCCCCCCCCCCCCCCCCCGCATTTAATGTCCACACAATGGTAGCTGGTGGTTCTCATATTAGTGGGCTGGTGAATCTGCTTTGGATTTTAGTTCAAACCTTATGGCAAGGGTGGAAATCATATGACCTGCTGAGGATCCATTGCAGCCCTTGGGATATCCAATAGACCTCCCACAGTACATCCCAGGAGACCTCTCAAGTTCCCAGTATCCCTCAAGCTACCAACACCCCGAACCTAAAACAGCAAAACCCAACAACAGGCAAAGAGGAACTGAGAGTGATCAAAGTACCACCAAAATGGCACCTGCAGTGGTGTTGCAGCTAGTGTGGCCCTTCAGGTTCTGCAGTGCCCCCATTCCTGCTTGGAAGAAACTAACAATGGTACTAGACATATTTTGGGGATAGAGTTCAGCACCTTCAGTGGCTCTGTTCAAGTTCAGGAGTGGATTCATCATCTTACTGACACAGATGCCACCAGCTGCCACTTTGTGCACAAGCCAATGGGACAGACTGTTAAAACTCACTGTTCTCAATGTGCCAACTCATTGCCATTCTTGAAATAATTGAAGAAAAAAAAACCTGGCCTATTGCTCATCCCTTGGTGTAAGTACATGCCTTTTGCTTTCGTGGGCTATATTTCAAGATAATTGCTTCTTTTCCTTAGGCATTGTGGTCCTTGCCATGTGTGCTGCATATTGTGGCTACTACATGGCCAAGAAAACCTCGTGATAAGTTTGCTTTAGGATTGCCATAAGTTGGAAATGACTTGAAGGTATGCAATAGTTTTTTTGGTTGATCTTTTACTTGAAAAGCGCCATATACATGTGATATACAAATAAATGATGATATCAACACCACCACAACAGGAATCTGCTACAATCAATCAATCAATCCTCACCCCTGCATTCCCTTACAAAAGATCAACACACTAGGAAACTGAATTAGAACTCTGGACTTTAATGTAGGCTTGTCATAGAACTCTTGAAAAAGCGACAGAAATATAGTGGGAGAAATATAGCTGTAGGTAAAATAGTAGCCGTGTCCTGCGGAATCCTGGGATTTTTGGTTGGGTGTGCTATTTAGAAATTTCTATTTGTTCAGGGGAGTGTACTAAAGAATTTTAAGCACTAATAAAAGGACAGATCCCATGATTCTGTGGGACAGAGCTATGGCAGCTAAAATGGTGATATGCTGCTAGAACTGTGCAGTGTGGATACACCCTCTGCTACGTTTGTCCTCTGATGGCCCTTCAGAAAAAGGACTGCCCTCTGTAAAATAGGACAGATGGTCAACTTAGCACTGCATGGACACAGTGGGAAATTACTCTAATGCAAATTTCTTCTTTTCCCAATACTGCATTACTTGACTAAATAAGTTTTATAGTTTACTTTAGCCGTAGGGTCATCTCAACACTGTTCTGGGGATGAGAATGTTAGATTTAGCAAAATCAGACTAGATGAAATATATCCAGATAGAACACTCTCCCCCCCCCCCCATTAAATATCTTCTTTAAACATCATCCCAGAAGTATTCAGGTGAATTTAAAATTGTATCTGCATGTTTTTTTTAAAAAATTCCCCACTGACTTAGAGAATGGGCCAGGCTTTTTAAACTTGTAATGTCTGCCAGCATTAACACCTGATAGGTGGGAAGGAGAGAAATTCTGCTCAAGAACTGGGCTCACAGATTTTTTTTTAAGGCAGGCATATAAACTACGACAGTAAATGCTAAATAATGAAGGCTATATCAGCACTGCAGAAATAATGCAGTTTGGTACCACTTTAACTGCCATGGCTCAATGGTAGAGAATTCTGAGATTTGTAGTTTTGTGGGATATTTATCCTTCTCTTTCAGTGAGCTCTGATGCCACAACAAACTAAAAACCCCAGGATTCCATAACACTAAACCAGGGCAGTTAAAGCAATCTTAAACTGGATCATTTCTGTAGTGTGGATGCAGACAAAGACAATGTTGTATTGTGCCCAGCGAAAGAGCAAATCTTGGATCTTTGACTGAGCTTTAAAAGAAGAGGAGGTTTGTTCGGGGAAGGTAGTGGTGGTCTGGGAAGGAGTAATACAGAATCATGTAATGTTGAATCATTTCATATCGGCACTGGAACAAACAATAAGTCAACAGTTATTTTAAATGCCTAATTTTTAAATGCAGTGTATGGTCTAGTTTTTGGAGACCCCACCTGCTACTTCTATTCCTTTACTCCAAATGTGTTTATGTTAGCAGCTTGGGCCCCTTGGAATTAGCAGTAAAATTGTTACTGGGAGACAGAATGGGGCTGCACTGGAAAAGAATACAGGTTGAGTATTCCTTAACTGAACTGCTTGGGAGTAGAAGAAAATCAGAGGGTTTTTTTGGGGGGGGGGATTTTGGAATACAGTACTTACATATACATTATGAGATATCATAGAGATGGTACCAAAGTCTACGTCCAAAATTCATTTATGTTTCATAAACACTGTAAAACGTCTGAGACTGAGGGGCTGAACAGACGGCCCCTAAGGGGCAGTGGCCCCTTTCCTTGCTGGATTGGGGCCATGGCAACTGCACGCTGTGGTCCCAATCCAGTGGTTTGCCACTCTAAAAAGAGTTGGCAAATGCCACTCTTTTTTAGAGCAAAAAAGCCCCTGCCCTTCATGTGGCGGTGGCTTTTCAGTGCTCCTTTGGTGCAGTGTGCGTGAACGCTGCTCCAAGGGAGCGCCTTGACACCTCTCACCATGTGGTGAGGTGTGCGGCATGACAGCAGCTTGGGGGCAGAATCAGGGCATGTGGCGTGCAGCCACCATGCCCCCACTCCACCCTGACACTGGCCCTTTTGGCTGGTCTGTACAACTCCTGAGAGAGTCTGACTTGCCCAAAGTCACACAGTGGGTTTCCATGGTTGAACAGAGATTTAAACCCTGATCTCCAGAGTCATAGTCCAATGCTCAAAACTCTACACCATGCTGGCTCTCAGGTTTATACCTGAACTTCGGAGGGGCTCTTTAAGCTCACAAACATGATCCCAAAATAATTTCAGAACCTTGGAAAGTTCCTTTTGGGAACATTAAAAAAAACACTGAAAAAGATTGGTTCTGGAAAGCCACAAAATGTGCATATGACCCACACTGTCTCCATTTCTTATATATGCTACGTAGCATATATAAAATTCACTTTAGCTGTATACATACTGCAGAAACAATCCAGGTTAACACCACTTTAACTGACACAGATTAGTGCTGTGGAATTCTTGGAACTGTGGTTTTGTGAGGCATTAAGGGATGAAACAGACTACCCCAAAAGTCCAGCTTTATGCTGTCCCTTTGAGCATCAGATTGGGGCCGCAGTAACCACATGCAATGGCTCCAATCTGGCATTTTTTATGGCCCAAAAAGAAGTGGCAAAATGCTGTTCCTTTTTGGAGTGGATAAAAAGCTGGCTTTGCCACCATGGTGGTGGCTTTTTGGGGGGTTTGCAGCACAGCATGTGTAAATGCTGCACTGCAGAAATGCCATGACACCACTCACTGTGTGGTCAGGGGGGAAGCATAATACCAACTTGAGGGTGGCATCAGGGCATACACTGTGTGTATACCATGCCCCAACGCCGCCCTGAAGTTGGTGTTTCTTGCCGGTTTGTTTTGGCCCTTAGACTTCTCTAACAGAGAGCTTGGGTGCCACAATAAACTATAGTTCCCAGAATTCCATAGAACTGAGCTATGACAGTTAAAGTGGTATCAGTCTGGATTATTGCTGTAGTGTGGATGCAGTCAAGGAAAACCAGAAAAGAAATTCTCTTCCACACTCTCATATTCTTCCTGGTTTTTTCATCTATACAAAGTGGCATGTTTGGTGACCAGTAGGAAGAGGCATCCTCTCTCAAAGGCAACTGAGACTGATGTGCAATGTGAAGATTATTTGAGCACCCCCAGAGATGCATACTTGCCTGTCAGAGACTGAAGGATGTTTAATTATGCTTATTATCTTACAACTAGTACAAAATAAAAGCTGATCTAAAATACATGGGTGTAAGAGGAGCAACTAATGTAGCACCCTTGCTTGTTCATTTCTGTACATCAGTCAATGACATATTAGAATCCTAGAACAGGGAGTGTATCCCCACTACACAATTACATCAGCTTTGTATCATAGCATGAATTCCCTTTAAGCAGTTTATGGTTTGGTGAGAAACTTAGCAGGCACAAAGATACTTTGAGAAGAGAGGGATGGAGAACAAAACTTAAGAGGAAATTTTGAAGGAGTTGGGCATGTACAGCTTGGTGAAGAGAAGACTGAGAGTTAACACAATCACACTCTTGAACTAACTTAGGCCTGCACAACATATGGGCCCGGGGGGCTGCATGCGGCCTGCCAAAGGATTTCAATTGGTCCATGAGGATATGGAACAACTTCAAGGTTCCTCTACTGCTTGGCTTTCTCCTGAGGAGAGGGCCAAATGGAGGAGCAGGAGGAGGAGGAAGGGCAAATGCTTCCCTGCAAGTCTCCTCTGCTGCTTCGCTTTCTCCCAAGGAGAAGGGAAGGTGGAGAAGGAGGGCAAACACTTTCCTTGCAAGGCTCCTCTCTTGCTCAGCTTTCTCCTAAGGAGAAGGCCAGGTGCAAGAGAAGGACAAGCAAATGCTTGCCCTGCAAGGGTTCTCCTCTGCTTAGCTTTCTCCTGGGAAGGCCAGGAGATGGAGGATGAAGAAAGTCAAACACTTGCCCCTCAAGTCTCCTTCATCATTCGGCTTTCTCCCAAGGAGAAGTTTGGGCAAAGGAAGGGAAGGATGGGCAAGGCTCCCCCACCGTTTGGCTTTCTCCTGAGGAGAGAACCAGGCAGAGGATGATGATGATGGAATTAATATTAATAATATTTATTATTAATTAATAAATATTTAATTAAAATCTATCTGTGGCCTATTTTAAGTTTGGCCCCTGCCTACTGCCAAGTTGTGCAAGTCTGAACTAACTCAAGGATTGCCACAAAACAGGTCCATTCTCTGCTGCCCCAGAGGGTAGGACCAGATCTAATGGTTTTAAGTTACAGGAGGATAGATTTCTATTGTACATTAAAAAGAAGTTCTTGTATTATTTGAAAAAATGGCTTGGGTGAGTAGCAAGAATTATTTTTTTATCTTGAAAGATAGTGACTTCTGATTATGGCAATGTGCAACAGGAGGTATGGCCATTCAAATCTCTTGCCTTTATTCATCTAAATGATTCAGGTATATTCTGAATTTTCACTCAAATAAAGCACTGGGAATTGGGAATAAGGAACCAACTTCAGCCTCATAAAGAAAAGTGAGGTATGAAATTAATTTGAGTCTTCTTTCCATTCTTTTGCACCTGTAGGTTTACCACACATTCTACCTGCTGTCCACAAACTGTTATCTTCTTGTTCGTCTATCATCCATATTGATATATCAGCTTCTAATGTACAAGTAACTTAAAACCATTAGACCTGGTCCTACCCTCTGGGGCAGCAGAGAAATACTGATAATTTCCGCACCTGAAGCAGTTCTTTATCACTGAGTTTTATGGTGCAAACTTAAAAACCAGATTAGCTAGAATTCTCATTTGCATTACAAACATCTCTTCCCTGCTTTATCTTCCACATGAACAGCTATGGGTAGTCAGTATAAACAGCAGGAAAGAAAAGCTTAAAGTTAAGTTTAAGAGTTTTTAAAGGAGCCTGAGGGCAACCAAAAAGGACTTAGGAAAGAGCATTTCAGGCTGTTTAGCTTAGAAAACAGGTAAGGTGAGGTAAGGTAATTGTTGTTGTTATGTGTCTTCCAGTGTTTCTGTTTCTAACTTATGGTGACCCTAAGGTGAACCTATCACAGGGTTTTCTTGGCAAGATTTGTTCAGAGCTTTTTCTTTGCCTTCCTCAGAGGCTGAGAAAGTGTCAAGTGCCCAAGTGCACCCAGTGGGTTTCCAGAGTAGAGCAGGGATTTGAAACCTGGTCTCCAGATTTATAGTCCAATGCTCAAACCACTAATAATCCCACACTGTAGCAGCTTATAAAAGGCATATAAAATGATGCATGGTGTGGGAGAAAGTAGGTAAGGATTTTTTGTTTTGTTTTTCCCTTTCATAATATAAAAACCTAGGATCATCCATGGAAACAGAATGGAAATAAATGGAATAAATAAATGGAAAACATGCTCACTAGTGAGCATATAGTTCATTGGCAGGAGATGTTGTGAAGTCTTGACAACTTTAAAAGAGGATTAGGTAAATTCATGGAGGTTGGGGACATGGAGGATTATTAGTTAGATGGCTGTATACCGTATCCTGTACCAGAGGCAATGTGTCTCTATATATCAGTTGCTCTGATAACTCTATCAACACAAGAGGTAAGATTAGTTTGGCATGATTTGTTTTTGAGACACCAATACTGGGTTTTAGTAGTGACAGCATTCCTTTTTCTAAGTAATGACAAACTGATTGTTTAATTGTCTTTTCTAGAACTTTTGCTGGTCAAGATGCAAAGCAGTAATCTAGGTCTTCTCCTCCTCCTCCTTTTTGACGTGGCTTCAGTGATCTTTAAGACACCAGTTTTGACCATCAGAAGACCAGAAGGTTGGCAGTTCTAGGCCCAGGTGCTGCATGATGGGGTGAGCTCCTGTCACTAGTCCCAGCTTCTAACAACCTAGCAGTTTGAAAGCATGCAAATGGAAGGAGATAAACAGGTACCACTTTGGTGGGAAGATAACAGCAACTTGGTGCAGTCATGCTGGCCATATGACCACCAGATCAGTCCTTGGACAATGCTGGCTGTTTGGCTTAACAACAGAGATGAGCACCTCCCCCGACACTCGGTTATGATTAGACATTCATGTCAAGGGACTACCTTTACTTTATATGTGACCCCAGCAGTCTCCTATCCAATCAGTCTAAGCCTGAAAACTACTCACTTTTAACAAAGTGTCACTATCAAGTTAAAGAAAAAACTGTAGTGAGTTGCCAAGGAACTGGACCAAACCTATAGAACTCTATCTCATATGCCTAAAAGTGTGTCACATGATTATGGCAATGCAGAGTCAACTAAATATAGTTTGCTGCACAACTTGCAAAATCTAGATGAGTGATTTGTAATTTTGGAAATCATGGACCCAGTTGCAAATGTGATAAAAGTTATGGCCCATCTCCCCAGCAAAATGCATACAAAAGTATACACATCAGATTTTGCTTGCAATTTATTTTATGGTCATTTGACCACCTTAAACAGCTTTTAAAAAGCTGTTAAGATGGATCTCTTCCAGCAGGCCTTTCCTGAGTAGATAACTGGCCTCCGAAAATAGTTATGCCTGTCCATGATTTTCGCTACAGATATTTTAATTTGTCATTTATTGTAATTTATTGAAGTTTGTTATTTTTAAGCACGTTTTTAAACTTGATTTTTTAATTGTATTTTAGAGGGGTTATTAGGTGACGGGATTGTTTGTTTTATCATGTAAGCCACCCCAGTTGTATTTTACAGAGAGGTGGGATACAAATAAATTATTATTATTATTTTTATACACACAGACAGACTATATCAGGGGTAGGCAACCTTTCCCCTTTAAGGGCCGAGAGACTTCAGCTCCTAGAATCCCAGGAGCTATTGGCCAACATGGGACTATTGGCCAACATGGCTGAGGCTTCTGAGAGCTGAAGTCCCTTGGCCCTTAAAGGGGAAAGGTTGCCTACCCCTGGACTATATAGTCTATCAAAATACTTCTCTCACAAACACATGTTTTTTTTTTAAAAAAATCAATGTTCATGTCCAGGAAGAAAATCCAAATAGTGCACATATAAGAATTTACACTTCACTTTGGTTGGGAAATAAAATTCACTGAGTAGGATGCTATTGGTTGGTTTGAATGAGAGGCTGGAACTGAGCTTTGAGAATAGCAACATATATGCGATCTTTGACATCCCATTGATTTTAACAAAAATAAAATCTGCAGATCCTTGATATTACACCAAATAGAACTAGAGGTTAGTCTAATCCCAACACCCTACCAATGCAGGAATCCACAACAAGAACAACTCTGAGAGGTGGACATCCAGCATTTTCAAAATCTGAGTGTTAGCACTTTGGGTGAAATCTAGCATTGACTGAAACTAAGGGGCTGTACAGACGGGCAAAAAGAAGTGCTTTCAGGCTGACTTGGAGATGTGGTGTTAAGATGACACATTCCTAGAAGCTTGCAGGAAACAGCTGTCTAGGCACCGCATGCTGGGAAAAGCTACTCAAAAAAGAGCAGTTCTTCCTCGCTTCTTCCAGAAAATGCACACCTTTGCATGTGCGTATGTATGCAGCAACATCGGTGCATCAGAAAAAGGGTACCAGAGATTTAAAACAGCTGTATAAATGCACTGCTGCACATGTGGTGGAAATTGAGGGGAGATGCAGATGGCGCAAAGCGCCGTCTTGGAGGCAGGGAAGGGAGGGGCAGCCACACACCGGGTGTCCCAACCCCTTCTCGAGGATGTCATCAGAGCGTGCACCATTGCACACGGCGAGTGCTCTGATGACGTCCTCCCAGCACAGCGTCCAGACACGCTGCACCGGAAAAGATGTGGAAGAGATGCACGGCATCTCTTCAGGCGCCCCTTTTGCCCAGTCTGGAAGGAGTGCCATTTAAGTGCTCCTTCCAGGGCCGGCTGAAGAGTGGATTGAGTCACTGCATGTGTTAGCAGAGGCCCAATCCTCCACTTCTTGGGGAGGCCCATCACTGCCCGTCTGCAGAGGGCCTGAGTCAGTGATCCAGAGCATGCACCCTACGATGCAAGCTTTAATTTAAAGCACCCTATGCTTCCAGGTGTGGATGCACTGCTGTCCGCTTTAATATTAGAACCCTAACTCTAACCCTAATTGTAATCCTAACCCTAATTGTAACCCGACACATTCTTCCTAGCAACTGTTCTCTATCATGGCAATAAATGCATTCCATCGCATGTACACTTACTGTCAGAATGCACAGTAGTTTGCATGGGTTTTTGTGACCTCTTCTGTGTAGGTGTGCATGAGACCTGCACGTCACTTCCTGGCATGCTGGGGGGGACTCCTGGAGTAATGTTTCTCCATGTGTCCTGTTGACCATGTCCCTTGCATGACCACCAGTTACATGTATCAAGTCTGTCCACACAAACCTCCCTTGCATGTACTTTTACCCTCCACTCTGATCTGTGTGGGACATGTTTTGTGGAGGACGACAGAATAGGTGTCTTTTTGGTCGACAAACTTGTTCCTCCTCCCCAAGGGTGGCACAATCAGACAGTGGCACCTGTCTATGGCATCCACTACTTGGGGGAAGCCAAGGTTAGTGAATCCTTGCATGATATGTGGGTGTACGACAGGTCCTGCGCAGGTGTGCAGGGATGCTGAACATCAGTCACCTTTGTACGGACAAAATGACAGACTGTATGCCAGCCTATGACATATTCTGTGCAGGTGTGCAGGGATGCTGAACTTGAATCACCTTTGTACACAGAGAGTGACAGACTATGACACGTTCTATGTAGGTGTGCAGGTTTGCCGGGATGTGTCCCTGTGTACATGTGCATGCATCTGAGAGAAAAAAAATTAAGCAGCCACTGCTTGCCCATGCGGTTGCTCTGTCTCCCTTTGTGGCATCCTCAGGGCCAGGGGTGCAGTTGGCGGGGATTCAATACAGCCTCGGAAAAGCTGCATTGACTGCCCCCCAGTGCAGTTGCTCCATCCCCATTTAGGGCATCCTTGGAGCAGGTGGTGCAGTTGCTGCAGCTTAGGGAAAAGGCAGCTTCATGTCACCTTTTCCTGCCTATCTGTTCATCCCCTAAGCAAGAAATTTAAATGTGTTGGATTTTCCAGCTTTCTTATCTTCTCATTACATTGCCTTTAGGCAATATAATCAAATCAGAATCTATTTGGTTTTGTGTAGGGGAGAAAATAGCCAGTGTAATGTAGTGATTTGAATGTTGGACAACAACTCTGGAGATCAAGATTCAATTCCCTGCTTGGCTATGGAAACCCACTGGGTGACCTTGGGCAAGTCATACACTCTCGGCCCTAGAAAACCCCATGTCAGGGTTTGCCTTAGGGTCCCCATAAGTCAGAAATGATTTGAAGGCACACAACAACAAGGGGGGGGGACAGAAAGATGGGTGGTTTTCAGCACAGCTTATAGCCACCACCATCCTCTAGTTAGGCACACAACTCATTGAACAATGACTTGAATCCCAGAGCCTTTTAAACTTAAAAGTGGTTCACAATTATATCTTCTTGTCTGGGAGTACCCTCTGTAAAAAATTATTACAAGTCAGAACCAGAAACTGTAACACATAATAACATTATCATCTTTCATTCCAAAACAAAAGAGACAAAAGATTGACTGAATTAACTTTTAGCTCTTACTAAACAAGCTAATTATGTAGCAGGCCTGGAATCACTTTCTAAAGATTATGTATGTAATTCTTCATCTTTTTTACACTATTGATGCTGGTTTCATTCCATTATGTGGTTAACCTCCCCTCATTTCTTTTTTTAAAAAATAATCCTGATCTAAATTTGCTGAATCAAATATATTTTGATTAACCAAATAGCCACCTTTAAAAAAAGGTCCAATACCAGTGCCAAGGGATTATGGTTTAGATGCAGCATGATACTGGTAATAGCTTTCATATTTTAACCCCTTCTGTCTTGCAATCCTCTCTTGCTTCTGAGTATTTCCATACGCATTTTTAGGGAATGCTGCGGGTTGCAGTAGGGAGGAGATAAATTGCCCCCTTTGCACTTACTGAAAGAGAATGAACTGTGAGCTCAATCGTAACATTATACACTGGTCATTATTTGTAGTCAGTGGTCTTGTTTCTTCATTATGCATCAAATCCTTCTGCAAGCCAAAGTCTGAGATGTCTAGTTATTAAAAGGCCATCCTTCTCAGTGATGTCAACAGTGTCAAGTCAAAACCTGCACAGGTCCTTTGAAATATCTTATGTGCATGAATCCAAGCATCACACTAGTGTGTATGTGCTATTAATCAGTTCAGACACCTTTTTTTTGGGTCTTTCATACACATACTTTGGGAGTAAGTCTGATTTAACTAAATGGAGATTACTTCTGAGGAGACATGTATAGAATCATAGAGCTGGAAGGAGTGCTATGGCCAATCATATCCAATCTCCTGCTCAGGGCAGGATCTCCAGATAAGCATCCCCTGGAGGTAGCTGTCCAGACTCTTCTTGAAGACAATCTAGAGAAGGAGACTCCACCACCTCTCTAGTCAATTGATTCCATTCTCAAACCACTTTCATTGTCAAGAGGTTTCTTCTGATATTCAGTTAAACTGATCCTCCTGCAACTTGAAGCCATTAGATCTAGTTCTACTCTCTGAGTTTGCAGAGAACAAGCTTGCATCCTCCTCTTTGTGACAGCCCTTGAGGTATTTAAAAAATGCAATCATGTCACCTTTTGGTCTTGTTTTCATCAAGTGGAGCATACCCAGCTCCTTCCATCTCTCTTCATAGGTTTTGTTCTCCATACTGCTTTTCATCCTTGCTGCCCTTCTCAGAACTAACTCCAAATTGTCTATATCTTTCTTAAAGTGAGGCACCCAGAATAGACCGCAGTAGCCTAGATGAGGCCTGACTACTGCAGGACAGAGGGGTTATTATTTCCCTTTACTTGGAAACTATAGTTCTTTTAATTCAAGCTAAAAATCTCCCATGTGCGCTGCCTATCACTCTGAGAGCCTTTGCCAACACCTTATAACAATCTATTAATTTTATTTTGGGAGAAAGACAGGATGTCAGTTCAATGTTTTTTCTTGAATTAAAAACAGAAGTAACTGTTTTAGTTACTTAGAAAAATGGGAAGGAGGTACTTTTTTAAAAATGCACTATGGTAGTTAATTTGGAAGCCTTGGAAACATAACTGTAATTATTTAGCTTTTAAAAGTAATTTTCCAGGCTCTAGGAATAAGTCCCTTTGAATTCAAAAGGACTTGCATCTGAATAGACATATACACAAGGCTTGCACTGCGAACAAAGTAAACACATGAAGCTTATTTTGAGTGAACATGCTTGATTGCAGTCTTACCTTTGGGGGAGTAGGGACCCTATTATATAGCACCCAAACTAAATAGTGCTTTCTTTCTGAAACGAGCATATATATGAATGTGTGTGTGTATATGCCTTTTTAAAGTCATACTACACAGAGAAACATTTTCTGTCCAACACATACTAAATAGAAACACCACATCGTTACAGATACTTTCATATTTTTCAGGTATTCATGTTCCTGCGCAGGGGAAAAGGTGAGCCCATTAACACCTTGGATCAAAACACACTTCCTTCCTTCCAACATAGAATAGTCTATTTTCCATGTGGGCTCTTAATGCCTCTCCTTGTGTTCACATTCTGAGTTTCATATTCTGCAGCACAAACCGGTCTTTATGAGCAACTTCTGAGACCAAAGGCATGAGGTCAGAGGCCCACATTTAAAATTCTCTTCTTTTGCTGCACTGTCCATTGCATAGAAGCACCCTGCCTGACATATTCTACAGGTACCAGAGGCAGAGGGACCCTCACACTCCTCCTGGCTTGATGAAAAGAGGACTGTTTTCTACCCCCTTTCTTTCCTTCCTTCCTTCCTTCCCTTCTTTTAAAAAACAAAAATCTCCCAGGTGTGCCACCTACCACTCTGAGAGCCTTTGCCAATACCATATAAATGCTAAAATTTGTACCTGGCATTTCTCAGCTGTCTATATGGGAAATATTTTTTTTAAAAAGTAAACATCGTGAAGGCCATTTAGAACATCCTCACAGAAGGCAAAGAAAAATGATGCAGAAACTGTAACTTTCCCTGCCTTTCCCAAAGGCTCACTGTGAAGAATACTGAATATTCTTTCTGCCAAGAAGTTAGGATGCTCTTTCTTTCTCCCCAGCCTGAACTTAGCACTTTTCAAATGTGTTCTTCCAGTCATCTAGTTGGTGATGATGAGTTTTGTAGACCAACAGACTCGGAAAGGTGCTTGGTCAGAGAGGGCTGATCTAGGAGTTTCAAGAGCTCTGTTCTAGTAAAAAAGAAAACAAAATTAGAAGATTATTGCATTAGGTTATAATGTGGCTTACCTGAGCCAGCTTAAGATTAAAAGTGTTTGGCATCCTGATATTATCAGATGCATTTAGCCACTGAAATCACTGCCCAGGTGCCGCTTGAGTCCATCACCGCTCAGAGGGGCACTCTGGCAGAAAATTTTTTCAAGCCAGAAAACTCCCAGCTTCAAAAGAGGTGCGAAGTGTGTCCCTTCAAGCAGTGATGGAGCCGGGCTGCACCCAGGCAGCGATTTCAGTGGCTAAATGCATCTGATAATATCAGGATGCTGCCCGTTTCTAATTTTAAGCTGGCTCAGGTAAGCCACTTTATACCCTAATGCAATAATCTCCTTAGTCTTGAAGCACCTTTAGGGACCTTATTACACACGGGCCACAAAGCGATAAGAAAGCGAAATAAGAATCAATCCAGGACTAAACCGAAAGGAACCCCACAATACGTAAATGGCTATCAGGCGCAACTAGCATCATCGCGCAATTATCACGCTTCCAATAAAGCACATCCTTGATACGTATTTGCCGTTCACACACAATTCAGAAAATCCTGGACATAAC
>CM034701.1:367965466-367979044 GCA_020142125.1 Phrynosoma platyrhinos | reverse complement strand
TTTGGGTTCTGACTGCTTTGGGCCCCATGTGATAAGGTCCTAGGTTTGACATACTTACAGCAGCATGAACTTTCATGTGGACCTCAGGCCACTTTTTCAGATGCTTGCTCACCTGTCCTGGTGAGGACAAAAATTGTCTTGAGCAAAACTACTAGGTGATTTTCAATACAGGCTGGAGATGCTGCAAAGTCCTTGCCTCAAGTGTGGAAATTATAAGCAAGGATGCTTCTGGTCTCTTCCCAGTTGGCATGAAGGTTACCCAGTTACTTAAAAGTGCCTTTGCATACAGCTTACCTGTAGAGCCAGATATGCTTTAGGCCAGTGTGACCATCACCACAAAGGACAAGGCACTGCAAAATGAAAGACATTCAAGAAAAATGTTGGACATTACAAAATAAAAGTTAAAAACACTCATATAAATGTAAATTCATGCTTTTTTGTTATGGTCAAAATGGAGGACATTTTGGAATTCTTCCTGGACAGAAGGCTGAAATATAGGACATGTATTGGAAAAGGAAAACATCTGGGCACCCTGCTCTAAGCCTGAGCCACACAGAGTGCAATACAAGGGCATGAGACTGTGTTAGTGCTTTTCTCAGACAGATAAGTGAAATGGGCAAGAATGAGCCAAAAATGTTTGTGATCCAAGCTTTCTGCAAGGCTGGCTTCCTGTGTCAATCATACAAGGTGAACTGTATCTGACTCCCTAGGCATATCAAGCTGTCTTTTGGCCTTGGGCCACACCAGACCCAAAGGAATCTCTGTGTAACAAGGCCCATATTGTGGGTCCACCAGCCCAATGTTCAATTTCCAGTCTTGTCCAGCCAGCTAACTCCAAAAAGATCCCTCAAGTCACCAGTTGCATGTTCTAGGAGAGTCTGAAAATTCTTCTCATTATTATAGACATTCGGTCATCCTGGTGATTTCCAGAATTGGTGTACTACAATTCCCATCAGCCACATTTGGAAAACACAAGGCTAGGGAATGCTGCTTTAGTACATAAGCTGGGTCCAGATACACTGCAATACAGGATTTAGAGCCAGTGCAATAGTTGGGATGTTGGAAAGGTACTTTGCACATCCAGGGTAACTTTCCACCATGAAACTTATTAGATGAGCTTGAGTCATTTTCTTCATAGAATCATAGAGTTGGAAGAGACCACAAGGTCCATCCAGTCCAACCCACTGTCACCTCTCACCTTAACATGTCTCACAGAGTTTTGGAAATGATAAAGTGGGGAGATGACTAGCCATTTTTGTCATCTTGAACTCTCTGAAGAGCAAGGGGAGCTTATCACTAAACAAATCCCTCTGTTGTGAGATAAATCCATCCAATGAGAGAACTCAATTAAGTCCTGATTGTTTTGGTTAAATATATTAGCTCTTTTTAGTTTTTTTACATATAAAATTCTCTGATATTGGTGGATATGTAAGTACATATAAATTATTATTTGTGTAATTTGGAACTGATTATCAGCACGGTTGGATCCTGCATGCCCTCGCTGTAGCTAAAAGATTCAAGTCAGGTTTGAGAAGACAAAGATTAATAACTGATAATTCAATAGTCAGAACATCTTACTAATTTATCAGTGCACAAAAATGCATTTTACTGGTGTCTCCAAACATGATGATGAAGATTTTTTATGCTTAATATTATTTGGACCTAGTTAGTTATGCCAAGCCCATATTCATATGCAATCTATTTCACATCGTTTCTTTTTCTTTTTCTCTCACTTTTCTCCTCATTTTTCTGTATTTAAATTAAAAAACCTTTTTTAAAAAAAGAAAAAGAAAGAAAAGTCTTGATTATTCAAACAGGGGCATTTTTTCTTATGGTAACTACAGATTGGCTGGCATTAACAATGCAAGTAAGCTGTTAATGCCTGAGTTTTCCCTACCTTAAGGCAAAGGTCAGTTGCCTCCGGAAATAACAGTTTTGTGACATAAGGTAACTGTCCCGCAGGTAACAGTTATGCAAGTGCCAGGGACAAAGTGGGCGCCTCCATGTTTATGCAGGATTGAGCATTTTCTTTCTTCATTGGCTGTGTTTTGTAATGTAGATGAGTCAGATGTGAGTAAACTCAGGTAATCTGAGGGGACCACACACATTTGGGTTTAGCAAGTCATAGATGCAAGGCCTGAATACCCTAAAGGTACCAGATCTTGGAAGAGGAGCAGAGTTGACCCCGGTTGATATTTGGATTGGAGACTGACAAAGAATACCAGGCACTGTAAGACATATTTCAGAGGAAGAAATTAGCAGAACCACCTCTGAATATTGGTTGTCTAATAAAACCCTATGAAATTCATGGGGCTGCCATAAGTCAACAGGTGGCTTAAAGGCATGTGGGCACATACACATCACATATACACAGAGGGTATAGATCAGGGGTAGGCAACCTTTCCCCTTTAAGGGCCGAGGGACTTCAGCTCCCAGAAGCCTCAGCCATGCTGGCCAATAGTCCCATGTTGGCCAATAGCTCCTGGGATTCTGGGAGCTGAAGTCCCTTGGCCCTTAAAGGGGAAAGGTTGCCTACCCCTGGCATAGATAGTGCCAAGCTGCAGGATCATCTGTCATGAAATGACAAAAGTAACCATGGCAAAATTTGTCTTAATGGAACTTGTTCAGTCATATAAGTGACTGCTATACTGTGCTATTATTTTAGACTGTAAGCAGCTCTGAGTCCCAATTTTGGAGAAAAAGTGGGATATAAAAATATAATAATAATAAAAAAGTAGCAGTAGTAGCAGTAAAAATTGATATATAATTGATATCAGGGTGGTTTTTATGGAGCAGGTGGGTTTTAGTTATGCTTTTAACTATATTTTTATGTTATTTTATGTGTGTAGATGATTTTAATTGTTTTGAATTTTACTGAGATTTTAAAAATGTTTTATCTGTGAGCTGCCTTGGGTCCCTCCTGGGAGAAAGGCAGCATACTAAATAAATAAATAAATAAATAAATAAATGATAAGAGTGTGAGTGTTGTGTTAGTGGTTAGGAGTGGATTTGTGAGAGCCACACTCTTTAAGCCAATAAACTTGCTGGGTAACCTTGGGTCAGCCTCTGTTAGCTTAACACACCTTACAAGATGTTGAGAGAATAAATTTGAGGAGGTAGAGAATCATGCACATCACCTTGAATTCATTGTAGGACACACCTGACATTCATGTAACAAATACATAAAGATCGCAGAACTCGTTTGAGTCTAGAGCAAAAAATGTTCCCTCATTTATTTATTTAACACCTTAACTTTCTCCCACTGTAGGATCCAAGACAGCTTCTCCATTTTATTGCCTTCTGGAATAGAGCAAACATGCAGATGTGGTTGTTGTGTACTGTAAACTCCTTTCCAACATATGGTACCCCTAAGGAAAACCCATCACAGAGGTTTTCTTGGCAAGATTTGTTGGGAAAGGCCATTTGCCATTGAGAGCCAGCATGGTATAATGTTTTGAGTGTTGGACTATGACTCTGAAGAATTAGATTCAAATCTCTGCTTGGCCACGAAAACCCAGTAGGTGACCTTGGGCAAGTCACACTCTCAGCCTCAGAGGATGCCAATGGCAAATGACTTGAAGGCGCACCACATGCACACACACTTGCCATTGCCTTCCTCTGAGGGCTGAGAGAATGTGATTTACCACAGTGTTACCCTGTGGGTTTCCATGACCAAGTGGGGATTTGAACCCTGGTCTATGACAGTCCTACTACGACTCTCACCATGCTGGCTCTCTATGAAGACAGATACAGGATACAACATATGAAAGGTAAAGAACAGCAAGTGTTCACAAGGAGATGGTAAGAATTTGATTGAAAATGATAAATACCCTTTGGAATTAAAAGTTCAAATCTGCCAGTTCTACAACACAAGAAAGAACAAAAGAGGCCATCTCCTGTGGAAATAGTGTAGTAACGTGATACCACGTTAACACTGCAGTTCCATCTTACAGAATACTGGGATTTGAAGTTTTATGAAGCACCAGTGCTCTTTCGCAGAGAAGGCTAAAGATCTTCTAAAATTATAAATCCCAGAATTCCATTGGACACTACAGCACTTAAATTGGTATCAAACTGCATTATTTCTATAGTGTTGGATGCACCCCAAACAAGAGGTCCTGTGCTCCTTTTCATTTTAGCCATTCTAATCTACCCTACCATACTGCAACATTTCAATGTAGGCCCCACTTTTATGAGTTTAATTGTCCAGGTTTCCCCTTAAGTTTGCTGGGAAATGTAGTTTGGAAAAGAGAGAAATGGCCATAGTTTAGATGTGTAATAATATATTTTTAGTTTCATTCCCCTCTCCATAGGCCATATTTGGCTTTGCAACAGAACTCAGCTTGATTGTGGGTAAACGGGAATATATTTGTTGAATATATTTGTTGAATATATTTGTTGAAAAGCTGTTTCCTGCTAAGCAAGAGGAAGCCATGCAGAGCATTAATAAAAACAATGCTTCATGCTTTTATGGTGCCTCCCAGGCACCAGGATATCACGCTGCTTTTCAAGCGCTTGCAAATATAAATGTTCTTCAGAACACTAATGAGTCTTGTGCCGAAGGATTAATTTAATTAATATGGCTCTTCAGAGAATACATCTGTGATGAGGTGGCATTACTGTATAACTGAGGAAACTGGTGTGTCAAGAAGTTAAGTAATTTGCCCTGAGTTACGTGTGTTTTCATTAAAAGGGATGAATCCTCTGTAGCATACATGACTGTCATGTTGTTTTGACAGAAGTAGATCTCTGGAAGGAAAATGCTTCCGGTTCTTACACACTCGACAATCACTGCACTTTGACTGCCTTGGCTCAAAGCTATGGAATCCTGGGATTTACAGTTTAGGGAGGACTTGACTCGGAAACTATAGTATTAGTTTAGGCTAAGCTACGATTTGCTTTTTTTTGCTGCAGCATCACACTGTCATCAGTTGATCAAACACCTGATGTGCCACTGATCATTTCATTACTGTTATGTGCCTTCAAGTCATTTCTGACTTACGACGATGCTAAGGTGAATGGGGTTTTCTTGGCAAGATTTATTTAGAGGTTTGCCATTGCATTCTTCTGAAGCTGAGAGTGTGTGACTTGCCCAAGGTCACTGAGTGGGTTTTTATGGCCGAGCGGGAATCGAACCCTGGTCTCCAAAGTCACAGTCTAACACTAAAACCACTATGCCATGCTGGCTCCTAGAGCTCTCTGACAGAGAATTCTAAATGTGTCATGACACTACAGATCCCATGAAACCATAGGATAGAGCCATGGAAGTTAAAGGTGAACCAAATGCTGTAACTGTGTTGTGTGAAAGATGTTTTATACACAAGCCCTATTCAGGGGTTTTCCTATTGTCTCTGTTGTCATCTGTGTGTATGAGAGACAGACATGGGGGGGGGGGGGGAAGAGAGAGGGAAAATGAGTTTCTACACATCTCAATTACCCAGGACTGATCCTATTATTAGACAGAGTGAGGTGGCAAAGTCAACCAGCAGATTTTGGGTGCCATCAAAGAGCAGCAAATTGCATTTTTAGCTTTCTGCCAGCTGGGTGGAAAGGTGCTTGTGGGATTTTCTGTCTGTTCCCAAAACAGCTGGGCTGATTTTAAATATTATGCACTTAGGACTTTATCACACCGGGGGGGTGGGGGTAGCCGGGATTAAAAAGGCATTTTTCCAGCAAAATCCTGAGATCATGGCAAAGATTTTCAGATGATTTTCAAAGATTTTCAGACGACGACGATTGCAGCTCTGCTCCTTTCCAGTTCTTCATCTCTTTCTGAACTGAACTAGTGGCAAAGATTTTCAGACAACGTCGCGACTAGAAAACCCATTGGGCATTGGACAACCTTGGGCAAGTCACACAATCTCAGCATCAAAGGATGGCAATGGCAAACTCCCTCTGAATAAACTTGCCAAGAAAAACCCATGATAGGTGTCCCTTGGGGGGTCACCATAAATTGGATATGACTTGAAGGCACACAACAACAACAACATCAACAACCTTTGACATGAGTGGCTGCACCTCTTTCTATGTTTTGTGAGGCCAAGCATAAATGAAAATTGCAGATAAATTACAATTTAAGTTAAAAAATATATTTTTATAAACAATAATACAACCAATTATACATTAAATCAGGGGTAGGCAACCTTTCCCCTTTAAGGGCCGAGGGACTTCAGCTCCCAGATTTTCAGGAGCTATTGGCCAACATGGGACTATTGGCCAACATGGCTGAGGCTTCTGGGAGCTGAAGTCCCTCGGCCCTTAAAGGGGAAAGGTTGCCAACCCCATGCATTAAATTGAACAAGTATTCAATGCCATAAAAGTTACATGTAACAAATAATATATTAAATTGAACATGTATCCAATGTCATAAAAGTTACATGTATCCAGTGAGGTGGCAGAGCAGGATCTGATTGCAGAACTCTTTTTTATGAGTCACTTAGCATTATAGTAAGCTTGGAGCAGATCATAATGTCCTTATTCAAAGTGAAAAGAGCCAAATCCTCATCCCTGGCAATTGCAGCTCTGCTCCTTTCCAGTTCTTCATCTCTTTCTGAACTGAACTAGTAAAAGAGTTTCTTCACCCACTGGGCCAAATTGACACTGGCACTACTTATTGCTTCGTCTCAGGCTACAAAATGTCTTGGGTCAGCCCTACCATCACTGTTCCATACCAGGGTGGCCAAATGTCAACAAGAGGGAACTCGCTTTATTTATGTTGGTTCTCTGTATAATCCCCTGCACTACACAATTACAGCAGTTTGATTCCATGTTAATTGCCATGTTTCCATTCAACAAAAATCCTGGGATGTATTGTTTGGTTGAGATTTCTCTGAGTTCAGCAAATGATCAAATAAACACATGGAGGTCTTTCAGGGTGGCTTGGTTGTGCATCTCATTCCACCACTAGGTAAGGAGTATCTGGGTGTCCTGTACAGAGAGTTGTATGGGAAAAGAATGACATAAAATATGTTGTAAATGTTATGTTTCCTTTGCTGTCCTGTCTGGTGTAAATACAGGTTGAATCTCCCTTATCCAGAGTTCTAAAATCTGAAATACTCAAAAAATTAAAACATTTTTTGGGTGGCTGAAATAGTGATACCTTTGCTTTCTGATGGTTCAGTGTACACAAAGGAGCTTATCGCACACATGGGCAACCTCCTTAAATTGCCGCAGAAGCTGCTGCCTGATTCCAAACTGGGGGTCGAAACTGCATTCAGCTGGCTGATTTTCGAAGTCAGAAGCTTCGGACTTTGAAAATTGTTTGGCTGAGTGCTGCAGTTTACATGATCTGGATTCGGGAGATGGCTTCAGTGGTGATTTAAGGAGCTAGCCGATGCAGTAACGTCTGGGTGTATCCCAGATGAAGATTGAAGCCAGAAAAGATAAGCTAGCTTTTTAAAGTGTGCAATAAGTTCCATAGTTGGTTTCATGTACAAAATTATAAAATAAAATTATGTACAAAATGTATAAATTATGTATAAAATTGTCTTCTGACTATGTGTATATGAGAGAGCCAGTGTGGCATAGTGATTTGAGTGTTGGACTATGATTCTAGAGACTAGAGTTTGAATCCCTGCTGAGCCATGAAACTCACTAGGTGACCTTGGACAGGTCATACTCTCTCTGCCTCAGAGGATGGCAAAGGAAAACCCCTTCTGAACAAATATTGCCAAGAAAACCCAATGGTAGGGTCACCTTAGGATCATCATAAGTCAAAAATGACTTGAAGGCACACACATAATCAACAAATGTGTATATTAAACATAAATGAATTTTGTGTTTAGACTTGGGTCTCATCTCCAAGATATCTCATTATTGGAAAATAGGTATTTTGAAATCCAAACAAAATCCAAAATCCAAAATGCTTCTGGTCCAAATAATTTTGTATAAGAGAGACTCAACTCATATGAGTTAAAGGTGAGCGATATGACACTGAAGCTGTTGTACTTCAGACATATCATGAGACAATGTGACTCACTGGAAAATATGATAATGCTTGGTAAAGTTCTAGGCAGTAGGAAATGAGAGAGACCAGAATACGGGTGGATTGATTCAGTCAAGGAAGCCATGGTCCCGTATGAAAGACATTCACAGATCACCTTAAATCAACTTGCCAAAAATATAATCATTATCATCATAATCAGCAGGAGCAACAACAATAACATGGCTTTCAGGTTTATTGGAGACCAGGGTTTGAATCCCTGCTCAACTGTGTAAATCCACAGGGGTGACCTTGGGCAATTCACACACTCTGATCTTGAGGGGAAGACAACGGCAGACTTCCTTGCCTAGAAAACCTATGATAGGGTAACAATTAGTCAGAGTTAACGTGAAGACACATAAAAGTAGCAATAATACTGTTATGCTCTGAGATGTTTACCTACTGCAATTACAAGATTTTGATTTCTTGAAAGACAGAGTAAAAAACATTTTTTTTACTGAGACACAATTGTTTACCATAAATTTCAAGCTATCACTGTCAACATATACATCACACACTTAAAAGGAGGTTAGGAAACAGAACAGTTGTTTTCTTCATGTTTGCTGGTTTCCCATCCACATGCTTTGTTTTCTCACCAAAGTTCCCACACCATTACACTATTTCTTAATTTCCGTCTTAAATGTGCAAAAATGCAGCTATTGGGTGATTCAGAACAGAGCCTACAAATTGAGTGAACATAGGCAGCTAATTTGGGTATGTGTTCTCAATTTTAATATTTTTTTTTCCTGTAAACAGGAATGGAATTTTTCTGATGCAAAAGTTGGCTTTCTTTGCTGTAAGAACAAGGCAGGGTGGAAAACAAAAAGAAAACTGGGTATGGTAATTCATCACTTAACTACATATATGTTTTAAATGTGTGGGTCAGTGTGATAGGAATTCCCCTACCACACATTCAGAGGCTAAGATAAGCATGGCATTCAGGGGAAACAAAGGGTTATTATTTATCTATTCTTCACAACTTCATTTTTAAAAGTTTTACTTTTTTTTTTTAAAAAAGGAATTGATGGCATTCACTAACCATCCTTTCACTAATGATTATATTTTTGGCAAGTTGATTAAGGTGACCCCATGAATGTGGTTCTTTGGGTGGTGAACAATTAAAGCAGTACATAATCAAAAGGTCAACAAAGCTGCAATCCTATGGTTTCTGGTAGGGTCTGCCTGGAGTTTAAGTGCATAATGGAGCTTCCTTGCCACAGACAGAGAATGAGATCTGGCAGTAGACAGGAGATCACCTCTCATCAGCCTCCCTGTTGGAAGTCACTGCTGCATTTCCCCTTCCACCATAAATGTCCTTATGCAGAAAATCTCAAAAGGGAGGGGGTGGGCATGCTGTTGGGAATTTATGCTGCCATAAACTAATTTACAACTATGGATTAGAATTGTGGCCTTGCACAACAATTGCATTCCCATTGTCATAGCTGCACCATCAGGACCATTGCAGAAGTGGAGTAAGTAGCATGACATTTGCACAAAGGTCCTAATGTACAATTGGATGGCACTTTGCAATAGAGGCTGTTTTGGAGCAATGATAGGGGAAGGAGAAGGCAATAGGCCTCAACAGAACCACGAGGCCCTAATAATCCAAAAGGGAGAGCAGTGAAAAGTTAAGGCCTGAACAGACTGCCAGAAATAATCCAGTTTGAGCCCACTTTAACTGCCCTGGCTCAGTGCTAGGGAATCATGGGAACTGTAGTTTTTTCTGAGACATTGAGACTTCTCTGTCAGAGAGCTCTGGTGCCACAATAAACTACAATTCCCATGATTCCCTAGTACTGAGCCAGGGCAGTTACAGTGGTCTCAAGATGGATTATTTCTGGCAGTCTGTTCAGGATTTTAGTAGGGCCCTGTGCTCAGCTGGAAAAATGTCGCCACTTTTCATGGTGCCCCTTTGTATGCTGGGATCATAGCAATAGCAATAGCAATAGCAAGTACATTTTTATATTGTTTATCAGTGCACTTAAGCACTCCCTAAGCAGTTTACAATGTGTAAGCTAATTGCCCCCAACAAGATGCCATAGGATAAAGCCATGGCAGTTAAGCTGGAATCATAGTGCTCTAATTGTGTAGTAGCAAAGTGCTTGTGGAAAAGTTCAGGCCATGCACCACACTCACAGTATCTGGGTCTGAGAAAAGATCCCTCTTAGCCAGACATTTGAGGCTTAGCTGCTTCTGCAAAATCACACCCCTGGGATGGCACTATTCTTGGCACTCCACTACCTGAGATGGGCACCTCAACCTGTTTAATGGAAGGGCTGTTCCTGATCTGTTGACACATGGTTCATTATATATTTACTTATGTTAAGCATATTGAAATATTTATTTTGCATCATTAACCAATCTCTGTTAGCCATGGGACAATGCAGACAGTTTTGGAGCAGACTAGTGAATCTACCTTTACCACTTTCCCCTTTAACGTTTGGAAGCCAAGCTTGAGGAAATGGTGGAGATCTATGTCTAAATCTCCCACCTCTTTACATTTTGAAGCCAAATGTTTTCTGTAATGTTTTAGGAGGAGGGAGATTGTCACCAGATAACAGCCATGGACCAAATCCAGATGTGGGTGCCATGACTGTTTTCTTGGTTTTTTTCTTTTTTTTGCAAAAATGTGAAAAAAACAGATCTGATCACAGGTTGTAGCTTTCTCATCTAGTTAGAACCCTAGAGTTCACCTGTCACTGCTCACCTTCCTTTGCAGCCAAATGCCTAGCTAGAAACTTGCCTTTAAAAGGAAAAATGAAGCAAGATGTTGAACCCTCACTAACACCTCTCATGTGGAACTGGCAAATAAACACAATTCTGAGCACAGTCCAAATTTTCAAGATACAAATGACCCACAGATTCTTTGTCTGATGCTTTTGCATGTTATGTAGTCAGAAACTCTTCTATGCTGTTAAGTCAACTGGCAAGCAAGGTTCTGCAATGCTAAACTTCATGCAATTTTTATTTTATTTTAGGATTGAGATCAAATGTAATGTTAGGCTTGACACAGGATTTAATTTCAAAATTGACACAGATTAGCAGGAACATTTAAAACAAATAAACAACTAGAGTATGCTGGCAGATAATTCCTGTTTGATTTTCTGAAGGAACAGATGGCTTTAAAGTTTGCTAAAGGGGAGTTAAAAGTTTTTCTCTGCATAACAAATCCCAGCTGAACACAACCCTGTGACATTGAGGATAGTAGTAAAATGTGCTTGCTGATGCTCCACCCATCCATTCTCCAATTAAACTGTAGCAGTCTGGAATGCATTCAGCTGAACTGGGTTAGAGCATGGGAAAGTTACCTTTTAGATCATCATCACCATCATCATTTGTATCCCACCTTTTTTCCAGTTCAAGGATTCAAGGAAGGTTATAACAATTTTTTTAAAAAAAACTTAGGAAAACTTCACAAAATACAAAGGTTAAAAAGTGATTAAAAGGTATCAAAAGATAGTTAAAAACATAAATCATTAAATGCACAAAAACACAACAGCACAACAAATAACAGATAGAAAATCCAGCACATTATACAAGGTATGTCCCGCCTAAACAATCTGTCCTCAAAGTCTTGTTGACAGAAAGGTCTTCACTTGTTTAAAGAAAGAGAATAGGGAGGGTGCCAGTCTAATCTCTCTGGCAAAGGAGTTCCAAAGCCTGCAAGAAGCCACTGAGAAGGTCGCTCTCCCATGTTCCTAATGTACCAGTTAGACAGAGAGATGGGCCTCCCCACAGATTTCATGGATCTCACAACATATCTAGCTTCGTCAGGGAGAATATGGTCCTTCACATAAGCTGGACCGGAGTTATATAACCCCCAGAATCCACCAACCAAAATTCCCAGGAGATTCTGGAAGATTTTCTCAAATTGTAACTTTTGCAATTTCTGAACAGTGTAACAAATATTATTCTTTTCTACTGAGAGATGATTGGATCTCTCAACTGTGTCAGTGAATTGCAGGATGAAACTTCTATTTTTTAAAATAATGGTTTAGCACTCAAAGCTGCAATAAAATGTTTCAGTGGAGACTACCCTCTAACTTTCCCATTATCATTGTCTTATTTTTCTAATGATTTATTTTTCCTCATGATGTGGCCAAAGTACAACAGCCTCAATTTTTAGTAATCTTGGCTTCCAGAGAGAGTCCTGGCTTGATCTGAATCCATTTGTTTGTCTTTTTGGGTCTCCATGGAATTCTCAGTCTACCTCCTCCTCTCCTTCCTCTCTGCTGAGTTAATTGAGAACAAACTATTTTTAGTAGTTTGAATTCAATTTTCAGCAAGCTGAAGACAAAGAAAGAAAGTTGGGGGAGGAGGAGAAAGTGGGTCATTTTAAAAGCTGTTGAAACAGTGGGATGGGAGATGATTAAACAGGATTGTGTCTATCAAATTGGGACAGCTGGAGGGTATGTGCTACTCACTTTTAAGTGGGCAGCTATGGTTGTCTGATCTACATAACCAGAGAAGGATTATGTAGATCTACCTGTAGGTAGCCAGCAAAGAGGAATAGGAAGATCTGTTTAAATGTTTAAATAACCAATGTAAATTGCAAAGCATGCTTCACACTGCAAGTGAAGAAAACATTGTGCGTGCCCTTATAATGCTACTGTTGTCTGTGTGTGCCTTCAAGTTGTTTCCAACTTATGGTGACCCTAAAGTGAACATATCACAAGGTTTTATGGAGCTGAGAGTGTGTGACTCATCCAAGGGCACCCAGTGGGTTTCCATAGCCAAACAGGGAATCAAATCCTAATCTCCAGAGTCGTAGTCCAGTGCTCAAATCACTACACTATGCTATAATGGAATGCTGTATCTTTTTTAAAATTTTAATATAAGCAAAACAAACTCAGTAATATTAATACTTAGTTTTCCTCATCCCTAAATCCAATGTCATTCATTGATTAGAAATGCCAGGGGTTGTGGGTGAGGGGTTGAGAGGAAAGAAAAATCAGATTGAGGTGCAGACAAAGTCGAATTGCTGCCCTAAAATCCTAGCTTGTCAATTTCTGTGAACGCAATTTCTGAATGTCTCTTTTATGAGAGCTCAGAGCTGTTCAGAATGAGGTCTTATCACTCTGCAATTGCAACTGTGGGAAGGTTTAAGAAAAAAAAAAAAGACTGGCTGGATTTTTCTTGCCAGCATTGCTGTGCTAAAGCAAAGTGTGAGAAATGAGTGTTAAGCAAAGCCTTTGACAGCCCTGCCAACGTCAGCAGCATGCCAGGTTCTAACAGGCTGAAGCCTGCAACCATGTACAGATTATGTCACCTTTGGCAAGAGCATCAAATTAACTCACCGCTAACTGTCAAGGATCTGATGTCAAGGATCTTCTATCTGCAGAAGTGGGCGTTCCTGCCCCTCTCCCTGCTTAGTTACAATCCCTATAGCATCTGAGGAGGAAAGCAGTTTTTTTTTTAGCAACAATATATTGTTACAAGCAATCTGTAATATTTTGAGATAACTTGATGTTGCACAAGCAATTTACATCCATTAGCTTTGTAAAAGACCAGATCCCAGAGGGGATGCTCTAAGAAAGAAAAATAAATTACCATAATAGAGAGAATCCTAGTCTGCCGGTGGCTGCATCTCATATACT
>CM034701.1:367912375-367922634 GCA_020142125.1 Phrynosoma platyrhinos | reverse complement strand
CACCTGGTCTGGCCTTCCCTGCACTCCCCCATGTGTGCTCCTACCCTCCGTGCTGTCCCTTTATGCACCCCCACCTTCCTGTGCCATCTCTGTGTTCCCCTCACATGCTCCCACATTCCTATGCCATCCCTTTGCTCCCCTGTGCACATTCCCACACTCCCGTGCCATCCCTGCACTGTCCTGTCCTTTTCCTCATCAAAAAAGGTGTGGCAGCATGGGGGGAGGGAGTGTGCCCAGTCCCCGGAAGCCCCCACACACACCAGGTAACACCCAGTGCAGGGACACTACTGCTTACATGTGAACAGAAATCAAAGTACACAACCCTCTGGTAGTGATACTCTTTTGTCCAAGGACATTTGCACTGATAATCTGGCCAGTGTCAACTTCTTTGCTCATTCTTCCCTCCTGGAAATCTTTTCATATCCCTAAAGCTGCCCTGGGATATGTTTTGCCCTATAAATATACCTGCCAAAGCACCCTCAATTTGGTCTTATTTAAGATTCAGACAGATACTCTGTCCATATCTCACCAGATTTCTCAGCATAAACTGGCTATGCCACAGTGCCAAGGCACCTGATGAGCCATTTTCTATTTCACTGCATTCCTCGATTGGAGTTACATGTCTGGAATCAGTATAGTATTATCTGCTACCACCTTTATATTGTTAATTCTTGAATGTGTGCATGAGTGGGTGTCTTGTGTGAATAGTGATTTCCCTTGACTATAAATAAAAATATAATAATAATAATATTTATTTATATCCCGCCCCTCTGCCATAAAATCCATTGGGATCCATATGTTGTACCTGGAGTCCTGTTTCTCTGAACTATTATACACAGTCTTGATTCTATAGCTATTATTTGAAAATGTGCACAAATAAAACTTGATGCATGCCACTTTCCTGCAAATCTGTATTCTCTTTTGTTCTTTTTGATGATGCACTTACACTTTTAGGAGTCTCTGAAAGTAGCTGTTGTTGTTCTTGTTGTTGTGTGCCTTCAAGTCGTTTCTAACTTATGTTTTCCCTAAGGCAAACCTATCATGGGATATTCTGGGCAAGATTTGTTCCGAGGAGGCTTGCCATTGCCTTACCCTTAGGCTGACAGCCTATGACTTGCCCAAGGGCACCCAATGGATTTTATGGCCAAGCTAGGAATCAAACCTTGGTCCCCAGAGTCCTTGTCCAACACTCAAGCCACTACACCATGCTGGCTCTCAAGTATCTCTATTTGAAGCAGAATGCAGAGTTGTAAAATATTTCCTTTCCTGCAGTTTCTGGCTCTGCTGGCTGGAAGATTCTGCAAATTGTAGTTCAAGAAAATAACTTTTCTAAGCATCCTGCCAAAGGCAAGGACTTCATTTCCCATAGCTTATGTATGCTTCTGTATGCTTGCTCTGCTTCTTCTGTTTCAAAAGCACTTGCCAGCAAATTTACTGGTTTGTGCTGGCTGCCTGTTTCACAGTTTTTTTCTTCTTCTTCCTGACGAAAATTTCTAATTCAATTTATATCATTGCCATGACTGGAGGACAACAGCCAGACCAAAGTCTGCAGAAGCGGGAGGAGGCAAGTATGAACGTTAATCAGGAAAAGCTGAAATTTTGCAGCCTGGAGTTGTAATTTTCCCCCCATTGATCTGTAGCTGCAGCCTTTTCAAACAATGTTATTAAAGAGAAACCCCTGATGTTTGGAATCTTGTGTCAACCTCTCGCTCTGTGATTAAGCAACAGTTTTAATTGAAAGCTTGACATTTAAAGGGTGTGAGATGTAAATCAGGCCGGGATCTGGCTTTAATCACAGTTGGGGCATGTTTCTCTTTTTAGCCAAATGAAGTCGTAGAGTTAGCAATCACAGACCACTTGGATTGGTATAGATATGCATCTCTTGCACATTTCCTGAACTGGCAGCATTTGAGTTCCTAACTCTGTGGGTTGGCCTCCCTCTCTTTCTCTCTCTCTCATGTTCTCTAAGCATGAAGGCACAAAAATAGCAGGGCTCCTTGATTTATAGGGTGTCAACACACCAGCAAGTGAAATGGCAGCATGCAAGACCAAATCCACCCTGTCTTTTTTGGGGGTGAGGAATTTGTGACTTTTCAGCTGTTGTTGGACTATAACTCCTATTGTCCCTAACCATTGGCTATGCTGGCTTGAATTAATGAGAGCTGGCAGTCTAACAGTATCTGGAGGGCCGCAGGTTTCCTGTGTTGTTGTTGTATGCTGTCAAACTGTTTCTGACTTATGGAGAATTGTTCAGAAGAGGTTTGCCACTGCCTTCCTCTGAGGCTGAGAGCATGTGACTTGTCCAAGGTAACCAGTGGGTATTATGCTTCCAAATTAAGGCATTGCCATTATTTCCCCCTCCAAACATTCATTTCCTTCTAGCAGCAGCCTTTTAGAGCTATCCCTGAACTTCGAAATTAGCTATCACACAAGATTTTTTATTTGTTTTAAATGGATGGATTAAAGCCATTATATTTTCTTGCACCAGTGGATCATATTTTGTCCCATTCTGTGCCTCAAATGCTGAATTCATGCATGTGACATTTGCGCATATGTACACACGCATACACCGGCAAAGAAGATAATGTTAATTGCAACAATGATGTGGAGGGCATCTTACATGCATCTGAGGAAGTAGACTTACCGGTAAGTCTACGAAAGCTCAGGCTGCCAACCTCTTTCTTTCAGTTGGTTCCAAAGGTGCTACAAGATCTCTCTACATACATCTTACATGGTTTCCAATAAGCAAAGGGAGGGGGGAGCCACAGTCACATGTTATGTTTACCCTGTACTCACACATTGAATACAGAGGAGTAGGGCTCAAGCATGGTTTGGAGATCTGGCTACAAATTTATGACCCAGACCCACTTCCCTGCAATACACCATGGTCCCATTCCATACATATATTTGGCTTCACAGAGATGACACCATAGGCAGCTCTGTGGCGTTTTCTTTAGTGACCTCAACCATACTTTCTTCCTCTTCTCTCTCCACCTCTCTCCTCTCCTCTCCTCTCCTGTCATCTCATGATATTTGTTCCAAATACTATCCAGCCTCAAGATCTTTAACTAGGTCCTTCTGTTGCTCTCCAAGGTGTTAGCCTATCAAACCATTTCAAAAACAGATCATCTTAAACCTATTTTTTCTGGCAATTTTCACTACAAATCATGAAGAATGAGGGGAATGTTTGGTAACATGCAGCTTCCTTTTAGTTCCGATTCTTTATTCTTACATTTCTGGCTGCTTTATTTTTATTTTCTGTCAGACACATCATTATAGTATGCGTGTGTATGTAGACATCTCTATATATGAAACAAAACCAAATACTTACTCCCTTATATGTGGTGTAGTGATTTGAATCTTGGACTATGAGTCTGGAGAGCAGGGTTCAATTCCCAGCTAGGCCAGGAAACCCTCTGGGTGACCTTGGGCAAGTCAAATCTCCTCTGAACAAATTTTGCAAAGAAAATTCCTTAATAGGTTTGTCTTTGGGTTACCATAAGTCAGAAATGACTTGAAGGCACACATCATCATCATCATCATCATCATCATCAACAACAACAAATACTATCAGCTACTGCTGTTGGGTTCAAATTCCTGCTTGGTCATGGAAACCCATCGGATGACTTTGGGTAATTCATATTCTCCCATCCTCAGAGGAAGACAAAAGCAAACCCTCTGAACAAATCTTGTCAAGAAAACCTGGTTGCCATAAATCAGAAACAACTAGAAGGCAGGCAACAACAAGAAAATACTATCAGCATCAATGTCCCTGAATTTTATTACTGTTTCCCTCCCTCTTTTCTATATACAAGGAACTCTACACTGGTAGTTTTAAGAAAGCATGTTGTATACAGAGAAACGCAGATCTCTCTGTCTCCGAAATAGTCTTAGGTTAACTGGACTGTTTTTCTGTTCTAGAAAAGGGCTTGGGCCAGCAACTCACTCTTTAGAATATCGCTTGCTTGGTTATAACCGCTTCAGATTGGTTTCAGAAAACCACACAAGAGCTGTGGAAAGAAACATATTCTTGGGCTTATTTGGCTGCTATTCCCAGACTGTGGAGTTATTCCCCCTATAGGGGGGGGGTAGAATGACTCCTTTTTGATTTTTTTTGGCTGTCAGCAAAGGCTTTGGGCTATTAGGCTGATTCTTGATGAAGATCATTTAACGGGGGTTGTTATTGTTGTTAACCACCAACCAGTCGATCTTGGCCAATGGCAACCCTGTGGATGAGAGACATCTCCATGAGCCCCTGGCCTCCACTGCTCTGCCCAGCTCCTGCAAACTCATACTCATGATCTCTTTAATAGAGTCCATCTATCTAGCATGCAACCTTTCTCTCTTTCTACTTCCCTCCCCCTTTCCTAGCATTATTGTGTTTTCCAATGTCATATTGGCTTCAGGGAGATTTCTGGCTTGATCTGCTCTAGGACCCATTTGTTTCTCTTTTTGGGTGTCCATGGGGTTATCAGCACTTTTCTCCTGCATATTATCTCAAATGTATTGATTTTCCTCCTATCTTCTTTCTTAACTGTCAAGTTCTCACATCCATACATGGTAATTGGGAATACAATGGCTTCTATGATTCTAACTTTGGTGCTAAGTTGTATGTCTTTCTATTTTAGGATCTTTTCTAGTTCTTTCATAGCCACACTCCCCATTCTTAATCTTCTTTTGATTTCCTGGCTACAGTCCCCATTTCTATCAATGTTTGATCCCAGGTATGAGAATTCTTTTACTATTTTTATTTCTTTATTGTATAGGTCGAATTTGTGTAGGTTCCCTGTGGTCATTATTTTTGTTTTCTTTATGTTCAACAGTAAGCCTACCTTTGCCCTTGATCTTCCTTAGAAGTTGTTCCAGATCTTTGAGATTTTCTGCTAGTATTATGGTGTTGTCTGTGCATCTTAGTTTGTTGGTGTTCCTTCCTCCTATTTTCACTTCTTCTTCTGTGTCCAAGCCTGCTTTTCTTACAATATGTTCTGCATATAAGCTGATGGTTTAATGGGTGTTTAAAGTTTAATGGGGGTGCTGTAATTTTATTCTCATTGTTATGTTTAAATACTTTTAAAGTGTTTGAAATCAATGTTGTTAATAGGATAGCTTATTTGTTATTGCAAATTACAAATAAACATATCCAGGAGTAGCTGTGTTGGCCATATAGCAAAGTATACCATCCAAAATCCATAAAACAGTGGTACCTTTATTGGGCCAATCAAAAAATCATACAGGAGGGGGAGGGGGAAAAGTGGTGATGTTAAGTCATAGGACTGCATTTTGTCAATATGTAGTGGTTGTTTTCTTTCTCCTATATCATTTTTAACACCTCTTGCCTGATGAAGAAGCCAGCAGAGCTTCAAAAGCTTGCAACATGTATCTCAAACTGGATCTCAAAGGTCCAATAAATATATCACTCTTTTGTGGGTTTGAGATTCTATTTTACTTTGTTTTTACATTCTTTTTGTTATCTTTAAAAGCTGTATTATATTTTAATCTATGTTGTGAGTACCATGAGTCCCATACTGGGAGGGAAAAGGTTTACATAAAAACCATTTGCTGAATATTAGTTTTTACCCCTCACATACCCTGTTGTCCTAATTTACCATGTGTCATTCCACTCTGCCAGCTATGTTGAAAATGTCCCAGTTTCTCTCTCCTCATCCCACTTTCCAATTTTGTCCTCAGCTTACTTCAATAAGGGAAAGGTGAGTTTAAAGTGCAAAAGTAGTTTGCATTCAGTTAACTGAGCAGAGGGAAGGGGAGGGAATCCCTGTAGGCTGAGGCAAAAGCAAACTGGTGCAGCCTCTTCTAGCTTGTGTGTTCTTCCTTATTAATTTTGCCATCCTGGCCATACTTTGATGTTGGTTGGCAACAGATTTCCCAATTTCCATCTGTGAAATGCTGGAGGGTATGCCATCACGTTGCAGTTCATCAGTATTTGGGCTCTTACTGGGAACAAAGTCTACATGAGTGCCTAATTCATGTCTATTGAGGACCATATCTCCCTACAGGAGCCTGTTCAAGCTCGATCTTTGGAAGAGGTCCTTCAATCTGTCCCACTGCCTTCGCAGACTTGATTGATTGGAATAAGGGAGAGGGACTTCATGGTGGCTGCTCCCTCATTTTGGAATGTCCTGGCTAGGGAGGCTTGGATGGTTCATTCCTTGCTCTCTTTCCACCAGTTAGTAAAACTATTTCTATTCTACCAGGTTTTTAGGATTTGACTGTGACTGACCTTTAAGGATCTGCTGTGCTGTTTTGTAGATATTTTTATATAATTTTTTTAAAAAATTAAATGGTTTTAACTCTACATATGGTTTAATTATTTTAAAAATAGTTTATATGTATATATATTTACTGATACATTTGTATAGGTTTCAGCCTGTACTGGTTTTAATAACATGTAAACTGCCTCGAGTTCCATTATTAGGGAAAGGCAGCATGTAAATAAATATTATAATGATGACGATAATTGTGCATGATCATTTTTTGGCAAGTCACTTTTAATTGAAATTATTATCAACACATTCAGCAGCTTTCCAACTGTGTTATCATAGGTGAATTTTAAAAATCAGTGCCTTTTTGGAACAAGAATTTGCACCATCATAATCTGAAAACAGAGAATTCAAATACACCATGAAGGAGACAAGTGGGTTAAGAAAAATAGCGAAATCATTTTCAAGTTGATTTAGAAACCAATTTGATTTAGATTTAGATTTCTAAATCCAGTTGATTTAGAAATCAAAAGAAAAATAGCAAAATAATTTCAGGCCATGTCTGCATTTTTACTTTTGAGTATTTCTTTGTGTTTAATGGCTGGACCACTGTGTTGGACAACTTCACTTTTCAATCCATCATCTAATTTTTCATAATCAAAGATGACACAGAGAAAAATATAACATCAGTCCTACCTAGAGCAGACTTACTGAAATAAATGGGGCAAGTTATTAACAGCTGTCAAGGAGCCCCTGACCTGATTCCCACTGATAGTCCTAACTAGAATAGGCATAAGTGTTGGCTCACAATTCAGTAATTGATTCAATGGGTCTACTCTAGTTGGGGCTACCACTAGGATTCATGTATCTATAGGAGTTTATCACATGGGAGGGAAGCACCCAAATCCTGTGGATAAACGGGAATTAAATCCAGGAATATCCCACAATAGTGGGATTGTTTTCAGATGACGTCACGTGACATTGCTATTATCCCGGAATTAACCCGTTAATTAAAGTGTATGATTTAGCAGGTTTTGGTCACTTTTTATTTTTGGGGAAATCCCGAAAATAAAAAGTGGCACATTTTGGTTGCTTTATTCATGGGTTAAGTCTGGGATAATGGTGATGTTGCACAATATTGTCTGAAAACAATCCTGCTATTGTGGGATATTCCTGGTATTAATCCCCATTTATTCATGGGATTTGGGTGCTTTGCCTCCTGTGTGATAAACTCCTATGTGATGTTGTTGTGTGCCTTCAAGCCATCTCTGACTGTATTGACCCTAAGGGTTTTTCTTGACAAGATTTCTTCAGAAGAGGTTTGCCATTACCTTCCTCTGAGACAGAGAGTATGTGACTTGCCCAAGGTCATCCAGTTGGCTTCATGGTCAAATTGGAAATTGAACCCTGGTCTCCTGAGTTGTAGTCCAACACTCAATATCATTGTGCCACATTAGTTCTACATGCACCTTTTTCTAGATGGAAGAAGAAACCTGTAATAGTTTGAGATATATTCATCCATAAGCAAATGATGGAAAAGTTACTTTTTTGGATTACAACTTCCAGAATCTCCCAGTCATCATCTGTAACCTAAAACAATAACATGTCCAAGCTCACTCTCTAATCTGTCCCATCCCATTTCTCCATTTGTGTTTGTTTAAACTCATCCTTTTGTCTATGTTTTTGTGATGGTCTTTCGTGATTTATGCATCTGTGGTTGAGACCCTTTCCTTCTCTCTGTTTTTCTTTTTCTCAGAAAATACCCATTTATAAGCATATTCTATCTCAAAGCAAATATTTTTATGGACATTTCAGTATTTTTGAGCCAAAAACTGTAGTGCTAAATTTAAACAAGTACAAAATCTAAGGAAAATGGTTCTGTAAACTGCCCTTTATTCAAGAAACTGTGGTTCAAAACTTGGAGAAGTGCCTTTTTCTGGACCATACTTCCCAGAATTTTTCAGCCCAGAATTTCTGGTAGTCAGGTTGGGTTGCATCATGTTGGGTTGCTTTGAAATTTCAGACCAAACCATATCTTTTAGCATCCTTTTCAAAGGTATAATTCATTAAAATCAAATATGGATTACAGCAAATATACAGCACATTCATTAGATCCTACTTTAAATTAGGGTGGGACTACATTTTTTGGTTGGAGGGAAGAGGTGCATTTCAAAATGTGGTAGTAATAAAGGAGTTAAAAGAATTACCTAAAACTGCTTTGGTGAGCTCTGTTTTACCATGTCACTCTAATACGCTTTTTATGAAACTGGAGCTTTAGCTCTAATTAAAAATAAAAAACCTTTTTTTTTGCTCTTTTTGTTTTGTTTTAAAGGATAATGTAGCCCTTGGAGTCTGTGCATGAGTCCTTTTAAGTTAACTTCTTATTTCAACATTCTGCCCCCATTTCCTGCTAGAAAATGTTTTATATGAAAGCAACTTTAACCTTTCCAAAGAGTTCATTTTCTGTTATGTTTGGTATTGGCTTTCTGGGCATTGGGGGGGGGGGAGGGGGAATGCAGTCAGCCTTTTAGAATGGTGTACTTTCTGTTTTTAATATTGGGTATGAAAAAGAAAAGAAAAGAAGGGGGCCTGTGTAATAAGTCAGAAATAAAATATTGTGCCAGAAGACTCTCCCTGCATGGATTCAGCATGTGAGCAAATGAGTAAGTGATTTAGAATAACTCTCATTGCTAAAAGCAAAAGCTGGACTTGATCTATCCAGGAGCATGCTGGTAACAAATAACATATTGAATCTCTTGGCCATGAGAAAATGTCAAATCGTCCTTTGATAGATGACTAAACTCATATAGCTTGTGGAGTGCAGGAGAGAAACATATGACCATTAAACTATTAATCCCACTGAGGGGGAAAAGAGAGGCTGAACTTGAGCTTTAATTAATATTCCCACCCCCTGCTCTTGCTTAATCAGCTTTTTCATGGGTTATTGGCTTTGGGTTGTTGAAGTGTAAGTATTATTATCCTTGCTTGGTGGATAGTGACATGCACAATAACACATTCCAGTTCTGTGAGTCTGCTTTTTCAAAGTAATTTAACCCTGGCGTACACGGCAAAAACTAGATGTGACATTAACCACGCATAAGAATTTAATGTGCTGGGGTTTCCTTCTTTCAGTAGCATCTGAGGAAAAACAACTGGGACTCTGCCATGGAGACAGGGAAGCTTTCATTGGGATGAGGAACATCAGGCCTTGGAACTGAATCTGACCCTTTTGGAAACTTAACTTGGCTCTCTGGGCTTTTCCAGATCCCCATACTTCATTCCTGATGACACCGTCATTCGGAGGTATGATTCCTAGTTCCTGTACAGCTTTTCCTCTATTCTAAAAGATAGAAATACCTCTCCCAAGGCTTTGCTCCTGGAAGTAAACTAAAACATGCTGGAATAGTTGGGACCAGTTTTTGTCCTCACACCACTGGAACATGTCCCCAAGAATGCTACCCAGTACTACTACTACTACTACTACACTTAAATTATTATTTTATTTACTTATATACCACCTTTCTCCCAATATAGGGACTGAAGGCTGCTAACAACAAATTTAAAACAGTACAGTTTTAAAAACAATACAAAAGCATAATAATAATAATAATAATAATAATAATAATAATAATAATAATAATGATAAGTTTTATTTCTAAGCCGCCCCTCTGCTTAGCAATCGGGGCGGCATACAGCATAATTTAAAAACAAGAGACAATGTAAAATTCCTATATCCCACACCCTAATCCTCCCACCCCTTAAAACTAAATTAAACTATAATAGCAGAATTAAAATGATTCTTAAAAACATAATAAAAACAAAAACAAAAACAAATAAAAACAAATTAAACAACTTGGGCATGTCCATGTACTATGGGAGGTTAAGGGGCGTAAGGTAACCTCCGCTAGAGCTGGGAGATTATTCCGGGAAAACCTGCCAGAAGAGATCCGTCTTTACTGCTTTCTTAAAAGCAGCAAGGATAGTAATAAGACGGATTTCATCTGGAAGGCCATTCCATAGTCTGGGAGCGGTCACAGAGAA
>CM034701.1:367880824-367898102 GCA_020142125.1 Phrynosoma platyrhinos | reverse complement strand
AGGAGGAGGAGGAGGAGGAGGGATGCTCCAGGCGCACCTGCCCTGCTATTCTCCTCTGCCTCTTCTTCCTCCCTCCTCCTCCTCTCCTGCTGCTGCCCCTGCTCCACAGCTGCTGCTTCCTTGCTGCCTCCTCCTCCTCCTCCTCTGCTGCCTCTCCCCAGGGCTTGCCATCCACGGATGCTGAAATCCATGAGTGGCAAGTCCATGGATACAGAGGGCCTACTGTAGATACTGTAACCAGCTGCATAGAGCATTCCAGTTTCAGTAAATAGAAGGGTTTTATTTAGAAATGCTCAAAAGTGCACACAAGCATACAAAAACTAATGCTACCTTAAGAACCATACAAGGCTATCAGAAAGAAAGGTGTGGAAATTTGGCTAGAGAGGAACCAGGAGGTAAACAGAGGGCACTAATTACCAGTCTTGAAAATAGGTCCACAGAAAATGAAGAGTGGCTCAGACATCACTGAAGGCTACACAGAGATAGTGAGTGAGATCCTCTGTGCACACAATGGCTATGACTGGGGTGGATATATATATCCTATTTCATACCCTCAAGGGATGCTTATGTTACTACATGATGTAACAAAGGCTTTGATGGTTTTCCCTCGGAACTGACAAAAGGGATCTGGAACAGCTGATGACTTTAACTCTGGAGTGATAAAACATCATCTGAGACAATCCTTGGAAAGTTGGACAGGAAGGGTAAATAGGAACACACTGTGGACCTTATCACACCCTGGCCACGAAGCGAAAAGTAACCAAAATAAGAGTAAATTCAGTTCTATATCGAAATGAACTGAAAGAGCTCCCACTGCCCACCACACGCAATTACCGTCATATCGCATTTATCGCGGTTCCCGGGACACGGATCCTGGAAACGTATCCTCCGTGCACACACAAGCTCCAAAATCCCATAAATTTCCAGAGAGGACCATGTTTTCCGGTCCCGTTTGTTGCCCGATCCAAACAGGAAGGGCGTGCCATAAGATGCTATTCATGGATCCATGGGAAGCGGCGCGGGGAACCATGGTTCAGGGCGGGGAAAGGCTTCACAACACGCATTGCGTGATCGTAAGCATTTCACCTGCGCGGCTATTGCGAAGATATTCCGAAGGCTCGCTTGTACTTCCTCAAAAAACCGAATGCCAAAAGCTCTCCACTCACTACGGATTAGCTTTGGGTTCTGTCGAGTTTCGGTGCAACATCGTGTGTAAACACGGGGAAATAATATGTTTTAGCTACAGGTACCCTTTGGATTAGCTCTGCTTTAGACCCCGTGTGATAAGGTCCTATGAGATTAGGTGGAAGGTATGGTATTTAACTGCTATTGCAATGGGAATCCCTTTGTTTTCATTACAAGAGCAAATACGAAGAGCCTGGGGGAGGAGTGATCAGTAAACCCATTTATCATTTATTTTAGTCTTGTCTAGGGCTCCCACATGTACTCAAGTTAGTGTGACTCCTTCCTAGCTTCCACAGGTCATTGTAACTACTCAAAACATGCCTAACTCTAGATATTAATTGTGAAACACTATATCTAGTGAGAGGGATGTAGAGGATGCTAACACTCCTGGTTTATCCATTGGTCCTGACTTTTTTCCAGTCCTGACTACTCCTTTGTCCCATGGTTGTGGACTCACAACTCCTGGCTCTGCTCAGAATAAAGTCCAAGGTCCAGATCCAACACTTGGTTATGAGCTGCCCAAGTAGTCATAGCTGCTTGGCTATTTTGTCACCATGGCTACTTATTTTTTCTATGAATGTTATCAATCTGATCCACAAAGATTGGAGAATGCATTGATACACTTAGAGTTGCCAGATATGACCCCTGTAGTTTTAATAGAATCATAGAATTATAGAATCATAGAGTTGGAAGAGACCACAAAGGCCATCCAGTCCAACCCGCTGCCAAGCAGGAACTCAAAATTAAAGCATCCCCAACAGATAGTTGCATAAAAGGGAATTTCAGCAGCTTTTGCTTGTTGCCTGGTTGTGTGGTTAATGATAACAACAACAACAACAACAACAATTTCTTACCCGCCTCTCCCATGGATCAAGGTGGGGAACAAGAACAATTAACAGACACATCACATCAGTTAAAACACATCAGTTAAAATGCACATCATTTTCAAAGGACTTTAGACCCCGTTATCACACGGGGTCTAAAGGAAGAGATATATGCATATTAAAACAATTGGTTATGCTGAAATTCCCTCTTTTACACAGCTGCTAAATGTACAAGAATGTCCATAGTTTTCAATCTGAAAATTGAATCTGATATTCCACATTGACAGGATGCCATAATTTTTTTTCTGTCAAAACATAACCTATCTTTGTATTTTGGCCATCATATTCTCCTTAAGATGGTGGCCATTGTATAGCATGCCAACTAAAAATTGGATAAAGTTGTGACTTTTTGTTTTAGTATACTATTTATCTTGAAGTTTGTTCATACAAATTGTTTTCTGATGGCTGATTTTGACATCCAGTGGTAGGAATCTGATGAAAAAAATTGTCTGGTTGTCTTGAGGAAGCCCCTCATGGTCAGGACTCACCTGAGACATTTTTCTACCTGAGACAGAGTAGCAAATGATGCTGCCCCACTCCCACTTGTTCAAGCCAAGTTGTATGATAGCCACAGCCAGCTAAACTGTTTTGGCACATGAGGCAGAAAATCTTACAAGTGCCTTTGACCGATTGGGAAAATTGCAACTCTAACAAGTGCCAGCTTTGGCTGTGTAATGTAAACCAATGTGGGTTGAACCTCTTCAAACAATTTTATCAGATTTGATTCCATACGAAGTGGCAAATGCACACATCACAGCATTTTGAAAAAAAATGTTTTGGAGATGTTATTTTGCCAGAACTTTAATTAGGAATGACAATGTCGATGCTGAATTGATTCACTATAGTGGAAGGAGGATGTTTACGTCTACTTAGATTTAAGATGATTTGTTCTGTTTACTTTTAAAAGGCATTGCTCTGTCTTGGAGTTCCAGGCTTCCCCAATACTTCATTTGGTATTGGACACTGACACATATTAGTTCTATAAGATAAGGTTGGGAAGTAAATGATGCACCAGATGTATACACCAAAACACATTCCAGCCCTTTCACTGATGTGGTCCAGGATGCCCTCATGGTAGAAAAGGACTGGTAAACAACTAATTCTACTCAAATTATCCTTGGATGGCAATCCAAATTCCCATGGCTGGCTATAGGAAGCCCTGGACTGTTACACCCCCACCCGGGCAAGGCCGATGGGAGATGCGACTCCCAAGGGGTATATTGTGTTTTGAACTTCTGTGTTTTAAATAAATATGTGGGTTAGTTCTCTTTTAACTTTTTTATTAATAGTTTTAAAATGGTACTTTGTTTTAAAAGGCTGTGAGCAGCCTTGAATCCTGTGCTGGGAAAAAGGCAGGATATAAATAAATAAAGAATATCAGGTGTGCCCCCACACCTTGCCCAGCCATGAGAACAGTGCAACCAGGTTAGTAACAGAGGATAATTCATTCTCCCAGTCCATTGCTAGCTTCAAGCTGCAAAGCCAATGTATTTAGCAAAGCCACTAAGAACAAATTTACTGTTTCTGTGCCACTGGACAGCTGTTACCATTTGGCCATGATATTGCCAACGAGTCTATAATCCATCTGCCTTGTGGCAGTGGCCAAACTCACAGGCACTGGTGATCAATCAAAGCATTCATGTTTAGAAAGGACAGGGTTGTGCCAAGGACAAGATGGTGGCACCTACTCCATGCATAAAAATTGACCAGAGCACTGACAGTTGAATCTTCACCACTAGCAATGGGATACTTAAAGAGTATCTTCTCTTTAAGACACTTAAAGAGAAAAGGTTGGCTTAGGATAGATTCTATGATTCGATAGAGTTGGAAGAGCCCATAAGGGCCACCTAGTCCTGCCATGCAGGAATACACAGTCAAAGCACTCACAACAGATGGCCATCCAGGAGGTGTATAGTTCCATCTTCCAACACCTTGCTGTGGCCTCCCAGCATCCACTGCCTGAGGTAGCTGCATCCCTCTGCCTGATGGTAAGACTGGCACTGAGGATGGAATATGAGGGTGTGTGAACATCTCTCAGTAAATGGGACCAAGCTTTCAAATGTCCTAAGTAACCCTTGGATCTGTCAGCTGTAACGTGATGTAATTTTATTTAAAAAGATTTGCTTTCAAAAAGCTCTGTTAAATTCTTAGCAGCTGCTCTAATTTTTATTTTGTTTTTACAAATGCAACCCTCCCAATGTTGTCAAATGTGCACTTCTTATTAAGCATATGCATGTCAAGTGTCACGTTTCAAACATCAGCTGTTTTGTTTTTGTTTTGTTTTTGTTCTACCCCCTTTTAAAAAAAGAACCCTCAATCCCCTTTAACATTTCTGGTTAGAAGGAACTTATTACAGTGGGAAAGTGTGAGCACTGGCATGTTTGTTTCCCATTGTTACACAACAAAGCAGCTGCTATAAAGCCCTTGGCCACATTGTCATTTTAGTTTTCTTGGCAACAACTGCATTCTGGAACTTTTAGAAAATTGAGCACATGTAAAAATCATAACAATGCATACTGAGTTTTGTAACTGACTTTGCATTAGATAGCTAACTTATTAGCTAACTAACTGAATATGTTATTTACACAGACAAGAGGTCTACATTACCTCATCCCGTATGCCCTGAATTTTTAAAGTCTCTCCCCACTAAAAAGATCCTCCTGAGGTCATGGGGGCAATTTTATCTTTTTTTTTTTTAAATCCAGCCGCAGGAGGTGAAAATCATGAAAGATTTTTGGGGGCCTTGGAGGGCCTCAAAAACTGACTTGGGGCTGCATACAACCCACAAGCCACACTTCCCCACTTCTAGTATAGATGCATGCTTAAATTTAGGGTTGTCAATCTCAGGGCCTGTCCCTGGCTCTCAAATTTTCATGGATTATCTCCAGGCAGAGGATGAGGGTGCAAATTTGCCACTTTTAGAGGGTGCAGCTCTGGGTATGAGGAAATGACTATGGACGTTATCACACAGGGCCTAAAGCAGTCCCATCCCCGTTGCATCCCCATCCCATTGCAGTTCCTTTTCAGTCCAGAACTTACCGGCAAAAAGAAAGCAGCATCATTCCGGTATCATTCTGGTCACGGCAGAAATGTAATTCCCAAAGAATCTGGCATTCAAAAGAACGGGGATGATGCCAGATGATGCTGCAATGGGACGGGGATGGGACGGGGATGGGCGGAGTTTCTCTGCGACATCGTGTGAACACAGGGGAAAAGGAAGCGGAATGGGACGGGGATGCGACGAGGATGGCACTGCTTTAGACCCCGTGTGATAACGTCCTTCAAGTAAATCTCCAGCTCACCAAAAAGAGCAGGAGTTTGCTGCATTTAGCAAGGCTTAAGTGGTTTGTTGCTGCAACCTGAAAAGAGTCTTTGGGGCTGTCTGTGGATTTACTTTGGGTGAATCTTGTTGTATGCCTTCAGGTCATTTCTGGCTGATGGTGACCCTATCATGGTTTTTTTCTTGGCAAGCTTTGTTCAGAGGGGTTTGCCATTGCTAACCTCTGAGGCTGAGAGAATGTGACTTGCCCAAGGTCACTTAGTGGATTTCATGGCTGAGCAGGGATTCAAACGCTGTTCTCCTGAGTCATAGTCCAGCTCTCAAACTCCAACACCAGGCTGGTGCATCTACACTGTAGAAATAATGTAGTTTGACACCACTACCTAACTACCATGGGTCTATCCTACAGTATCCTGGAATTTGTAGTTTTGTGAGGCACCAGCACTCTTTGGCAGAGAAGGCTAAAGACATTGTAAAACTACAAATCCCAGGATTCCATAGGATGGGGCTATAGCACTAGATGTGGTGCCAAACTGCATTGTTTCTACAGTGTACATGCATCCTTGGTTAGTTTCCTCCATCCCTCCTAGTGGTTGTAGTGCTCTGTGTTCTGTTCTGCACTGACCTGGCTAGAAGCAAGTAGGGCAGATTAAATATTTGTTAGCCTGCCTTTCTAAGTAAATCAGAATAATCTTCTCATTTTATCTTGATTTGGGGACAGTGCCTTTAGCTAAGAGTTCTGTCATAATTTCCAACAGGAAAATATGTTCTACATTTGTGTATGTGTGTTTAAATTGCAAACTGGCAGAACCACAGTTGGTACTTATGTGTAATGCTTAATGCCATCACCAGGAGCCATCCCTAAGTCTCAGGTTTGGGTCAAAAAATATCAGGACCTAGAATGATCCTGAACCCTATGGAGTTTGGAAAGGTTACAAAACAGAAAAGTCTCCTCATTAATAATTTTTACCAATTAAAAATACCTCTTTCTAAGTGTCTACTTTCTCTCTCTTTTTCATTTTTTTGGTTATCTATTTATTTATTTTGCTCTTTAGTCAATTCTTCCCCAAATCTGAATGTGCAGCTATGAGCAGAGTGGAAGACATGCTTTTACATATTATATACTGTATTTGGACATGACCTTTTATAGTTTCCAACCAACTTGTTTTAATGGAGCCAAGGCCCATAGGGTTGAAGTATTGGGATAGTTGCATTAACAGGGTCAGGATGATGCCATTCTTTTTTTGCTAGATCACTGTGCTGTTCTTTGTCAGCTCAAACATCTATAACTGTCAGCTGAAAAGTAGATGATGAAGATAATGAAACAGTTAAAAGATTTGTTATACCCTGACACAATCAAAATGGAGACTGTAGACAAGAAACCAGAAGCCTAGGGCTTTATAGCTGTATAAAGGAACTAGGAATGTGACAACCTTAAGTATAAAACCATATTATTGAATAATCCGAATAATCTGTGCCACAGTATTTCTGACTTATATGGCGCACATGGTTGTGAAAGCTGAACAGTGAAGAAGTTGGACAGGAAGAAAATCAACTTGCAATGTGGTGTTGGAGAAGAGTTCTATGGAGACTGTGCATTGCCAAAAGACAAATAAATGAGTCTGAGAGCAAATCAAGCCTGAACTCTCACTAGAAGCCAAAAACGTCTTAGGCATCTGTACTTTTGAAAAGTTGCTGACAGCAATGATGGCATGATTCATTGGAAAAGATGATAAAGCTCATTAAATTGAAAGAAGTAGAAAAAGAGGAAGACCACCTTATAATATAGATGAATTGATTCAATGAAGGGAACCAAAGACCCATGTCTGTACAACCTGTATAGGAGGGTTGATGATCACTTCTCTTGGAGGTCTCATTCATAGGGTCATCATAAGTTGAAGCTGACTTGATGGCAAAAACAGCAACAGATTTCTTAATAGGCATTATGCTATGTGCATCTGCTCTTTGGGCACACACACATGCATTCGTGGATCATACAGCAGCCTACATTTTTTGGGTTTTCCTTGAGAATATGGATATAGAAACTGTCACGATAATGACTATGCTTCAAAATTTACCAATATATCACTGTTCCCCAGGCATTGCATTTGCAGCCCTGGTCACCAGTAGTTCGTGGTTACTCCATAGGACTGAGATTCCATGGAGATGATGTAAACTTTTTGAATGTTGTTGTTGTGGTTGTTGTTACTTTCAAGTCATTTCCAGCTTATGATGACTCTTTCATGTTTGTTTGTTTTTTTGGCAAGTTTCTTCAGAGGGCATTTGCCATTGCCATCTTCTGAGGATGACCGAGTACGACTTGCCCAAGATCATGCAGTGGGTTTACATTGCCAAGCTGGGATTTGAACCCTGGGCTCCAGAGTCATAGGGCCTTTACAGCTTGCCAGAAATAATGCAGCTTGAGTCCACTTTAACTGCCCTGGCTCAGTGCTAGGGAATAATGGGAATTGTAGTTTTTTCTGAGACATTGAGCCTTCTCTGTCAGAGAGCTCTGGTGCCACAATAAACTACAGTTCCCATGATTCCCAAGCACTGGTAGTTAAAGTGGACTCAAGCTGCATTATTTTTGGCAGTCTGTAAAGGCCCATAGTCAAACCACTCAAACTCCTACACTGCACTGGCTCTCACTAACATTAGCATAGAGAATATGTGATCAAGACATACTTGCGTAGATACTTCCAACATTCAGTACGACACAATGTTTGTGTCATTTGCAGTCCCAGAAATGAATCTGGATTTCTTCAATGGATTTACACATTGTTAAATGTGGGGTGGGAGTGGGGATTACATTGTCCTACATGAACCTGTCCATCCTTTGAGATGCTCAGGTTAAGCCCTTCTGTCAGTCTCACTACCTTCAGAAAATTAGTTTGGTGGAGATATGAGAGAAAGTTACTTCTCACTGGCTGCTCCCAGTCTGTGGGACACAGTTAAGGGAAATGACTTGTTGCACTCCCCTCAAAAGGCCAAACCTTTCTTTTCACACAAGCTTTCAGCACTTAGGCTTGGTTGTTGTGAAAGGATCTTTTAATTAATGCTGATGCTGCTTTTCAGTCTGAGGTTTTGTTTTTGTTGAATTGTTTCAGCAGGTTTTTAAAGTTGTTTGTTTTATTGTATGGCCTAAATCCACATAATAAGACCTGCTAAGGAATAATAATAATAATAATAATAATAATAATAATAATAATAATAATAATTTATTTATACCCCGCCTTTAGCCGTAGCCATCAAGGCAGCTTACATCTAAAATCAATACATAAAACAATTCCTACAATAGGTTACAAAACAATAAACTAACACTATTAACCCCCCTCCCTTAAAAATTAATTAAATACAAGTCTGAGTTTAAAACTAAAGTTAAACAATAAACAAATTAAAAACTCATTGAAAGACTCATTGAAAGACTCATTGAATCAAAGCAACTTACATAAATGTTACTTGACAAGTTCCTATTGTTTCAGTGGCTCACCTCTACGGTAATTAGGACTCATGGTTATGTTTAGGCATTTTCACATTTTTCACATTTTTAACTGGTACTATATTTAACTGGTAATATCTCATGATTAACTACCTTAAGTACCATTTGTTGAGCTAGAATGAATGAATATATATAGAATAGATAATATGATAATAGAATATATATGAATAGTACTGAGCCAGTGTAATGTGCTGTAGTGGTTTGAGCATTGGATATGACACTGGAGACCAGGGGTTCAATTCCCTGTTCAGCCATGAAACCCACTGGGTGACCTTGGGAAAATCACATATTCTAAGCCTCAGGGAAGACAATGGCAAACCTCCTCTGAACAAATTTTGCCAAGAAAACGCCACAATAGGTTTGCCTTGGCTTGAAGGCAAAGAATACAGACATGAATAGCAACCCAGCCGCCTTGAGTCCTTATACGGGGAGGAAGGTGGGATATTATTATTATCATTATCATTATTATTGTTATTATTATTATCATCATCATCATCATCATCATCATCCCCTACCTGAGCCTGTGGCTAAAACTCAGGTAACATATAAATAATGGAGTTTGCTCATGATGTGTATCATGCATACCTCGGTCTTTTTGTGTTCATTTTTTTTTGTCCATCAGCTTAAAACATCTTACCCTAGATAAATCCAAGCCGCTATTGCATATTGTGCATGGACATAATGATTTATGGCAAGCTATGTCAACTTATATGGGGTATGTGAAGCCAAACAGAGTGCCAGGCTGAATGGATGATGCCCCTTGAGATTCTCAGAAAAACCTCCATCAGTGCTAACCACACTTTCACTCGTCATGATGTAGCAACTCTTTTGTACTAAGTGTTCTTTCCAGACAGTCATCTGAGAAGCAGAATGGGTCTCTGGGGACCCTTTAACTGAGCCTATAAAAAGAGTTTGTGGCAATAAAATCCTTTGTGATCTCTCTTCAAATACCATGATTACAGAACAAAATAAAGGAGAAATTGCCTAATGGGGCTGCAGTTTTTGAGCCCAATAATCTTCTCACACATGTTCATGTTTCTCAGATAAGACAAAAATGAGAGGGGAGGTGGGTAAAAAGACAGAAATCCACCACTGATGTTGTGGGTCAGTGAAGATGCGGACAGGGGAAACATTCATATTCCTGTACTGCTGATAATTGTTTTCTTCATTTTCCTGAGTAAGTGAATGATGGCCATGGGGAAAGTTTGTTCCAAGAGGAAGCATGTAACTCTGATCCAATCATATGGATATCTTGACAGGAGAAGATTATGAAAGGAAAAAGAGCCGGAGGTCAAAAGCAGAGGAGATATGATGAGGAAGCATGGAGATCTATCATATAGCTTTTGGCATTCTCTGGCTGGGATGCTTCCTTTTAAGGCTGCCATGGGGACAGGACAATGGAAGATTATTTAGTACTACACAAACCTTATAAATACCGTAACTAGTATAAAAAAGGGGTGGGGTTAGGGTGGGTCAGGATTTGTGGATTTCCTAGTCAACATTTGCACCTGGCAGATTTAAAAAATAAAACAGAAATAAGTCTTCTTTTGCTTCCAGAATAGAGCTAGTATCATTCACACCAGCTTTATTTAGGCATGCATTTATATAAATTTATGCACACTGCAAGGGAAACTTTCTCAGTCTGGGGAAAGCAGTGGCTCATGGATTATTGTCTAGTGAAGTTATTTTCCCAAGTAACACCTGCAGCTCAATCATATGCCAGTACAATTGGAAGTCAACGCCACAACTTTCAACAGCGTTTGCTTCCAATTGGCAGTTCAGTCCTGTTTGTAAATACTCAGAAGTCCCACTGAGTTCAGTTCCATGAACTCCTGAATGGTAGTATTCAAAGGCCTGGTATATCAGTATGTGTAGGGATCTTGAAACAAAGAAGCTGGTAGCATAAGCTTTGTAGACTTGAGTCTGAGGAATTAGAGAAGGGTACTAGAGCTCTCTACCTCCACAAGCAACAAATTCCAGGAATCTATAAAGTGGAGTCATAACAAAACTGTCATAATGCAGTAGTGTATATATACTCTTAGAAGGGTCAGGATCATACTCTGTCATGATTTGACAAGGACAATCATCCCTCTTTCATCCTTCCTTTTAATATGTCTGTTTCTCTCTCCTCCTCCCACTTTCCTCCCTTGGCATCAGTTTACTTTAGTTGTTGAATATTGAGTTTAAAGTGCAAATGTCATTTACATTCAGCACAGCAGGGGAAGATGAGAAAGGTGAGCAGAATGTTCCCCTTCCCAGATCAGGCAAAAGCAAACTGCTGCACCACCTTCTAGACTGTGTATTATTCCTCATTAATAATTTCCATCATCCTGACAATGCTCTTATGTTGCTTGGCTATGTGTGCCCCAGTTTTCTTCTGTGATATGCTGGAGGGTATGGGATAGCATCTTCTCCAATGTATTACTGCAGCATAATAAAACCAGCAAAGCTTCTTCTTTTTGAATTTTGAGGAAATGATGGTGAAGCATAAAGCTCAGTGAGTGTACATAGACTGATGGAGGTGATAGTAAGCAACACCAACAGGAGGAAGTGTAGCTTTTAGTTTCTCAGCTGTTCCCGAGAGAGCAGTATCCATACTATGCAGTTATAGTATTTTGATACTACTTTGACTGCCATAGATCCATCTTTGGAATCTTGGGATTTGTAGTTTTAAGAGGTCCTTAGAATTCTCTAGTGCTCCAGCTACTAAAGGTGTCAGGAAGAGAATACTAAGGACTTCCCAACACTATAGTACAAGTTCCAGGGTTCCATAGTATGGTGCCATCAGTTAAAGTGGTATCAAAGTGCTATAATTGCATAGTGTGGATGTTCTGGTGGCCAATCTGCTAGGAATGGAAGTGGAACCACATCTATTTTTCATTACACTTTGGAAATTGATTATGTAAGGGAGTATTGAGCCAGTGTGCTGTAGTGGTTTGACCATTAGACTCTGGAGATCAGGGTTGGAAATCTGGCTGAGCCATGGAAACCAACAGGGTGACCTTGGCAAGTCACTCTCTCAGAGGAAGACAAAGACAAATCTTGTACACTGAATAAATCTTGCAAAAAGACAAAACAACAATCTGAGCAAATCTTGCAAAAAGACAAAACAAAAGCAAAACTGTGATAGGTTTACCTTAGGTTGCCATAGGTTAGGAATTTTGGATATCTTCTTGCACAATTGTCTGAAATTTCAGACAACTTCCAAGAAACTTCTTGTTATAAAAAAAGGCCCTCATGGGCCTAAAATGGATGGGAAGGGAAACGTGACCCATTTTCCAGACCTTCTAGAGGACATTTGGGGGCCAAAAAAATAGTTCTGGGCTTCACACTTGCTCCCTCCTGCTCTAAATATTACAACTGCTAGCATAAACAGGGGTTTCTGTGGTGTAACAACCTAAGAGGATTGTGATCTAGTGCTGCTATTTACATTACTTAAATCATTTGTATCAGCCCAGAGGAAAAACAGGTGGCTTTAAAAATTCACACAACTCAATTCAGGCACCCACAAAATAAATGCCTACTTATTTATTTTACTCCAAGTAATGGAAAAGTAGCAGCTAGGAGAATGGCTTAGAAGAGTTCTTTGCAGATTATTTTGTGGCACCAAAGAAACTCAATGCAGGATCAATTGATGCAAGGGGAATATGTTTAAAATTACCATTATTCTGTCCTTATTTCATGGTAATTTATGTAGGCCTGGATGAGGGGAAAGAATTTGTGAAGCTTCTTTACTCCAGGAGTAATTCCATTGTGTAATCAGTGCGACTAATTGAGCAATAAAAATTCCAGACAGTGACCGTAATCCTCAAACTACTTGGCTGGAGTAAACCACAGCATCTTTCACCCCCACCACCGGAGTTCTGTTGCCATTTGTCAGTGCACTCCTCTGCAGACAGAGCTGGCATTAAAGGAAAGGCACTGAAGCATCTGACCAGACTGAAATGTATATATAAAGCAGTGCTTCTCCATTATTTTCTGTCATGCCCCCCCTAGGAAAGAAGAAAACATTTTGCGCCCCCCCCCCGTGCAACTGTAAATAGTCACATGGACGGGTTTGATCAATCAGGATAGAGCACGTCGGGCTGCGCTGGGACAATCTCCCTCTCTCCAGCCGTAACGGGCCCCCCTTTACGGAGCCTCGCGCCCCCCCTGGGGGGCCCGCCCCACTATTTGAGAACCACTGATATAAAGAGAACATTGTTATTTCCCTTGTGATTCAATGTTAGTTTGTTAATTTTTGTTTTTTTAGTATGTTTTGTTTTGTTGTATTTGATATATTTGTTTGTGTTAATAAAAAATATCCTATCTATCTATCATCTGTCTATCTGTCTGTCTATCTATCTATCTATCTATCTATCTATCTATCTATCTATCTATCTATCTATCATATTGTCATATAGACGTGACCAGAAGAACTGTTTTTCCAATTCCTCTGCAGGTCTTTGCTCCACTCCTTCATGTATGTGTGTATGACGGTGTGCTCAAAATTTTTCAACTCAGCCAAGAAAAGGAATTACTTAAAGCCATGAAACTTACATGTTATTCCACATATTCACCCCAAAGTTTGACACACTTCACGCATCAGTCCTCAAGTTTCTTTAACTCTTCCAAATATATATGTATAAAAATCTGATGTCTGGTCACTGTACTGCTCTGCTTCTGCTATCACCTCTGAATCATTCGAAAATTTGTTCTTTTTAAGATTTGGAAACAGGAAATAGTCAAATAATAATAATAATAATAATAATAATAATAATAATAATAATAATAATAATAATAATAATAATAATAATAATTTTATACCCCATCCCTCTGTGTAACAATCGGAGTTAGATCTGGTGAGAAGGGTGGATGATCTATACACTCAAATCCTGAAATCTTCAAAATATCCATAATCTTGCCAGCCTGTGAACAAGTGTATTGTCTTGCAAATTTGACACCTTTCTGCAGTTTCTCTTGCAGACTTTCCTTTAATACCTTTTTTAATCAACACAACAAGTTAGAGTAGTATTCTTCTCATTATGTAAAGGAGTATTCATTAACTATTTGAATTTTCTGAAGATAATCAGTCATCATGTATATTTTTGTAAGTTTTAAACTGTATTGTTATTTTAATTTGTAAGCCACTTTGTGTCTCAATTGTGAAAAAAGCAAGATATAAATAAATATCATCATCATCATCATCATATATTCCTTATCCCAAAAACCTGTGGCCATGATCTTTCTTGCTGACCTTTGAGCCTTGAATTTCTTTGACTGTGGATAACCCAAGTGCATAACCTCACTGCAGATCACTGCTCTTTGGTCTCTGGATTATAATGATGTAACCATTTATCATTGGTGACAAAATATTCCAAAAGATTATCATGTTGTTGTTAACTTCCCTTGAGTCATCGCCAACTCATGGTGGCCCTATACATGAATAATCTCCTAGATCCCCTGTTCTTAAGGTCTAAGAAATTGCTTAGGTCCTGTAATTTCATGTCCTTGACCTCTCTGATTGAGTCTGCCCATCTAGCATGCAATCTTCATCTCTTTCTTCTCCCCTACATATTTCCTACCATTGTTGTCTTTTCTAATGATTCTTGTCTTCTCATGATGTGGCTAAAGTATGACAACCTTAATTTGATCGTCTTGACTTCCATGGATATTTCTGACTTTATTCGTTGAAGGACCCATTCGAATACCGCTGTCCATGGTATTCTCTGCACTCTTTTCCAGCACCATATTTCAAGTGCATTGATCAGCATTCAAGTATTAAAGCACCCACTTGTCTGAATTGCTTATGAATTATAAACCAAGTTTGTTCCTGAGATATCTCTAGAGTCTTGACAATTGTTTTAGTTGAGATTCTCCAGTCTGTCAAAAGCAGATCATGAATGTTATTAACAAGTTCAGGAGTTGACACTGTTGACCCCCCCCCCCCGACTTTGCTGCATCTTCATCTCAAAACTTCCACACTGAAAGTTGGCATTCTAGTTCTTCACAGTTGAGTATGGTGGGCACTTATCACCCAATGTATGCATCATACATTCATGGATTTCCTTTGGAGTCTTATTCATGATGGCCTGGAGTTCAGCATGATGGCCTGGAGTTCCATACTTTTCATTCACACAATTTTATCAGTGATCAGGAAAAAAATAATCAGAAATTAGATCTATGATGCTGCAAACTGGCAGTTTACAATATTAAAGAACATTCTTTCAAGTTACAGTGACAAAATTATGCTCAGATTTGGGAAGTGGGAACTTTTAATCACTCCGTCGTATGTGCTTTCAAGTCACCTGTTGATTTATGGTGATCCCATGAATTTCATAGAGTTTTCTTAGGTAAGGAAAATTTAGAGGTGGTTTTGCTAGTTCCTTCCTCTAAATTGTAGTCAACAGCCCCTGGTATTCATTGGTAGTCTCCCATCCAAGTACTAAATCAGGGCTGACCCTGCTTAGCTTCCAAGATCATAGGCGCTGTTAAATTATTCCAACCCTTCTTTTGGTCTGCCACTACCCTATTCTCTGTATGGGCTCATCCAGATTGGCCAAAAGCCTCGTAAACTGGGATTAGCCATGATTTCTAAAATCCAGGGCAGAGTGTATGTTTTCTTCTGTCCCAAGTGTTTTTAATATAGGTGGGAGTAAATTCATGTACTTCTGGGTGGCCCCACTAATAATCTGGAATGGGGTGTGACCTTTGCCATGGAGGTTTCACCTCACCTTCATTCTCTTACTGTATTTCCAGTTATCAGACTGAATGTTTCCTCTTCTGCAGAGAAGGCTAAAGGCCTTGTGAAACTACAAGTCCCAAGATTCCAGAGGATGGAGCCATGGCAGTTAAAGAGGTGCCAAATTGTGTTATTCTACAGTGTAGATGCACTCTAAATCTAAAGAGGCTTACAGTTGTAAACCCCTTAGACACCCCATAGGGCCATATGAAGTGCTATATAAATGAAGCTGCTTTGCTTTGCTTTGCTTTGCTTTGTGTTTGGGCAGTAAAGCACTCAGAAAAATAAGTAAAGCCAATACTCTCTGGACAAACATCTAAAATAGAGAGAATTTCTTTTATTTCTGAAGGATACTGTTCAATTTGGTTTTTCAGTGTGATAGCACTAGAAAGCTGAGATGGGCAACAATATATACTTTTACAAGTTTAGGTTTCTGATCAGTCTCTTATGATGTGATTTTGAGGAGAAAATAGTTATAACTTTTTCTACTGAACACTGCATTCCTTTTTTTGGGGGGGGGGCTTAATCTGATGAAACCCACATGCTGAGAAAGCCTAAAACCATGTGGTAGGCAAAATATGAACCAAAGAAGATAGTAGGCTTTGCAGCACTGCAGGATTATATAGTGCCAAACCATTCCATCTCACTTCTGCTACTGTATTTGATTTATGCATAGAGTTGGAAGGAACCCAAGGGTTCACCTGGTACAGCCCCTCCCATGGAGGAATACACAACTAAAGCACTCTCAGAAGATGGCCATCCAACCTTTGTTTAAAAACTTCAAAAGAATAATAATAAAATGATAGAGTTGATAGAGACCACAAGGGCCATACAGTCCAAACCTCTGCCATGTAGGAAAACACAATCAAAGCACTCCCAACAGATGGCCATTCAACATCTGTTTAAAAATCTCCAGAGAAGGCAGCATGTTCCACTGTCAAATAGGTCTTAATGTCAGGAAGTTCTTGCTAATGTTGAGGTGGAATTTCTTTTCCTGTAATTTGAATCCATTGCTCCATGTTCTAATCTCTGGAGTAGAAGAAACAAACTTGCTCCATCCTCAGTGTGACATCCTTTTGAATATTTAAATATGGCCATCATGTCACCTCCTTACCTTCTCTTCTCCAGGCTAAACATACCCAGTTCTCTAAGCTGCTCCTCAGGAAGCATGGTTTCCAAACCTTTCAATAATTTGGTCACCCTCTAGCTTCTCAACATCTTTCTTGAATTGTGGTGCCCAGAACTGGACACAATATTCCAAGAAGAGTCCACCATCCTTCAAGGAAGTCTATTCCACTGTTGAATAGCTTTGCCTTCAGGAAGTTCTTCGCCATGCTTAGGTAGAATCTTTTTTCTTGTAATTTGAACTCATTGGTTTGTGTCCTAGTTTCTGGATCAAAATAAACATACTTGCCCTATTTTCCACATGACATCCTTCCAAATGTTTAAAGATGGCTGTCACGTCACCTCTCAGTTTTCTATTCTCCAAGCTAAACTTACTCACTGCCCTTAACTGTTCCTCAAAGGACTACATTTTCAGACCTTTCACTATCTTGGTCATCCTTTTCAATATCCTTCTATAACTGTGGTGCTCAGAACTGGGGAGAATATTCCAGGTGAGATCTGACCATAGCAGAACAGAATGGTACAACTATTTCCTTTTCAGTTCAATTCAATTTATTTGGTCCTTGACCAGTACAAAAATGTTA
>CM034701.1:367869245-367880724 GCA_020142125.1 Phrynosoma platyrhinos | reverse complement strand
CCTTTGGTGTTGCTGGGAAGGGCAGTGGGTTTGGAGGACTCACCCTCTTTTCAGTTGATGCAGGGTAGAATTGCATTGGCTTTTTTTAGTTGCCACATCATACGCTGACTCATGTTTAGCTTGTGGTCTACTAAGACCTTTAGATCCTTTTTGCATGTGCTGTTAACAAACCTATCCTATATTTGTATATTTAATTTTTCCTGCTTAAATGGAAAAATGCTTAAACCAGGGCCAAGGGACTTCAGCTCCTAGAATCCCAGGAGCTATTGGCCAACATGGGACTATTAGCCAACATGGCTGTGGATTCTGGGAGCTGAAGTCCCTCGGCCCTTAAAGGGGAAAGGTTGCCTACCCCTGGCTTAAACCTTACATTTAACCATTGTTGAAAATCATTTTGTTACTTTTACCACCTGATATCTCTCATTTTTCTCTTTCTGCCAAACTGTACTTGGGGGTACATGAAATTGTTGTTGTTATTGTTGTTATTGTTATGTGCCTTCAAGTTGTTTTCATCTTATGGCAGTCCTAGGGAAACCTCTGATGGGGATTTCTGGACTGAGAGCGTGTGATGCACCTAATGACTGAGCAGGGAATTGAACTCTGTTTTCCAGAGGCATAGACCAATCCTCAGATGTCTACACCATGCTGGCTTATGAAATAAAGACCCATGAAATAAAGGTGGAGACCAGCGATGGAACACTTATGGCCTCTAGCAACTATTGCACTGCAACTCCCAGCATCCATCACCAGTAGCTGTGTTGTGTATGTCAGATATGACCTGTAATCCAACAACATCTGGAGCGTTACAGGTTGCATACCCTCTGATATAGATGTTTTGAAAGCATTCACTCCTAGCTCCATGTCTTCACACTGAGTTGGCTTGCTTTGGTCCTTCAGATGTTTTAAATCTAACAATGTATTATTCATACAGCATAATATACATTCTTTGACTCTCCACAAAGGAAATTACTTCTAGCTACTTCTAAGACTTTATCCTGTTTAAGAAAATTACCTGGAGTCCCTCTCAGAAATTTTAATTGCCTCTGATTCAGCTGAGAAAATTCTAAGAATGGCTTGCTTTCTGAAATGTAACCTGAGAGCTAATTTACCTTTTTACATTGAAAATTGAACATAATTACACTATGTGATGGATTTTGATGTTGTAACTAAACACGAAGTAAATTTGGAATGACAAAATAATGGCATTAGGAACAATAGAATTGCAGGCATGCAGAACTGATGGGCTGATGTGTTCACCCAATGCTGGTTACTTTTACTTCATGCTCCAGCTCAGCTTGCAGTAGTTCCTTATTCTTTCTACATAAAGATAATTGTTCAAAGACCCTTCCAGGAATTCTCTGAGAAGACTGGTACTTTACATGCCAGCATCCTCTAACCTGGGGTAGGTCCCTTGAGTTGGATAGCTGCATTCTAAATTTTTTTCACCAATTGTTGATGAGTGTCTGAGCACAGTTAGTGATTTTAAGGGATTCCCGCAAATCCATAGCATTTATTCTTTTTTTGGAAGGGAATCCATGATGTTCCTCTGCCACTTGTGTCTTTCTTTGGTAGCTCTGGCTTCACAGAATTACAGAATCATACAGTTTGTCAAACCGCTCTTGACAAATGGCAATCCAGCCTCTGAAAGCCTCCAAAGAAGGAGACTCCATCACACTCTGAGGCAGCATTTTCCACTGTCATATAGTGTTTATCTTCAAGTTCTTCATAATGTTTATGTGGAATCTCTTTTCCTGTAGTTTAAATCCATTGCTCTATGTTCTAGGCTCTGGAGCAGCAGAAAACAAGCTTGCTCTATCCTCAATATGACATTGGTTCAAATATTTAAACATGGCTTCCATTTAAGTTTACACAGCTATTACATATGATCTGACTGTCCCAGATAATCCTCATTCACCTTGCTTTTCTAGCTTCTTTTATAATGTCCCAGTTTCTCTGTTTCCCTCTCACTTCTCCATTGGTCCTCAGCTTATGCAATTGCTACAAAGTGAGTTCAAAGTGCAAAGTCATTTGTACTCGACTCAGTAGTGGGGAGAAGAGAGAAGGGGGTAGAATCTTGCCCTTCCCAGTAGACTCAGGCAAAAGCAAACAGCCAAAGCCTCTCCAAGCTTGGGTGTTCTTCCTCACAAATAGCTTTTCCATCTTGACCATACGCTGATGTTGCTTGGCCACATGTGTCCTGGCTTTCATCTGTGAAATATTATGAGTGTGCAGTTAAAATCCTTTCTCATTACATGTTCAGTAGAATCCTAGCATACATATACTGCTTACACTAAAATAATATTTTTTTTATCCTTGATGAGAAAGGGTATCTTGGCATAGTGAGAAACTCAGTATGTTTTAAAGAAGGCAACTGCTGTTGAGATTTTAAACATGTGCTGCCTTTTATGTGAAAATCTTATTTATGCAAACCCCAACATTTCTACACAGAAGCCTCCCCCCCTCCGATGCTGCACAATGTTAGCATGCCTGACACCCCAGATGCTGTATATGAGGTTTCTGTATTTTCAAATCTGGAGCCAGGCATGTTCTTAAAACGTCACAATGACCTTTGGAACACCATGAAGTTTTCTCATGGGGAGGGCACATTGACCTGAAGACATGTGAAGGGCCCTGGTGATACCAAGATAAAGGTTAAATGGGTTTGCTGATCACTCTGTCCTCCTCCCAGGCTTTCCTCATATTCTCTTGTCCCAGAGACAAAGGCAAGGGCAAACAAGACTGTACTTCCTACTTACCCTCTGCCATGTTCCCAGTCAACTTCCCTAACCATCTATTTTGAGAGTTGTTCTACATACAATCATTTTTTTTACTCCAAAGTTAAAGCCATTAGTTGTTTCAGAATCCCATTGTCAGTTCCCTGGGAAGACCATCAGGTATTTGTTAAGTACAAGACAGTACCTAGCACTTCTCTAGGCTAGGCTATCAGATATAAATATCAGCTCCAGCTCTAGCCTCATGTGTGCACAGAAAGCCCCTTCCACTCACTGTGTTGTGTTCAGATGCCATCTCAGCCACATCCTGCTTTCCGTGGTTTCTTTTTCAGGACAGGTAAATATTACCTCTTGTAAAACTCTAAGCTTCCCCTATCCAATTTCCATACCTCTATTTTGGTTAGCTCTGTATGGTGTTTCTGTTTGAAGTGCTATTGTGTGTTTGATTGTAACCTTTCATATTTCTGAATAAAAACCTTCTTACATTCACCAAACTTGGAGTACTCCAGGACCTAATACTGGTATAATAGGTGAAAAAAATGCTCAAATTACTGAGCCTCTTGCAAGCCTCGAGTTAAGCAATTCCTCCATCATTTAAGGAGATTTTGGCATACTTGGTTACCCATCTTTTTGGGTAACAACAATATGGCATTTTCTGTTCAATTTTACTATGCATTTAATCTGAAGCAGTTTGGTTATTTGTAATTGTTCCAATTATGTTCCCCCACTACACAAAACAAATTATACTTTTGCTGTTCACTTGATATGTTGTGAGTAGTATTTCCAGGTTTTCATAATAGTAGGAAGGGACAGTCCAGATTCATGACATGCAGAAATGGCATAAAGGAAGTAGCTATTTTAAAGTTTGTATTCTACACAAATACCAAATGAAAGTAATGGTTTCAAGTTACTCAGCCATGCTTTTCTGTATAAAATTAATATATTGTCCACATTCAATAAATCACATGGTGCACATCTTTCTATCTTTATGCAGGGCCCACATCCCCAAATATGGGCTTTTTTGGTATCTTGTCTAGTCTAAATAAAAGGAGCACAGTTGCATTTAAAACAATGTAGTCAGCCCACCATATTGGTTCTGGACCCTACTGTGGATACAAAAAAAGTGCGACCTCAAGTCCAATGATGATCAATGGATGCTGATGTGCACATGGTCAAATTGGCACAGCTGGGTACATGCGCCACCATTGGCAATAATAATGTGGGGCATCCGCAGAAGCTCTAATCCACAGATGGCTAGCCTGACAATATGGAGAGCTTACCGTATACTACCCCTTAGGCCAGCATCCCCCTTGCTGTGCTAATGGAGGGATGTGTGGTAGGGAGTGCTTCCCTTCATTATGCTGTGTATGCAGTGCACTTCCTTGCATTACTGTGATTGTAGCAAGAACGGGGCAGTGATAAACTGGTAAATGCAACCCCATCCTTAGGGTTCTCCTACCCATTGGGCTAATGTAGTAATTCATAGGAGTTGCATTGGAATCTCCAAAACTGGCTTTTTACTCTTTCAAAATTGAATTATGATCTCCTGATTAGTCCCTTCAGGTTGATTTAGTAAAAGGAGGAGATAATATGGTTGTGTGCAGGGAAGCAGCAACATGATCAAACCAACATTACCCTCTTTGTATATGGTAAATCCTACCACAGATTAAGAGTGATAAAGTCTTAAGCTAACTTGGAAGGGTCCTTGTTTCTGTGGTGACCTAAAAGAAGCATGCAGACACAAAGGTATACATCTGATTCCTAGTCCCAAATAGAATAAACCCATTTAATCAATGGGTTTTGCATAAGTGTTGAATAAAGTCCCCAATGTAGGAGAAAAGTAAAAGGTAAAGGTAGCCCCTTGACATGAATGTCTAGTTGTAATGGACCGTATGGGGTAGTGCTCATCTCCGTTACTAAGCTAGCATTGTCTAAAGACGAATCCAGTGGTGATGTGGCCAGCATGACTGCACTGAACACTGTTACCTTCCCATCAAAGTGGTGCCTATCTATTTACTTGCATTTGTATGCTTTCAAACTGCTAGGTTGGCAGAAGCTGGGACTAATGACAGGAGCTCACTAGTCACCACATTAAGAGAAAAGACTAACCACTTAATTGTTAATTGTATCTGTTTCATAGCCTCCAGTATTTCATAGATGAAAACTAGGATCTGTGTGGCCAGGTAATACCATCATAGTGGTATGAGTCCACTTTAACTGTTATGGCAATATCCTATGGCATGCTAGGATTTACAGTTTAGGGAAAGATATATAGAATTCTCAAGTGAAGAACACCAGTGCTTCACTAGATTACAAATCTCAGGATTCCACCTATGTTGCCATGGGAGTTAAAGTGAAATCATACTGCTATAACTGTATAGTTTGAAAGGGCCCTCTTTTTTCTAAAGTGAAGCTTACTCCCAGCCTACTTGGTATAGATTGCAGCCTACCAAAGCAAACAGAAACACTTCTAAGCCAGTTACCTCATGGGGGCCATGTGAAGAATAGGCTGGTGATCTTTGATTTGTGATGGTTTCCTGTAACTTTAGAAACAGAACATGTGCTGTCCAGACTGTAGTGGTCTCTCATCACCCCACACCAGCAAGTCGAATCCAGCAATTCAGTCTCTGTATTCTATACCTTTTCCAGATGTGCAACTAAGTGTAAAATAGCAGGATCCTAATTATGCTGATCCATTCCCATTTACTAGTCATTTGTTTTCTTCTTTATGTGTAGTCTAAAAACATGACTCAAACCAGCTCAATAAAATCCTCAGCCACAGACCCATTACTGGGTATATTCTGCCATTCTATATGAATTATTCTTTTTTTCTACTGTGCCCTTCTGCTTGCTGGCTGAAGAATGCAAGCAGGACCATGCATAGAAATACACATAGACCAAACCCAGTCCCAAGCACGCAACAGGGAAATTGCTTCTGTTTAAATTAATCCAATTATATTACAATTTTCAAATTGTTTTCAAATTGTTATCCATTGTCTTTTTATTTTGTTTTATATATGCTTTTACGTAAACAGATTAAAAGATTTAATTACATTAAGTGTTGTCTGCCTATTATTCTTATTCTTATTCTTATTCTTATTCTTATTCTTATTCTTATTCTTATTCTTATTCTTATCATCATGCTTTCCCCCCAAAACTGGGACACAAAGCTTAGAAATTTAAAGAAAATAAAATTAATATATACAGAAATGGATATTAAAATGGAATTAAACTAGTATAGTATTAAAACATATCACTCATTACAAGCATAAAATGCAATTTAACAGATAAAAATGCTTAAAAACAGTACATATCAAAACAGTTAAGAATACTAAAACACATTAAAATAATAAAACTAAAACTACAGTCCCTTAAAAAAAACCCCTTCAAATCCAGCACCACAGAGTATTAAGAGCCCAACTGCAACTGCCTGCAAAAGCCTGGAGCCACAAAAATGTTTTAATTTGCCACCTGAAGGAGAGCAAAGATGATGCTATCCTGGTTTCCCTGGGGAGGGAGTTCCAAAGTCTGGGAGCAGCCACTGAGGTCTTCTCCCTTGTTCCCATCAAATGAGCCTGAGAAGGTAGTGGAACAAGTGATGAGTGGTACCCACACACATGCACACAAAATAAATAAAATAAATAATGATATACATTTATTTAGTGCATTCATGTCTTGCTTTTTCTGCAGCAAACTCAAGTACATGTATCCACCCCTTTCCCCCCCTGAAAACATTGCTGTGACATGGGGCAAGCTGAGAATGAATGAGTAAAAGAGAGGGTCTGGGTGGGTGGGCAATGACCCTAAGATCTACTAGTCAGTTTCATGACTCTTTACAGACTAATCTTGGATTTCCCTAATCCCAGCCCATCACTCTAAACAAGATGGAACTGTATTAGGGGCATACATGCTGAGAATACTGTCAGAATTACAAGAGGCAGCTCCTTTTAGATGTATCAGCAAAAAGACAAGATGACACAGTACTGTTGTGACCTTGTGATAGGTAGTACACAGAAGGTCCATGTTCATACCATCCAAATGCCCTGATTGCAGGAGTGGTCCAGATTAATAATCTTCTGTCCACTTTTTCAGTTGCTTTTAAAATGTTCCGATTTCTCTCTCCTCCTCCTGCTTCCCCCACTTTATCCATTAAGCCTGCCTGGAGTTTGAAATTGTGTAAAGTTTAGTTAGGCAATTTTAATATTTGCTGGTCTGTTCTGACAATAAGTGTCACTAGACTGGATCTATAGTTTCTTAATAAAGGTTTTCTGAGTTTTAACTACCAAAGACAAGTTTTCTGAACTTGGTATCCTGCTGGACTTGACAGCTTGGCATCAATCTCCTTGGATGACTACCATCGCTGATTTGCTTCAAAATGGTAGCAAATACACACACACACACACACACACACACACACACACATATATGCCAATCAGTATGTGGTCTAGTTGCTGGCACTATTATATCAAGCAAGCATCCTCAGAATTGTTACACTGGGGGAAAACGAGTTATACAAGTATAACTCAAAGCAAATGTTAATCTTTTAATTACCATTTGTTGCCTGATTGTTTTCCTTCTGAAACATTGCAACCCCATTAGATGAGGTTTATTTATGTTATATTCTGGCATGATCTCCCTAAAATGTATAGATATTATTAAAGACATGTTGGGATGCCATTAACAGCTCAAGCGATCAGAGCAATATAAAACTGGTTCAGCACAAAAAAAGCAGAGTAGCTGAAAGACTGCTGTGTAAAGTACGAAATACCTTGTTTAAATATTGGTTGCACCACTTACTATCTAGTCCTAGAAGCAAGCTACTCCTTTTGCCTCCCTCTTGGCCTTACCATCTACAACAGGCACTTGAATAGTTCATTAGTCTGGTCCATTGACTTCGGTAACAGGATATCTAACCAGCTGTAGGATTTCATGCATACATTTTGTTTGTTTGTTCCAGGGGACAAAATGTTCTTCTCATCTTTCCAGATCTCTCCAGTTGGGACAGGAGGTGGAAGGGATCTCAGAAACACTCCTAGAATGGAATAATCTCACATTAATGGTTGCTTTTGAAATGTTAACATCTTCACTCTTGGCTATGTGCATGTTTAGTATTCCTCAAGATTTGATTCATATGAAACATGCATTGGCAAGACGCATTGGCACTGAACATAAATAAGGTATACACCCAACTTTAGTCCTACTTACTGCAGACTCATTGAAACACTAGATAATCATACTAATTTAAGCTCCATTGATTTCAACATGTTACTGTAGACCCCCTCTGATCTTGGAAGCTAAGCAGGGTGATCCCTGGTTAGTACTACTTGGATGCAAACTACCAATGAATACCAGGTGCTGTAGGCTATATTTCAGAGGAAGAAGCTGGCAAAACCACTTCTGAGTATTCCTTCCTGAAGAAAACCGTATGAAAAATTTATGGAGTTGCCATAAGCTGACAAGTGACTTGAAGGCACTTAAACACACACATGCTGTAGGTATGAATAATCTTTGATTTAGCCCAATATATTTCTGTCTCTAACTGCAATCATTTGGATAAGGGTGTCAGGGATTTAGTTGCCTGTAGACAGCAACCCAAGGTGAGTCAGGAGGAGTTTGGAACCAGGAACTGTGCCAGGGATTCTTCATTCAGAGATTAAGCCTTTAGGTAGCCCAAAGAGCATTTAGGATAAATTAATAAACCAGGAAACAGGAATAAGGCAGAGATCAGGACCAGAGAGCAATCAAAAGATGTACATCATTCTCAGAAATGTTGTTTTATTGAAACAGAAAGAGACAGCAGGATCCAAAGGATATCCTGGCTAGGCAGAGTCATATGATGAATCTCTTCTTGGTGCTTGAAACTGTGTTTTGGAACTGTGCTTGGCTGGAGGACTCTGGGAGTTGTAGTCCAAACCAAGCTCTGTTCCTCCTCCTCCCCCCTACTTTTTTCATTTATAATCCACCTTTCTCCCAATAAGGAGACTCAAGATGGCTTACAACACATTTACAAAGGATATGGACTAAAAATTACACAAAAATGACAGTGAAAACATAAATATAAAAGTTAATTTGAAAACAATTAAGCAATCCCATATATATAAATTATTAAAACAGCACAAAACCCATTGGTGTCACTAGGGTTAGTGTCATCCAGCGCAGTAACTCATTGATCTCCTCCCATACCACACCAAACAGAATCCTTAGTAATGTTTTTTGTACTTATGTTACTCATAAATTATAATTTCTGTATAACACTGAATGTAATGGTAATAGTTGTGACATAAAATTATACTTTTAAATTACTGGAGTGTGTCCAGAGGAGGGTGACTAAAATGGTGAAAGGTCTGGAAACCATGCCTTATGAGGAAAGACTTAGGGAACTGGGTGTGTTTAGCCTAGAGAAGAGATGCTTAAGAAGGGATATGATAGCCCTGTTTAAATATACTGAGGAGGGCGATAGCTTGTTTTCTGTTGCCCCAGAGAATAGGACCTGGAACAATGGATACAAGCTGCAGGAAAAGCAATTCCACCTTAATATTAGGAGGAACTTCCTCACAGTGAGAGCTGTTTGACGGTGGAACACACTCCCTCGGAGTGTGGTGGAGTCTCCTGTTGAATTATGGTGAGAGTGTGAAGAGTGTGTGCAGGACTACCATTCATCAGCTCCATACATCTCTGGATCTGTCGCTTCCTTCAGCTTGCAGCACTCCATGAAACCAGACCAGAGATCAAAATCTCTTCAAAAGAAGGTTCTTTATTCTTCAGTTGCAGAATTGACATGATAACTATTTACATTGTAAAACAGGGGTTGGCAACCTACGGTCTGCTTTCCAAGGCCCAGGGAAGATCCCCTGCGCCTGCACTGGGTGAATTTGCCTGCTGCAGGTGCGGGGGGGTGGCTTCCAAAATGCCGCCCGTGTCACGCATGCATGCACATGAAGGCATCGTTGTGTGCATGCGGGGGCAGGCAAGTGTGCATGTGCCTGGCCACCCCCCCATGCCATTCCTCCCCAGCCCCCCGGCAAAAAAGGTTGCCAGCCCCTGTTGTAGAACATCCATTAACAGCCAGAAAACAAAGGAAACTCCATGCCAAGCCTTGCAATCCACTCAAGGCAATAGCAAAAAGTCCACCCTCAGGTTGATACCTTTATAGACATTTTCTAAACAGCTTCTAAACCCAGCCTTCTTCCGTTGTCTTGTGTCATGAGACCGGTGGCTCTCACACACTCTGATGACCTAATCTGTTTTCTTCCTGTATCCTGTGTTCCCAGACACACACTGACCTTGGTTATGTTGTTTTCATGTAAACCACCTGCAGGCTAAAACTTTCACAGCTAGAACTTTCCCACATCTGTACATTTTAAAGGTTTTAAAAGATTTTAAAAGGTTTTAAAACTTACCTTTTAAGGGGCGGGTGGGTTTCTGGATTTTTAGGTTCTGTTTACATTGTATTAACATATCTTTATGTAAATTTAATGTTGTAAGCCACCCCGATTGCTCTACAGAGGGGCAGGATATAAATAAACATTATTATTATTATTATTATTATTATTATTATTATTATTATTATTATTTCCACTTTGACTACAAATCCCAACATCTCCTTCTTTGGAGGTCTTTAAACAGAGGCTGGATTGCCATCTGTCAGGGATGCTTTGATTTTGAGTTCCTGCATGGCAGGGGGTTGGACTGGATGGCCCTTGTGGTCTCTTCCAACTCTATGATTCTATGATACTACACCATAGCCGCACGCGGCTATCCCAGCACCACCTCGACACTGTCTTGATGCCACACACCTGTTCGCACAGTGCACGGCATCAGGATGCCCTTTTGGCACAGAGTGCGCACACGCTATGCCAAAAGGGTGCAAAAAAGGGTGCAAAAAAAAGCTGCCCCCTAAAGGAGTGACATTTTGCTGCTTTTTTGGGAGCGGCAAAAAGGAGGATTGGGGCCGCGGCATGTGGTCTGTATCGGCTCATAGTTTCATGAGCTTAAAGTGAAAATTTGGCAAAATGTGATGTTTAAAAAAAATATGATTTTTTAAAAAAATTAAAAATTCCTTTTTTGAATTTGATTTTTTTTTAAAAAAACAAACAAACTTGGGGTATCTCCTTTCTCCTCCCTTGAGCCTCACCCTACTCACACCATCCTCAGCATTTTAATGTGATACAAGTGAATTCCACAGCCCATTTCTGCCAAAAGGCAGATGTTGAGTAGCAGAGGTGTCATTCCCCCTTATGGTGCACCTGGTGCAGTCTGCAACCCCTAGTGATGCCACTGACTAAACCTCATTAAAAGCTCATCTCATGCCTAGTCTGCAGTGGCCAGGATACTTCAGGGGCAGCCTGAAGTACCCTGGCCCTGCAGCTGCCCCATTTTCCCTATTACCTGGCCCTCTGTTTCTACAGCACAGCAGTTGTGAACATGGATGTCCCACTGGGCTACCCAGTGCATCTTCCGCTGCCACTGCCATGGATAGTGAGGCTAGAATGAGGTACCCTGTGACCTTAGAAGAGCAGCCCATGGCAGTGACAGACATGCTGGGTGGCGTAGCTGGACACCCATGTAGGCAGATGCCATACCTTGGAGGGCTCTGGATTTTCCTGGAAGATCTGGAGCAACAAGTAACTTTTTTAAAATGCTCAAGTTCTTATGGAGGACATGCTGAACACTACCCAGACTTCCCACACCAGTATTAGGGTTTGGGTCATGTGTCATCCAAACAGGACAACACTGGAATGGTGGTG
>CM034701.1:367723043-367738457 GCA_020142125.1 Phrynosoma platyrhinos | reverse complement strand
AGTAGGGGCCCCCAAACCAGGTATTGGGTTGCAACCCCCAGTCCTGGATGGGTCACACTCTCTGCCAAGGACTGTGTTCGCAGTCTTGGGGTGCTCCTAGACTCGTCGTTTCACATGATAGATCAAGTGAATGCGACAGTCAGGAGTGCCTGTTATCAGCTTTGGCTGATACGCCAGCTGCTCCCTTTCCTGGAAGTAAGGGACCTAGAAACTGTAGTACATGCACTGGTAACCTCACGACTCAACTTCTGCAATGCACTCAACATGGAGCTATCCTTATACCTAGCCTGGAAACTGCAATTAGTACAAAATATGGCAGCCAGGTTGATCACCGGAACATCAAGGAGTGATCACATTACACCTGTTTTGAAATCTCTCCACTGGCTGCCTATTGGGTTTCGAGCACCGTATAAGGTCTTGGTGATGACCTTTAAAGCCCTACATGGCCTGCGTCCAACCTACCTAAGGGGTCGCCTTCTTCCATATAATCCACCCCACGCCCTCAGGTCCTCTGGGAGGAAGTTGCTCCAACCAATAAAAACTAGATTAACGGCAACCTTCCAGAGGACATTTTCCACCACTTCTCCCAGACTGTGGAATGCCTTGCTTGAAGAGATCCATCAGATAACCAGCTTAGATGGCTTTTAAAAAGCCATCAAGATGGATCTCTTCTGGTAGGCCTACCCAGAATAGATCACCCATTTAACCTGGTCTCTCCCTCCCTCCCCCCCATCAGACATCCTTTGCACATCTTTATTTGTATCCCAGAGTGCTCATAGTTTTAATTTTACATTTTTAATTGATATGTGCATTTAATATATTTTTAACGGGTGTGTGTGTGGGTCATTGTTATTTGTTAATATTGTTTTAATGTTTTGTTGTCTATTATAGGGGTAGTTTTATTTAATCTAATTTTATATGTAAGCCGCCTTGATAGCCATGGCAAAAGACGGGGTATAAAAATAAATAAATAAATAAATAAATAAATAAATAATTCCAGAATCTCTTATGCCTTGTCTGCAGTGATCAAGATATTGTGCAGGCATGGATTTCTTATGGCTGAAGTTCAAAGGTTATACTATGAATTGTAATTAGATCCCCCACTACCTCACTACCTGTCCCTCTGTTCCCATGCCAGGGCAGCTATCTGCACATGTGTGGCATTGAGCCACCCAGTGTGTCTGCCACTGTTATGAGTTGCTGACTTCTGAGGTCAGAATGAAGTGCCAAACAATGATCCATGGCTGGGCACCTTGTTCTAATCTCAGACTGAGTAAGTGACAACAGTGCTGGAGATGCTGGGTGGTTCATCTGCACTGGTAGGGGAACAGATGGTTATGGATCTTCCAGGAAGATCCAGAGTGAGAGGTGAGTTTTTAAAATTCATGTTAAGGGTGTTATACTCCAGTTTTGGTTCTCAACATGCTGGGCATCTTCCAAACTGTTTGCATTAGAACTGGGGATCTGGCTGTGTGTTGTCTGAACAGGACAACACCAGTGTTACCCCAAGACCAGACCCCTGATCACCCCTCATATTTAATATCAAGCTAATATTTAAAAGGATAAGGTGGGTGACCTAGGAATGACCCTGGTGTGGATGCCTGACCTCTTTTCTCTTTGAAAACCAGTTTGAGCTAGCAAGGGAGTCAAAGGGCACCCCCATGATGGGATTTCCCAAGGCCCCAGCATCATCCTTTTGTCTCTAGAGGGCAGTGAGGGTATCATGGCCAAAGTAAGAGATTATCTATAATTGCCTGAGAAAAGGATGTTCCAGCTAGGAATGCAAATCCCTTTGTCCAATGCATTCACACCAATCATCCGACCATCCAGATCATTCTTTATTTCCTGAGAAACCATTTGGCAAGAATCTAATCCTTTCATGCCTTGGTTTCCGCCCCCAAGACAAAGTCTTGAGTATAAATATAGGTAGTAAAACAGCCATTCTCTGGTCTACTTTACAAGCAGACAGGCATTCTATCAGTTTGACTAGATTAGGCTCCTCAGTGTACCTGGTGGTGCAGTGGTTAAATGCCTGTACTGCAGCCACTCACTCACAAACCATAAGGTTGTGAGTTCAATGTCAGCCAAGGGCTCAGGCTCGACTCAGACTAGCATCCTTCTGAGGTCACTAAAATGAGCACCCAGCTTGTTGGGGGCAATTAGCTTACACATTGTAAACTGCTTAGGGAATGCTTAAGTGCACCGATAAGCGGTATAGAAATCTAATTGCTATTGCTTGCTATTGCCACTCCTCTTGCCACAGCAGCTATTGAGCTTTCTCTGTTCTGGACTCCCATTGATTTGAACCATGATCTATGGTCAGTAATGTATTTCTGTTGGCAAGGCTGCAAACTATTCCACTTCTCCCACCTTTTGCTTCTTAGTTTGTGTGTGTGCGCGTGTGTGCTTTAATTATTCCCCTGTTGAAAATACAAAAGCCTATTTGGATTTGCCTCTGGAGTTCTGTGTGATTTGGACCTGGTATATTTGGGTTCATCCCTATGGCCACTGTTGCCCGGCCAAAATATTATTTCATTTGAGCTATTGTTAAAATTTCCCTATAAACATATGAATTCATGGATGCCCTTTTAGGACCTCAGCAATTTGGGTAACACCAGAATGGGAGGAAAATGGTCCTTTTGGCCCATGCAGACAAGGCCATAGTCAGGCCAATGATTTGTCAGAAAATCTTTCAAGGATTTGAAATGTTATACAAGCACAAATTCTTCCAAGGTATGTTTATTCATTAGTAAGATGTAAAAGGTGGAGAAAGGGAGGGGGGATGAAGGGACTCTGGGAATAATATTCATGATCTGATTGAACTGTTAGGCTGATTCAAACATTATTTTCAGATGCTTGGAGATTGCTTTCTTCATTCATAGACGTGATCTGCTAGTATGAGCATGGCATATGTGAATTAGTTCCTCTAAAAAATTGCTAGGCCTTTCTCTCCCTCAGCCATGACAAATTCTGAATGGTAACAATTCCCTACTTGAAGCATTGATGAATTTGCTATGGCTGAAATTCAAAGGTTATACTATGAATTGCAAAGCTGTCCCTAAGACCTTAATTTGTGTAAAAAAACCCAACCTCCAAATTATTGGTATAACACACACTTTGTACGCATAAAGCAGTTTCAAGTTAAATACCTGTGTCAGAACTTGGAAAATTTATCCCCAGAATTTATCCCCAAATTTAGTTTGGACTAAAATGTCCAAAACTACAACTTTTCCAGGCAATGATGTTGAGTATTCAGTAGGACGCTATAGCTGGAGGACTGAATTTGGCTCAGGGCAACCTAATTGGCACAAGTCTGGTTTTGTTTTACACATATAATCTATAATCCATTGCTTATCTACTTTCTGACTTTTAGAAATTCCTGTTTTTGTAGCCAAGAAAATAGATGCAACTGTACCCTCCATCCTCCCTGCAGAAAGACTAGCCTATTTTCTGCCATTATGCAATTTGGATGTCATAAAATTCCTTTTTTCAGAAACTATGAGCCATTCACCATGATTTCAGTGCCTTCCCCTGCCACACACATGAAGTTCTGTGGCATTCGGATCAGACAGTTTTCCCTGACTTTCCTTCTCTGCCATACTTTCTAATCCAATTTAGTCAGCTAGTTAGTCCAAATCCCTTAGAGGCCTACAGTTTGTTCATTCTCCCACAGTGCTGAAATTTCTCTCCAGCCCAGCTGGCAGGAGTTTCTAGAAATAACAATATCTCAGGCTGGGGGAAAAGTGGGGGGTGGGGTGGGAGCTCAAGATTGAATGGGGTCTTTTGTCCAGATCTCTATGAAGCCAGATTAATTATGCATTGCAGAACACAGTTTTAAAGCACTGAATTAGATCCTCATTGCAATGGAGAGGGGGAGGGAAGAGTGTAAAGTGAAAGCTGTCCAATTCTCTATAAGTAGAGAATCACACAGATTTATAATGACTGAGCAGTGGAACTATTTCAATCAATATGTTGTATGAACCTCTCAGTAACAGTTGTATCAATCATTTATAAAGATGAATCTTCAGGATCCCAGATCACTCTAAATTTATGGCTAAAATTTATTATTCCATTGATTCTTTTCACAGTTCTACCCTTTCTGGACAGTACTTGGATTACCATGAATGAGAAATTTGAGTTTCCTGAGGCCAATTCTTTATTTGTCAATGTACAGTCAGCCCCCCATATCCATGGATTTTTTTATCCATGGATTCCCACATCCACAGATTGAAAATATTTTTAAAATATCTAAATTCCAAAAAACAAACTTTGATTTTGTCATTTTGTATAAGGGACACCATTTTATTACACCAATGTATTAAATGCAATTTAAGCATCCACAGATTTTTGTACCCACAGGGGTCCGAGAACCAAAACTCAGTGAATACTAAGACTCCACTGTAAAGTGTCTTCATGCTGCTTATTATTAAAACAGTTTCAAAGTGGTTCACAACATAAACCCAGGTGCAAAAAATACAAAATTATATAAACAATTTAAATACCCATCAAAATATAAGACTGCATAATATTAGAAATGTAATATACATTTTAAAAACATTACTAATTCTTGATGAATATTGACTTCTAGATGCTGTGAGAAACCTTTCCAAGGAGAGTTACACCTGCTATAGTTCCACCTACAGCTGTGAGAATGGGTTTGAAACATTCTCCTTCCTTTGAAATATGTTTTCATAATCTGTGAAGACTAAGAGGATATCTGTTCAGAGTCTAACAAACTGTGCATGAATGCCTTCTTAATTTGCACTGATTTTAGACATGTTATACCATTGGTGCTGTGGTAGCTGCATCAAGTTTGTGGTGGTGTGCAAAGAGTGTGCAGAAAAAGACCCCTCTTCTTTTTGGGAAAGACATGTTTGCACATGAGTCACCTAGCACTTTGCACAATCTGATTTTCTTTGCTATAGAATAGAGAATTACTATAACAATCTATGAAGAGAAATAGAAGATGACAACAAAAAATGAAGAATAAAAGGCTCTTTCTCAAGATCCAAGAAATCAAAGGGAAATGTACAGTAAGAGTGGGGATGGTCTATGACAAGTAGGTGAACAGATTATATGACCACGCAGAAATAAAAAGCTGACTGAAGAATGATATAAAAGAGATGAAAGGATGACAGATTAGTTCAAGAAAGAACCTTTGAAGACTAATCTATAATTTTTGAAGTGGAAGCTGCACTCAGAGCACTTGGGAGAAATAAATCACCAGGAACAGATGGCATACCAATAGAGCTGCTTCAGACTACAGAGACAAAATCTACTCTAGTTCTAACTAAAATCTATCAACGAATACAGAAAAACAAAACAAAACAGTGGCCCACAGATTGGAAATGCTTAAAATACATTCCAATCCCTCCAAAAGGGGACACCAGAGATTGGAGTATTCACAGGACAATTGCATTACTTTACCATGCAAGGTAAGTGATGCTCAAAATTTGACAACAAAGACTTTTATCATATGTCCAGGAAAGAAAGAGGCACTTGGCATCATATTGAAAACATATGTTGCATAATGGAGTGCACCAAAGAATTTTAGAAGACAGTTAGCCTGTGCTTTATAGTACAGCAAAGCATTTGATTGTATAGATCATAAAAAATTATGGATTGCACTTACAGAAATGGGTGTGCCACATCAATTGATTACCCTGATGCATAACCTGTACTCAGAACAAGAGGCTACCATCAGGATAGAATATGAAGAAATGGAATGGTTTCCAATTGGCAAGGGGGTCAGAAAGCTGCATTTTATTGCTCTGTTTAACAAGTATGCAGAAATATCATACATAAAGCAGGATTAGACTTGAAGGAAGATGTGTAAATTGGAGGAATGAACATCAATAATTTAAGATATGCAGTTGATACCATCCTACTAGCAGACAATAGCAAAGACTTGGAATGATTCTTGAAGAAAGTCAAGGAACAAATTGTAAAGGCAGGTTTACAGCTGAACATAAAGAAAACAAAAGCCAATATGCCAATATCTTCATGGCCAACCTAGACTTTCCTTAACTCCTGCACCCAGAAACCACTCCACTATCTGAGGTACATTGATGATATCTTCATAATTAAGACTCATGGAGAAGACTCACTCAAGACATTCCACCAGAGTTTCAACAATTTCCAGTCCACCATCAACCTCAGCCTGGAACTATCTACTGAACAAGTTCACTTTCTGGACACCACAGTACATCTACAAGATGGACATCTAGGCACCACACTATATCACAAATCCACTGACTGCTACATGTACTTACATGCCTCCAGTTTCCACCCTAAATACACCACCAGATCCATAGTCTACAGCCAAGCCCTCTGGTACAATTGCATCTACTCAGACCCACAAGACAGGGATGCCAAACTCAAGGAATTACAAGCAGTCCTCAAACTACAGTACCCACTGCATGAAGTAAAAAACAACAACAAATAAACAAGGCAAGATTTGTACCCAAGACTGGTCTATTACAGAATGGATTGAAGAGAGAAAATGACAGAATCCCACAAGTGGTCACATACAGCTCCCAGCTGAGACCACGCAGGTGCAACATCAATGACCTACAACCCATTCTGGACAATCATACTGCTTTTTCAAGGACTCTTGGTGGCAGACCTACAGACAGCCTCCAAACATCAAACAGGTACTTACCTACAGGAGGACACATGACACAGATGGGGACACAGGTACTAAGCCTTGCTGCAAAACAAGATGCCAAATCTACCCACACATTTATCCAGGAAATGTCACCTCAATACCTAATGACATCACCCACAATATTAGGGGGACTTTCACATGTTCATCCTCCAATGTGATTTATGCCATACTATGTCATAAATGTCCATCAGCACTCTACATAGAGCAAACTGGCCAATACCTGTACCAGAGGATAAATGGACATAAGTCAGATATTAGGAATGGGAAAGGGAATACACAAAAAGCAGTGGCAGAACATTTCAGTCTCCCTGGTATCCCATTTCAGACCTCAGAACAGTCATCTTTGCACAAAAGAACTACAGATTAGAAAGAGAAATGGCAGAATTGGGGTTCATCTACAGACAGGCTGTTTGACAGTGGAACACACTCCCTCAGAGTGTGGTGGAGTCTCCTTCTTTGGAGGTCTTTAAACAGAGGCTGGATGGCCATCTGTCAGGGATGCTTTGATTTTGAGTTCCTGCATGGCAGGGGGTTGGACTGGATGGCCCTTGTAGTCTCTTCCAACTCTATGATTCTATGATTCTATGACTACAGTCTCTCAACAATGGACTGAACAAAGTTAATGGCTTCCTGGCACACTACACACATTTCAACACTATCTAACCCCATCCTCATGGGGCTGTCCTACATTCATCTATTTTTTTCACCTACAGGCTAGTTCCCAATGCCAAACCGGTCTTGCCACTTCACTTCCACACACAAAGGCTAGTTTTCAATTACTTTGTTCACAAATGACCATTGTTAAAACTGGACTTGCCACTTCATTTCCATACACAAAGTACTTTGAATTGGTGTGATATTCTCACACACCAATATGCATCTGAGGAAGTAAGCTTATGTTGTAAGTAAGCTTCCACTCCACCAAATGCATCTGAGGAAGTAAGCTTATGTTGCCAAATTCTTTCTTTCAGTTAGTCGCAAAGGTGCTACAAGATCTCTCTACATATTGAAAAAAGGATGAGCTTTTGTAGATTTTTAGTAGACTTGAGCCTACTTCCTCACCATCTGAGGAAGCAATCTGAAGTCTATGGGGGGATGAAGACGGGCGGCCCTGGGCCGTCCCGGGAACCAGAGGATTGAGGCCGAGGCTGCTGAACTGCTCCCTTTCAGAGTCAGCAAAAGGGTACCCCAAGAGCCAGCATGTGGCTCTTTAGCACCCCTTCTGGCGCAGCACATCAAAAGACTGTGCCAGAAGGACGTCCTGATGCCATGCACCATGCATAATGGTGCGTGGCGTCAGGACATCTTCGGGGAGGGGTTGAAGCAGCTGCGTGCAGCTGCCCCTCCCCATCTCTGCCTCCAGGATGGCCCAAAGTGCCCGTCTGTAGAGGCCCTATGAAAGCTCATGCTACCAACTTCTTATAATAATAATAATATAATAATAATGATTTATTTATATACCGCCCCTCTGGCAAGCCAATCGAGGCGGTGAACAACAGCAATACCCTAATACATCACAACAAATTAAACAACAATACTACAGTAGTACATACAGCAAATTAAACAACAATTATACAGTGGCACATTACAGCAAATTAAACAACAGTAATGCAATGGTATATTACAGCAAATTATACAGAAATAATACAATAATACATTACAGAAAAGTAAACAATATCCTTCCCTCCTTCTTTCTTTCAGGGCCAATGAAGACCGCCCTAAAGGGCTGGCCTGGAGGTTGAGTTGGGGCAGGGCAACCACACACTGGCCACCCCGACTCCGCCATGATGTCGCTATCGTACCGCATGCCCAATCGCATGGCATGTGGCATCAGGGTGCCCTGTTGGCGTGGCGTGCACACAGGCCACAACAAAGGGGTGCAAAAGAGCTACAGTGGCAGCTCTAAAGGTGGTTTTTTGATGCCCCCAAAAGGAGTGGCATTTGCCAGCTCTTTTTGGAGTGGCAAAAAGGAGGATTGAGGCCACGGTGTGTGGCTGCTGCAGCACCGACCTGGCGCTCCCAGGAGAGGCACAGAGCCACCACTTAGGGGCCATCTGCATCGGCCCTCAGTTAGTCTCAAAGGTGCTATAAGATCCCTTTGCATATTAATATGTCTGGGTACTTGAGCATTCTGAGCACTTGATCACTCAATCACACATCTGAATAGTGCTTGAGGAAACTCAGTGACATAGGAGTCTTGTCAGTCCAATTTTGTCAGATCATTTCAGGGCAGGCATGTTTAAATCTCCTGCATTCCCTTTCTGGGATCCATAACTGAAAGATAATTGTGTATTGGCTATGGAAACCTTGGAGTGTAGCACCTATTCTGGGCATCTGATATGGGGCAGCAGATCTGCTGTATTGTAGAGTGTCAACCATTTGGCCTCCACTACAGAAAAACATATTTCTTTGCCATCCAATGAGCATAATTGGAATGGTGTGAGAACTATGAATGAATAATTCTGAATGCAATCATTAATTCCTTTGGAAGAAAAAAGACAGACATTCACATAAGCTTGTGGCAGTAAATAGTTCCTGTTGTTGGTGCAAAGAGACCCAGTGACCTCAAGCTGTAAGAATTTCCCAGAGATTGCTGCCCAAACCTATCCAGCTGTTTCCCTTACATATTTCAATCATACTGGATTTCACATCCAGAAGTAGAATGACATATATATCATGATTTTTTCTATTTCTATTTATTGCATAGTGCAGCATTTTTAGTACATACTGCAAAGAAACATACACATAAGGCTAAAATGAGGACAAGGACATGGGTGGCACCTAAATGTATATGCAGTATTAAAGTCATGGGCTTGAATCTTAAGAATATCAGTGGCTCTTCTATTATTAATTTATTATTATTGTGGACCAAATTTGTTTCTATATTTTGAGGACAGCATCACACAGTGATCTTCTGTGGAAAGCAGCTGAAATGGATATTCATGTATATTCAACGTTCAGCAAAATTCAGATATACATTTTGATTGAAATTTTAATTGAAATGCCAAAATCCAGGTTCTATAGGGTTGGTGTCACATACCAGATACTAATATGTAGGTTGGAATCCTGTTGATGAGTCCTAACTATAGGTTGTTGTTGTTGTTGTTGTTGTATGGTTTCAAACCATTTCCAACAGGTTTTCTTGGCAAGATTTGTTCAGAGGGTTTCCCAGCTTAGTTCCTCTTCCTGCACAAAGTGATCTACGTCACTCTGTCTACCAATTATCCTACTTTTTAAACTTTTGTATTTTTGTTTTTAATAATGTTTGTTTAATTGTAATTTTAGCATTTAGGAGGTTGGGAAGGGATTAATTTTTTAAGTCTATTGTATTCTATGTATTTTATTGTTGTAACCCGCCCGGATTCTTTGTGATTGGGTGGGTTATAAATAAATTATTATTATTATTATAATTATTATCATCATCATCATCATCATTATTATCATTGCCTTCCTTGGAGGCTGAGGGAATGTGACTTGCCAAAGGTCACTACTGGGTTTTCATGGCTGAGTAGGTATTTGAACTCTGCATTTCTGGTGTCCTAGACCAACGTTCAAAACATTATACCACACTGGCTCTTGCCATCAAACACTATACCACACTGGCTCGTGCCATCACACTGGCTCTTGCCACTTGAGAGATAAGTCAACACATAGGTAACACCAGTTCATTTAATGGCTCTGCTCTAGATGACACTAACAGTATTAGTACCATTATTTATACAGTGGTGTAAAATAGTATTAAATAAAAATATTACCTGAATGATTACATACTGCCTGGAATCTTGCTGTTTAGTCCCAATTATACTAGTTCCATTAAATCCATTGTAGAATAGTGAGTCAACGGATAGCTAAATCCAATTGATTCAATAATTCCACTCTAGTCAGAATTAACAATAGGATTTAGACCACGCCTCGATATCTGAGTGCATCAACATTGTAGAAATAATGCAGTTTGATGCCACTTTAACTGCTATGGCTCCATGCTACAGAATCCTGGGCTTTATTGTTTTGTGAGGCATCAGCATTCTTTGGCTGTGAAGGTTAAATATCTAGTCTCCAGTCCTGGGTGGAGTCACACTCTCCTCTAAGGACTGTGTTCCAAGTTTGGGGGTACTCCTCGACTCGTCGCTTCACATGACTTGTCAGGTGAGTTCAACGGTCAGGAGTGCCTGTTATCAGCTTTGGCTGATACACCAACTGCGCCCTTATCTGGACATGAGGGCTCTGGAAACTGTGGTACATGCTCTGGAAACCTCATGTTTGGATTACTGCAATGCACTCTACATGGGGCTACCCTTGTGCCTAACCGGGAAACTACAACTGGTGCAAAATATGGCAGCCAGATTAATTACAGGAATATCTAGGAGGGAGCACATAACACCAGTGCTTAAATCCCTCCACTGGCTGCTGATTAGCTTCCGGGCACAGTACAAGGTGTTGGTTTTGACCTTTAAAGCCCTACATGGCTTGGGTCCATCTTATCTTAGGGACCGCCTCTCCCCATATGTTCCCCCCCTCCAGTCCTCTGGGAGGAATCTGTTACAGCCAATAAAAACCAGGCTGTCCCAGACCTCCCAGAGGGCCTTTTCTGCAATCGGTCCCAGACTATGGAATGGCCTGCCGGATGAGATCCATCTCATTACCACCCTTGCTGCTTTTAAAAAAGCAGTAAAGATGGATCTCTTCCAGCAGGCCTTCCTGGAATAACCTTTTGGCTCAGGGGAGATGGTTTTCATTTGTTCCCCCTGCTGCTGCCTGCCCTACTGTCCATTGCTGCCTGCTCTATTGCTGTTGTTGTTTTTATTGTTTTAATTATATTATTGTATTTTAACTCTTCAATAGTTTAATCTTGTTTTAATGGGATGGGAGGGTTAGATTGCAGGATGAGGGAATGCTTTTAACTTTGTATGTTTTAATATGCTAACCTGCCCCAATTGCCGAGCAGAGGGGCGGGCTATAAATAAAAAATTATTATTATTATTATTATTATTATTATTATTATTATTATTATTATTATTATTATTGTCAAACTACAAATAATAGGATTCTGTAGGATGGATCTACAGCATTTCAAGTGATGTCAAACTGTGTTATTTTGACAGTGCAGATGCACCCTTCAATGCAGTTGTAGGGCAACTGTCAACTATAGTCAAAGAAATGGACTTCTGGGTCATGTTCTGTTTTTTAAAAGGCATCTCCTGGATCTAAGATGGCTCAGGCACCAATGAAAACATGTTGAAATTGCTCTCACAGCCCCTGGGAGTATGGGAGGCCTTTAGGGCTAATTTTTATGGGGTACAATTTGAGTTTCCCAGGGTGTTAACTCTTTTAAAGGGAAACAAAAATATGAAAGTATGAAAGTTAAACTCATTAGAGTTCAGCTTTCATCAGCAGAACAGCAAAAGTCTGGGTCAGACTATTTATTCTAAATCTGCCTTCCTAAAAAATAAAGACTTCCTCCAAAAACCAACAAACAAGCAGTTTGCAGTTTAAAAACAAATAATAATGACTATAATAAATAAATACATAACAAACTTAATCTTATCCTAACTGGTGATGATTTGGGAAAAGAGATGAAATATTAGTATCATTAATATAGCAAGAATAGACTGTTAACCTCACTCAGAGGAGACTGTTACTTACCTGAGACTGAAAGGAGACAGTTACTGTACTGAGAGGATACTGTTTAGAATCTTGAGAAAGAGTCTGTTAAATAGCCTCCAAGTGTGAGTGACAGAAGTCACATGTTTAGATAAAATGGGATAGATAGAGGGAAGTCCCTGTCTAAGGAGGGAAAGGACAATGCAATGCATAGCATTTCCAACAATTTCATTATAAACATCTTTCTTTTTTTGGGGGGGGGGAAGCAACAGGTGTGTGCACAAGACTAGGAGCCAATATATTCTGTAGTCCTGGACATTTCCTCTGCTTTGTTAGCACCTTTTTATTCTTCTTTGAAATGTTTGTACTGTATGAATGGTTGAATACATGTACAATAGGCTCTTGGTGTCCAGTGTGGTTTGGTTGCAGGAACCCCTGTGGACCCCAAAATCTATGGATTCTGAAGTCACATTAAATACAGTAGCATAGTAAATTGATGTCCCTTGTATAAAATACTAAAATCAAGATTTGCTTTTTGGACCTTATATTTTTGGGGAATATTTTCAAGCCGTGAATGATTGAATCTGTAGATAAGCAATCTGTGGTTAAGGAGGGCTGACTGTACATATTTTCACAGAAACAGAGAATCCTAGCATTGGAAACAGTGGAAAACAAGGTTACTCCATCTTCTACATGATGTTCATTCATATATATATTTTTAAGCTAAAATACCCCTCTCTAAATTGTTCCTCATAAGGGTTGGTTTCCAGACCTTTGATCATCATGGTTTTCCTCTTTATTATGTTTATTCATTAAATCATCCGGGGCCTAAATATTTTAAAGGCAATAGTTCCTGTATGATCTTGGAATCTAAGCAGGATCAGCCCTGATTAGTACCTGGATGGCAGACTGCCAATGAACATCAGGTGCTGTAGGCTGTATTTCAGAGGAAGAAACTAGCAAAAGCACCTCTGAGTGTTCCTTGTCCAAAAACAAACAAACAAACAAAAAAAACAACTACAAAATTCATGGGATTATCATAAGTCAACAGGTGAATCAAAGGAAGATAAACACAGACCATATACACACATTCACTGAAACATTATTTTTCACTTCGGTATTGAAAAGTAATAGAATGTTATATGATAACTCTATTTTTTAATTTTCACAATGTTTTAATATTGTTTAGATTTGATATCAGTGTATTTGTTTTCCTTTGAATTGTGAGAGGCTTTGCACTTTCTTTTGGGAAAAAAGGTTTTAATATAAATAAAAATGATTTTCCTTAAAAAAATAAACCTATAAAAGTAGCATCTTAGCACATGCTGCAGTCAGATGCAAGGAACAGAGCTTCTGTGAAAGTGTACCCATTCTTTGGCAAATGTGTGTTTAGAAAGGAATTTTCCTTGTAGACAGAAAAATTTAAAAATATTCTACTACCCCTACTACTAAATGTACAATATAACTGTATGCCAGCTACATACTGCACAATATTGTCTGTTTTCAAAATGTATATCAAGTATAATTGGTTATCAAATACAGATATTATACATTCAGAATTTATTTCGGTACCTTAATCAAGAAAATATTTAACAATCATAATGGGTATCTTTTGGGAGCAAAGTTTTTGCATTATATTTTAAACAAATGAGATTTTCTTCATATAATGTGTTTGTCTGTGTACATGTGTGTGTGAAATGATCATTCATAATAAATTATTTGAAGGGAGCTGAAACTAATTAGATTGGCAGAAGAAAAATGGAAGTAATCGATTATGATATTTTCAAGTAATTTGCACTATACTTTATTTTTACCTCTGTTGCACTGTCTATCTGTGTTGCCAAATAGTTTAGAAAACCTATCAGTGTGTTTTCATATATTCTAAGCAACCCTTTTAAGTTTCAGTAAAGTCAACCTATATTTCACTGTGGGAGCTTTCAAGATAGTTAGATCCTCTGAGGTCCAGACTGTCTAGACCCTGTCATGTGTAGCTGATATTGTTATATGTAACTGATATTGCAGTGGACAACTTTAATCAGTTAGACATTCACTCATATATTTTTTTTCAAAGTAAACATGTTGCATATTGACTGAACAATGAGGCACACTACTGATACCATAAACATTTTCATTGCCATTCTTTAGGATCAGGGCAGAATGAGGCAATAATATCAAACGTCTGATGCTGAGGCTGGAAAGCATTAATAAGATATTGGAGGACTGGTACTGAGCTGAGTGTATCACACCATTGACCCTATGTCTCTGAAATAAGGCTATTACCCTCATGACCAAGAGGCAGTGTGATGTAGTGGTTTGAGTGCTGGACTAGTACACTGGAAGACCAAGGTTTGAATCCTTGCTCAGCCGTGGAAATCCACTCGATGAACCTGGGCAAGTCACACTCTCTTAGACTCAGATAATGGCAATGACAAACCCCCTCTGAAGAAACTTGCCAAGAAAACCCAATGATGTGTTCTCTGTAGGGTCACTATGAGTAAAAAATGACTTGGAGGCACATGACAGCGGGTCACTTTAGGGTCTCATAAGTCAGAAATGACTTGATGATACACAATAACAGTAACAACCATCTTGATCAATGGAAAATGTTGTCCCAACAGTTTTATTGAAGGAGGTCAGGTTAGTTTTGTGTACATGGAATGGAAGGGGTTGTAATCTGGTCCTTTGCCTTATGCACCAAAATGTTTGAGGCTAGACTTTAAAAAAAAAAGGAACAGTAGGAGAAGAAGGAGGAAAAACAGAGAAGAAACAAAAAGAAAGAGAATAATAGAATCATAGAGTTAGAAGAGACTACAAGAGCCATCCAGTCCAACCCCCTGCCATGCAGTCCCAATCAAAGCATACCATCCAGCTTCTGTTTAAAAACATCCAAAGAAGGAGACTCCACCACTCTCCAAAGGAGAGCGTTCCACTGTCAAACAGCCCTTACTGTCAGGAAGTTCCCCCTAATGTTGAGGTGGAATCTCTTTTCCCATAGCTTGCATCCATTGTTCCGGGTCCTGTTCTCTGGAGCAGCAGAAAACAAGCCTGCTCTCTTCTTAATATGACACCCTTTCAAATACTTAAACAAGGCTATCATAACCCCTCTTAACCATCTCTTCTCCAGGCTAAACATACCCAGTTCCCTA
>CM034701.1:367701696-367722943 GCA_020142125.1 Phrynosoma platyrhinos | reverse complement strand
GGACACAGTATTCCAGCTGGGGCCTGACCAGAGCAGAGTACAATGGCACTATTACTTCCCTTGATAGACACTGTACTTCTATTGATGCAGCCTAAAATTGCATTGGCTTTGTTAGCTGTTACTATGGGGAGAGAGAGAAAAAGAGAGATGGATTTATCCATTAAAAAATAAATAAAAGTGAGTTCCATATGAAGCCCTGGTGGCGCAGTGGTTAAATGCCTGTACTGCAGCCACTCACTCATAGACCACAAGGTTGTGAGTTCAATACAAGGTCGCGAGTTCAATACTAGCCAGGGCTCAGGCTAGACTCAGGCCTGCATCCTTCCGAGGTCGCTAAAATGAGTACCCAACTGTTGGGGGGCAATGAGCTTACAGTTGTAAACCGCTTAGACATCCCATAGCACTATATGAAGCGATATATAAATGAAGCTGCTTTATTTTGCTTACTGGTGGGTCCCATATCTAAGAACAATAAACCAAATAAGTCTGAGTTGAGTGTCTGCACCCAGGAACCCTCCCTCCCTCCTCAAACCAGAGATGATAAGTGGACACAATGCACAATGATAATGAGGGATTCCAAGAAGCAAGTAGAAAGCTCAAAAGGAGGATACACCTGGATATTTATCTCTGTTTCCTTTCACCACAAAAGGAAGACAACAAAACAAGAGTGTTTGAGGAGGAATGCTTTCCCTCCAGAAAGTAGTGGAGATTGTAACCTAGAGACATGACAGAGAGGAAGACAGAGCTGTGCTGTTGTATCCTGAGTGCTGAGGCAGCTGAAATGCGCTGATACAGACTTTTCATTATCTGAAACAATTACTTAGGCCAGCACAGTGGTAGACTTCATGAAATGTTTTTGAACTTGGATTCCTGATAGGAGTGCATTACATAACATGCTCTTTGTGAGCGCCAGCAGCCAGGAACCTACAAAAAAGGACACAGTCAGGAGCATTGCGCTCGGCTGCTTTCTTTCTCTTTGCTTTTAAATCGGAGCCAAGCATTCAACAGACAGGCCTATATCTTTCACTTGCCCTCCCCCTTCACCAACAGGAGCCTGGCTTTCATCACAGATTAATAAACCAAACTCGCTGTCATTTTATTCTACTTCCCACAGCCCTCCCTTTTTTGCACTCTTTTATGGAAAAGAGGCAGCTGGTGTGTGTGGTATGTACCTCCACTCCTCTCTGGAAAGAAGATGGTTGCTGTCAATTTAAAACTCTTCCATTAGTTTGACCTGTTTCACATTAAGCAGTTTTAGAGTTTCTGATACACACACTTCAACTTTGGCAAGTGAAGGAGATGGAAGCTGAAGCATTTAGCTCTTGAAATGTATTTTTAAGTACTGTTTGTTAATTTCTTCAATGCTGTCTCTCCTGTGTGTCTTCAAGTCATTTCTGACTTATGATGACTGTAAGGTAACCCTATCATGGGTTTTCTTGGCATGTTTCTTCAGAGGGAATTTGCCATTGCCATCCCCTGAGGATGAGAAAGTGTGACTTACCCAGTATTTTTTTGTGGCTGAACTGTGATATGGATCCTAGTCTCAAGAGTCATAATCCAATGCTCAAACCACTATGCCACACTGACTCTTATTCCTTCACTAGATAGATATATTCAAGAATCTAAATATTCAAAACCTTCATTGGCGTCCTTTTAGACCTGAAAGCCATGAACATGGAAATGTTTTATATTACTCAGGAAAAAAAGATAGGATATAAATGAAACTATAAATAACAAAAAATGCATTCTCTTTAGGGCCTGCAATTTGCTCTTAGTGAACAACAAAGCTCCCCTCTGCCCTACACCTTCCTCTGCCCTGCTTTTTCATCAGATCATGTAGATCAGGATAGGAAACACTTGGCCAAGGTTACCCAGTAAATTTCATTGCTCCTTGGGGATTAACAAATCTAGATATATTAAGTTCAATCTAGATCTATCAAATTTCAATCCTACACTCAAAACATACAACAGTGGGAAGTAATTCCATAGGTATGGGCCAGGCATTGGTCAATATGTTGTCTTGATAGAAGGCAGTTATGTTAGATAGAAGGTGTGTGTTGGGTACAGGATCTGACATGTGGGTTAGGGGGATTAGAAAGATGCCCTTCTTCTAGAGCCACCATCATCTCTCCTTCTCTTCAGTTTTGTGTCTACCTGTTACATGCTCTCTCCCACTTGGCCCTATTTGCACCACCAGCCAAAGATAGAAGTCTGCAGTGATGTTTCCTTGCTTCTGTAGCTTCATCTGCACTGTAGAATTAATGCAGTTTGACACATCTTTTCTGCCATAGCTTAGTGCTATGGAATTCTGAGATTTGTCAGAGAGCTCTGGGGCCACAACAAACTACATATCCCAGGATACCATCAGATGGAGCCATGACAGTCAAATCCTGTCATTTAGAATTGCATTAATTCTGTAATGTGGCAGAACTCTAACTCTTCAGTGTCTTGAAGAGGGCAAGTCAATAGCAACAGGTTCAGGGGACTCTGAGGAGTTTAGCAATCAAATCAGCACAGCTACACCCCTCATCCCACTCTTTATCCAGGATGGAATAGAGTCAGCTAGATCACAAAGCCAAGCAAATGTGTGAACAACAAAGATGGTTGCCTCATCATTTCTAATTTGGCCCATAGTCACATGCTACTCCTCTGAATCAATTATCACAACTGCCTCACAGCCCCCTTCATATTATTTCAATTTCTTTTCTCTTTTTTTGCCCAAAGCCTTTCTCTCCATAATTTATGTGGTCATGCTTAAGCCCCCACTTGAAAGCATTAGACAGTTCAGAGGTTAAAGAGAAATGCTGAGAATGGTGATATGCGAGGGTTTGCTCCAGCCTTTTAATCCAAAAGACAGAATTTTGATACAATTTGAAGTGCTTTCGTCAACCGTAAAGCTCCAAACATGGTTTCAGAAACACATATCACAGATTGTGAGCCCTTTTGTTTGAATAGGATGATAAAGAGAGGAAACAGGCTATCATATTGACTTGTCCCCCTAAGCAGATGGGCTGCCGTGGGCTGCCCTGGGAAGGTGTGCCGCGGGACCGAGGCATTCCCATGCCTCGATCCAGTGGTGCACCATCGGTGCCCCTGGAAAGGAGTGCTAAAATAGTGCTCCTTTCATATGTCACCGAAAGTGCGACGCAAAAGGTTGTGGCGCACTTTCGGTGACTTTTCTCCCGCAGCGTGTCCAGATGCCGCAGCGGGAGGTCTTCCTCGGAGTGCCGGCCATGCGGAGGGCCGGCGGCTCCAAGGGCAACCTCGGGAGGAGGAAGGAGCGCCGAGCGTGCGGCTGCCCCTCCTTTTCCCTGCTTCCAGGACGGCCTATTAAGCCGTCTGCTTAGGCCCTCAGTTTCCTGGCCCCCATCTTTTCTCTGTCTCATCCAAAAGTGATCTTGTGTATATGATATGAGAGAGGGTCTCTAAGATCAATTTCTGATGAGATGGAAATTCAGTAAAAAAGAGAAACTCCTTGGCATCTCTCTGCTCTTGTCAAATAAGGCCCCATCATTTCCTTTGCTATAATAAATCTTTAAGCAAATTAAGCATTGGGGTTTAATGCTGTTTGACATTTTCCAAGATTCTCACCCCAGCAGTGGCCTATTGAAGTGACATAAAGACCATGTTTATGGTTACATGTCTGCCTTCTTCTAATTTAAATATGAGGGAGAAAATTATATTATTATTATTATTATTATTATTATTATTATTATTATTATTACATCAAAAAGAAACACAATGTACAGAGAAGGGAACTGAAACCTCAGCATCTTGTTTCCAGGTACCCTGATGCTTCAGAAGATATCTTCATTTTGAAACTTTCTTTAATCATGGCAAACATTTCTTCCAGACACCTGCTTTTCATTTGTGTTGAATCACTATGGATGTATCCACACTGCAGAAATAAAGCAGTTTGACACCACTTTAATTGTCATGACTCCATCCCATGGAATCCTGGGATTTGCAGTTTGGTGAGGTATTCAGCCTGGTCTGTTAGATCAAGCTAAACCAAAATACAACTCCCAGGATTCTGTAAGATAGAGCCATGACAGTTAAAGCTGTGTCAAACTGCTTTATTTATGCAGTTGTGGTGCCTTAGCTTTATGGTTGCATCTGCACTGCAGAAATAATTGAGGTTGACACCACTTTAACGGCCATAAGTTAATGCTATGGAATTCTGAAAATTGTAGTTTTATTTAATCATTTAGCTTTCCCTGTCAGAGAGCTCTGCTGCCACATCAAACTTCAGTTCACAGGATTCCATAGCATTAAGCCATAGCAGTTAAAGTGGTGTCAACCTGGATTATTTCTGCAGTGCAGAGGAAGCCACACACCAGGCGCCCAAACCCCTCCCCGAGGACATCATGATGGTGCATGCCATTATGCACGGCGTGCATCGTCAAGACATCCTTCTGGCACAGCGTGTTGACGCTCTGCACCAGAAGAGATGCAGAAGAGCCATGTGGCAGCTCTTGATGCATCTCTTTTGCTGGCTCCGAAAGGAGAGGCATTTTAGCATTCCTTTCATGGGCGGCAGAAGGGAGGATTGGGGTTGAGGCACGGGGCAGCCTCGGCCCCAATCCTCTGCTTCCCAGGGCAGCCCACAGCTGCCTATCTGCATCCCCCCTAGATCTACTTTAGCAATGAGGTGTTTGAAGGAACACATTTCTGGATTTGTTTACATGAAGTTGGTTGAGAAGGGAACTTGAAATCATTATTCCTCTCTTTCTCTCTTAATTAATTTTTGTTCCTTCAGGGAAAGTAATGAAGCACTTGTGTTGGAAGAAGAAATTTTGCAAAGGGAGTGCTTTTCTTCTTACTTGGGAAAACACAAAGCTCTGTTTTCAGTCTGAGACTTGAGAGAGTGAGTTTCAGAGATGTCGGCCAACTGCCAAGGAGGCCTGATTTCCCCTCCACCCACTCCTTTGAGCTCCATTCTTGGCTCTCTGTGTTGATGATTCCAGCTGTCATGCTGGGTCATGGTTAGCTGTCAAGTGAGATAGGACATGTGATAACCAGGTCCTGGCCTGTTGGAAGCTCTGGAGAGAACACTCAGGGTCTTAAAAATGGAAATCAAATGAGACGGCATGGTTAAGCATTATATATAGACTTCACATACAGCACTCTGAAGATGGTTTATATTAGCATAAATCAGCTGAAACTATTTCAATGGTAAGTCTCAGGGCCACATATTATTTGAATGATTAAAGCTGGAACATAACAGAGTCTGAGTCATGACATTTCTCATTTTAGAAATCAAACTGGAGCCTGGGAAAATTACCATTTTGGACTATGACTCTCAGAATCCCCTATCGGAGCATAGCCAGAGACCATGTAGTCTGGAGCATTCTGGAAATTGTAGAACAAAAAAAAAAATTAATCTTTCTAAACTTAACATTAAATATAATACAGGATGAGTCTCCCCTATCTAGAATTCCAAAATTTGAAGTATTCCAAAAACCAAGACACATGGGTGGCTGAGATATTGACACCTTTGCTTTCCAATGGTTCAGTGTACACAAACTTTGTTTCATGCACAAAATTATTGTATAAAGCTCTCTTATTTATTACCTTATTTATTATTTATTTACTTAATTTGTATGCCACTTTTCTACAAAGATGGGCCTCAAGGTCTGAAGGTGGCTTATATACCTTATACACATACCTTCAGGGTATATATATAATATATATATGAAACATAAATGAATTTTGTGTTTAGACTTCAGTCCACCATCTCCAAGATATCTCTTTAAGCATGTATATGCAAATACTGATGTTCCAAAATCCCCCCCCCCCAAAAAAAAAAGGGTGGGGGAAAATCTGAAATCCAAAACATCTTTAATCCCAAACATTTCAGATAAGGGAGATTCAGTCTGTATGGCTAACACCCCTGTATCCAAAAGCTGTTGCAGTTTATCACCCAGAAGTGTGAGCTCAGGAAATCCATGTTTTTAATATTTCCAAGTTATGCCATTGAATCTTGGTATTATCCACTTTGGATAAAACCTATCCCTTCATAGTTCCTCTCAGACTTGGATTACAGAGAAGAAAATTGTAGGAACAGGCATCACTTCTGTCCACTTAAGATGCTATTCTCTTTACCCATAGCTGCTAAAGTCCCTTGTCCTTCTTGATCCTTGAAATAGTGCCACAGCATTACAGACATGTAATTTCCCTCTAAATTCTACACTAAGGATACTGTGAGCAATCCGTGTTTAAACCCAATATATAACTCAATAGGGACCCCCAAGAACTAAGCTATGCTGTTCTGTGTAGCCCCACCACACCATCATATTTCCATTTTAGTTCCCATTTCTGGTTGTGACCACAAGTAACAATATTTTTATATCAAGAGAAACAACAAGAACAAGAACACAGGTCATGGTTTTCTAATTTATTTAATTTACAAGGATTGTTGTCAAGCCTGATAAAACTCCGAGAGCTCACAAACCATTTTCCTGCCTGTGTAGCTATGATGTTCATGACTTCTACAATGAATGTGTGCCGTGCCTCCCTAAGGAGACCAAGATAGGCTTTATGTACATAAACCCCTCCCCCCAAAACAAGAAAAGCTTCATGTGCACAAAACACAAACAAAAACTATGACCTCTTTTGCTTTATTCCACAGTGCCTCAGATATGCATGGGCTTCGTTTCCATGAATAATTGCTAAATTCCCACATAAATGATGTTGTCATGCACAGAGTCTCAATACTTCAGATTTCAGACTATAATATAATACAAAATGGGCTCTGTACATACCTTACAGAATCTTAAGGGCTGGATTCCACTTCTAACCATGCATAGATTTCTACTGGGGCGAACCCTACCTTTAAGTAGAATGGAATGGCTATCTCAGCAGATTTCTAGTGGCATACAAAGCAGAAGATTGTTAGTCATTCATTTACTAGGATGGATCAGGATTAACTTAAGTCCTATTGATTTCAATGGGTCTGCTTAAGAACAACTCAGCCTGGAGCAGCCTATTGTGCTGTATTGTATCACTGCAAAACAGGAGGAAATTTTCTACCTCAAATGTAAAACTGAAATTTTTGAGGGGAAAGCTGCCCAACCAAGGGCAGGCTGTGCTCCTAGTTTTCAGACTGAATAATTATTGCTGCTTGGTCCTCCTATCTTTTGGGGATTCAGTTTGATATTTAATATTTTCTGAAGCAAGATTTATACACATTCATAAGAATACAAAATGTGTACATCTAGCTCTATCACTAGGCAGAGGGAGGTATATTGTGTTTTTCCATACTCCAACCAAGAGAACCCTGCTGTTGTTTCTGTTTACTCACTTTGCAGCCAGATGAATTGTTACTTCCTCCATCTACTCCATCTCCCATTCACATTGCAGTGGTAACTGTTGTTCTGTGTGGCTTGGCCAGCCTGCCACCTCTCCATCATCTTCTGTCTATTGCATCTAGCTTCTGTTGATCTTCCATGACACAACACCTGCTGCCTTTATCTCCCAATTCCTCATTCAAAAATAGAAACCAGGTCTGCATGGGCCAGAATACTCTGGGAGTAGCCTGGAGTATTCTGGTCCCAGAACTAACTCACTGTCCCCACCTCCATTCCCTAGGCACTCTGTTACAATGTTGAGCAGTTGTTTGCACACACATCTCGCTGTGGTACCCAGCACAACTGTGTATCACTCCTCTGAGGCCATAAACAAGGTGCCCAGCCTTCATCACATGGTTGGCCACCTCATTCTGACATCAGAGGGAGTAATGTATGGTGGCAGGCAGCCCAGTAAAATGGTGGTGCAAAGAAGGACTTCAGATCTTCTGGGAAGACCCAGAGAAAAATGTGAGCTTTTAAAAAAACATTTTAAGGAGGGAGATGTATGGTGGGTTCAGTGCTGAACTGGCTGAACGTTGTCCGGACAGTTCACACTAGAATCAGGGTTTGGCCATGCATTTTCTGGACTCAAGACTGTGGGAATGGGGGAAGGACATTGTATTTAGCCTTGGTAGACAGAGCCACAGTATCAGCTCCTCCTCCTCCTTGACACTACTGCCCATGCAAAGGCAGCAAAGCTAGTATGGCATTTGACAAAAAAATCAGGAAAGCAATGGGTGGGCAGTAATGATGGGTAGGTATAAAGCATGCAGTGGAGATGCTGAGACTCTGGGCAGCCTGGGCTACCTCTGAAGATTTGGGAGTAGAGGCTGATATTGTAATTTAAAGATTTTTGAAGTGATTTTACTGCAACACTAAACTTGTGTCTGTGAGAGAGAGAGTGAGTGAGAGAGTAAGTGAGAGAGAGAGAGAATGGACACCTATTACTAGAGGTAAACCAATTCTTGCTTATACTGAACATTTTCATTTTGGACCAGGACTCACAAATCTAAATCCTATTGATAGTACTGACACTCATTGAATCAATTGGATTTACATATGTGTTGACTCACCATTCAGCAATTGATTCAACGGGCCTAATTTATATGAGACTAACAGGATTCCAGATATAAGTTACTAGTATCCAACTCTTATGGTGTTGTTTCTTGGATTAAAACAAATTAAATACAGTCCAGACACCCCTGCGGATACTAAAATCTGCAGATGCTCAAGTTCCGTTGTCCCCAATGGTTGCACGTGCACATGGCCACATCACCATTAGGGATAATAGGACTTCAGTCGCAGCACGTGTCCTGTTTTCCCTAATGGTGGCATGTGCCACCACTGAGGACAACAGGGGCTGTCCCTAATGGTGGTGCAGCCACATGCATGTGCCACCATTGAGGACAACATAGGCATGCTGTCCATGAATGCTTGAATCTGCAGATGGCAAGTCTGCAGATACTGAGGGCCAACAATACATTTTAGTACTTTGGTTTAAAGGGATACTAAAACAACAACATCAGCAAAAAGCAAGATTGTGTACTTACACCTCAACTAGTCTGTCCAGGATTTCTAGCAAAAGGTCATCTAGTGCTCAATGTACTTCATTTTGTAAGTGTGTGAAATACGTGTCAAAGATATAAATATGGAAATGTGGGCAACTGATTTTTTTTTAAAGACCCAACAAGCCAGAGCATGACTGAGTCAAATCAAAAATATTTCCATGCCAGTGTCTTTGACTTCCTGACAGGATCGGGGGATGGAAAGTCAAGAACAGTGTCAATGGCTTCAGTGTGATTTGAAAAAAGCGTAACTGAGTTTTTAACACATGGTGTCACATACTTATTAAAAACTTTCCCCATCCTCAAGCTTCAGAAATGTATAATATTGGAAGTGTAGGGGGTTAACTCCCCATGGGCCCCATTCAGTTGCAACTTGGCATTTATTAACAAGATTTATTGGTAAGTAATCAGAAAAAACAATACCTTTTAAAAAAATCTCCTGTAGTTTTCTTGCAACTCACAATGTTGCATGCTCGGTGATGGAATGCTATGCCTGCTATATCAACTGTATCCAAGAATCGTTTGGGAATTCAGTGGCTTGCTCTCCAACTAGCAATCCAGAAATAAGAAAATGTTTTAGAACTAAGTGGGGGACAACACCCATGGAAAGTGATGCGGAGGTATCAAACTGCAGCTTTCAGGAATGGTTCCAGTCCCTTATCTCCTATGGCATGAGCATACTCAGACAATGAACTGAATTGTCTGAGTTCTAGGATGTCATATAAATTGCAATCCTAGGGATCCTAGGGACATATGTTATCTTTATCAACATTTATATACCAGTGTCCCATTAATTAAATGGCTCCATGGCAGTTTTAATTTGTTTTGAGTTTTGTGTTGCTGTCTTAGGACATTGTTCTTGTGTTATTTGCCTTTGAGTCACCTTGACCGGTGGATGAGACATCTCCAAGACTTCCTGCCTTCTACTGCTCTGCTTAAATTTTGCAGACTCATGCCTGTGACTGCCCTAATTGAATCTAGCCATCTTGTGTGTGCTCTTCTTCTATTTCTACTGCCTTTAACTATTCCCAGCATTATCGTCTTTTCTATTGGGGAAACAGCGACACAGGCCAGGAAATAGCCGTGTAGGCTGGGAAAGCACCTGTGCGGGCTGGAGAAATGGCTGCATGGGTGGGGGAAGTGCTGCATGGGTTCTGAAAATGGCTGCCCGCTGCCCACCTGGGCTGGAGACTCCCTGATTCTCAAAGACCCCCCCCCGAGGCCCAGAGCAGCACCTGCAAAGCCCTGAAGGGCACCCATGTGGGCCTAAGGAGTGTCTGCGGGGGTGTGGGGCCAACCAGGTGTCACCCCCTCTGCTGGGGTGTCACCTCTCTTCTGGGGTGTCACCCAGTGCGGCCCACCCCCCCACCCTCCCCAGGGATGCCTCTGATTGGTTCAAGTCCATGATGTTTTCCACTAGTAATATTGTATCATTTGCGTATCTTAGATTGTTGATGTTCCTTCCTCTTATTGTTACTCTTCCTTCTTCTTTTCCTGATCTTTTTGTGATTTTTTTCCTGCATATAATTTGAATAGATAGTGTGGTAAAATGCAATATGGGGATAATATGAAAATCTACAGGATATTGTAGATTTTGCTATCTGAATTATTTTATTTTATACTAGGTGAAATGTACATTGTATTGCCCAGGTACATACCTAATACCTCCAAAAGGACCCATAAACCCTCTTTTTTTTTTTTTTTTACTGCTATTCCTGTTTTTCACTTCAAGAATCTTGAGAGCAGTATCTCTGAGCTCCCACTCCCATTCTCCTGCCTTTTAATAAAAACCTCAGGATCTTAACAGTGATGCCCTAGCCTTCTTCTGTTTTTCCACTGTTTCACAGCCTCAAGAATCTTAGCATCAGTGTCTCAGAAAATCATCTTCTCTCTTATAGCCTTATGGCAACTCCCCATCTCCATTTGCTTAATCCCAAAGTAAGGGTTTATAGGATTCCAGCCCCACAAGGAAGGCTGGAGTGAGATATGGGGTGCATTATACGATTTCCTATTCTCTTAAAAGCCTTCTTGTGCTATGTGCACATTAGTTTGAATGGTAGCAAAAGAAGGGAAATGGTTCTGTTCAGCCTGCAGAAAATTACTATGCCAGTATCAAGTGGGGGCTCTTTCCCGCTTACATTTAAACAGGTTTGCGATTCACCTTTGCTCCATGTCAGTGAATCGGTTCCAAAAGGTCCATTGTTCCCACTATGGAAGTGGATCTTTTCATTATTCCCTTGTAATCGCTTCTTTTTTGGTATGCTTGTTGTTCCCACTAGTTTGCGCCACTTCAAAATGCATGTCAATCATCTGCGCGCCATCGGTAATGCAAGCAGCAACATGGTGAGGATGGGACCATTCCAGGTGGGAAGGCTTTAGCAACTCTGAGTCTTCCTCTGCCCCTCTGCAACCCAGGCTGCTCAAGCACACCATTTCCCCTTTGAGCAGCCCAGCTTGAGAAACTATATATATTTAGTCCATCAAAGGGCATTATCACAGTAGTACTGTACTCCATCTTATGTGATGGTATGGAATTCTGAGATTTGTAGTTTTGGGAGGGAAATTTAGAATTCTCAGCCAGAGAGCTCTTGGGCCTTACTAAACTACAAACCCCAGAAGTCCACAGAATGTTGTTAAAGTGGAATATGGCATTATCAGAATGTAATAGTCTCGCTAAGAAAACAGTACACTGTAACATCCCCCCACACATTGTCAATTTGAAAAGTTCACCATTTCCTGTTCATCGTGCAGCACCTCCCAAACACACAAAGGAACCTGACAGGAAAAGGAAAACACAATTTCCTTTCCCTTTTCAGGAAAAGGGAAGAGAAGCACCCAAATGAATATGTTTTCTCCTTCAGATTTGGTCATACTACCAGAAAGTCATCCATCTTCATTGTTTGGTATATCATAATACTAATCCTATGGCCTTTATTAGATCAGATGATCGTATCCACATTCCAAAACAGATGGATCTCAGTTTCTAGTCACTTGCACATTTCCCTTCTATTCGCCTGCATATGTCACTACCATTGTTGAAATTTAGGTGGATAGGAAGTTTCAATGTGGATATTTTATCCAGAAAAATCTGTGCACTTCAGTACACCACCTACTTGTGGAGGGCATATAACTATATTTCTGGTAATAAGTTGATTTACATTTTGCTCATGTCAATAAGATCACTGTAGAGCTGGCAAAACTACTTCCTTGCCTAAGAAAACCCTATGAAAGCTATGGGGTCACCATAAGACACATACACACATAACCTAAACACCCTCAAGGCACTGCATCCTGATTGATTTTGGAAACTAAGCAGGGTCTGACCTGGTTACTACTTGGATGAGAGACTAACAAGAAATACTAGGTATTACAGGCTATATTTCAAAGGAAGGCAATGACTAAACACCTCTGAGTATTCCTTCTCTAAGAAAAATGAATGCGGTCACCATAAGCTGAGCAACCACAGCACTATAGTTTCTCTGAATATATTTAATGGGTAGACATTTATGGTTGGGATGGAGAATTTCTTGCCCTCCACCTCCCCTCAGCCCTAGTGGCATAACCAGTGGCATAAAAGATGATGGGACTTATAGTTCCAGAAAATCTGGAAGGCCACACCTTCTCCATCTATACCCCAGGAAGGGAAAGTTCACAGTGCTGTCTTTCTGTTCCAACCTGGAGTATGCATGATAAACCTGTGTGGTCTTAATAAACCATGATGGGATAAAAATGAGAAGTGAATCTAAATTATATTTTTATAAATTAAAAGCAGCATCATGAATTCTGTCTGGAAGGCTGCAATGAATTTGTTCAGACCTGGAGACCTAGACACAGAATTGCACAGATGTATATGGTAAAGCAATTACTCAAAAGATGCAAACATGACTAGATCGGATTTATGCCAGAGTTAGCCCAGGAGAGAATCATGGCACACAGAGATGAATAGAAAAGTAAACTGAACAGCTCTGGTAAGTAAGAGCCAAGAACTGAGTTAATGGTTGGCACAGCATAAGTGAAGAGAATGGAAGATGGATCTGAGCCATCTTTCTGTCTACCCCACGGACAGTGATGTTCCCAGAAGAGCTATCTACTTTGGCATTACCCCTTCTGTCATTATTATATTCTTGGCTTGCTCTCTTAACTACAATATGGACTTTTATATTGAGGCTGGAGGTGTAGATGACACAGATGGATGTATACTCATGTTGCACCTTTTAGTGAGTGGTTAGGTATTCTAGAAAATCTCCTCCCCCTTCCCCCCCTTTTCCCCCAAAATACAATGAAATGTCTTGGCGATATGTCAAGCTTTGAACTCTATCAGTCCTTACCTCAAACAAAGAAACTGGAGCCAATTTGAATATTTTGTATTACAAAGAGAACTGCTCACTCTAGCCATTCTAGAAGTGTTCACAATGTAGGTGGACATGCTTGAAAGATGTTTCTTAGGTTAGGATATGGAACTCCCTGTCTGAAGAGGCTCATGTGACTTCCTCTCTTTGGGTCTTCCGTTAGGTGGTCAAGACATTTATTTTCTGGAAGATATGTCCTGCCAAACTGGAATTCCTCCTCCTCCTCCTCTGACTAACGGAAGGGGGAGCATCCCTACAGCCAACAGTAGTGATGTAAATGTCTGCTTATTTTGTTTTCACATTCAAGAACTAATGATTTAAAACTTTTCTTCCTCCTAAAGGAGATTAGAAGAACTTTTGCATATTTTTGGTGTTTTTTTTAAATTGTGGGAGATTTTTTTTTCATGAAGAAAAATCACAGACACAAAAACTTGGTTACTGTCCAAGAGCTGTTTTTAGCAGAGCAACATTTTCATACAGAAACACTCTATTTTTGTTTTCTCAGGTTATACAAAAGAATCTAATAGGAAATATCCATCAGGAAAGGATTAATCTCAGCCTTGCCACCTTCTCATCTTGCCAAAGTGGATGCTGGAACAAATAATTAACCCCTTTCTTGGGTGTCTTCTGCCTATGTTGACCTCCACACTATGCTTGAGGAAGTGGCTTTCTTCACAACAGAACCAGTTGTGATAGTAAAAAGAGGCTGAAATATGTGTCCAAGATATTGCCATGCAGGATAGCATCGGGTAGTGTCATTCATGTTCATTGCAATCTCAGTGGGCCCATTTCAGGTGGCACTGACTTTGCATATTTTACAACACAGACAAAAGTGGCCAAGAAGCACCAGAGTGTGGTCAAGACAGCAAAAGTTATTAATGAGGGAAAACAGACAAGCCAATAAAGGTTGCAGCAGTTTGCTTTTGTCTATTTTTACAGGGATGGGCAAGATTGTCCCCTCCTCTCATCTCCCCTCTGCTGAGTTAAGTGAGACCATTTGCACTTTGGACTCAGTTTGCATCAATTGAAGTAAGGTGAGGATAAAAGGGATAGTTGGGAGGATATGACTGAAACTGGAACATTTTAAAAGTAGCAGAAAAAGCAAGATGTCAGAGAATTAATTGAAACTGTCCCTGCCAAATAAGGAGGATATGAATTTGCTGTTAGAGAGAGTGAGATTACTGCATCACCTTCCATAAATCACTGTTTAGGCAGCTGTCTTTACCAGTTTGACTTTTCTAAATGATTGTCATAAGAAGCCCTATGTGCAATACTCCAATAGCCTAATGTTGGCTACATTTGCACCACAGGAATTGAAAGCCTCACCATATTGGCTCCAGGACTCTGAAAAGCTGTTGTGCACACAGCCTTGAGCATATACAATATCAAGCTGAAATAAGTACTCTAATCTGTCTCCTCCCTGGCAGGATGTGTGCATGTATCAGAACTCAGGGTCATCCACATGCCTCAGAAGAGAAAGCTATTATAAATCAAAGCATAGGAAGATCACATCATCCATTGACATGCTGCTGAGGAAGAGCCCTAAAGTACTTTTCAACTCTTTCCTCGCCTCCCCTTTCAAAGCTCTTATCTTCTCCAGTTTTATATATTGTTCAGTCTAGACAGCAGAAAGTGAGTAGCATACCTATATGGCAAGAATGTAGTGGTAAATCTTTCAGATAAATATAGCTGAGCATTTAAAAGTAAAAATAAATGTCTAAAGCTCTCGACTTATTAGCAGCATCTGTCTCAGGCTTGATGTGTACTTCTCAGAAACATTCTAATACCTATTGAGTCTATATTTAAGCAACCTTGTTTCTGCTCTGGTGATCACATGTCATAAACTATCTCTATATTGTTGATTTTGTTGCTAAGTCGCAGTGGTAGTTCTGGTTTCCAGTGTTTCAAGTTACACTTTTAAAAACAGGCCTTCCAACTGTTTCACACTCCCCATTTAAAGATGATACTCAGGGAGATCTTACTATAACGCACTGCTCCATTCTGGCATTAGGGAATTACAGCTGAGGGAGGAGCTAGGGTTACAAGCTTGCCATACGTTGGACCTGCTAACTTTCCATTCCGGAAATATCATTTAGAAGGAAGCTACAAGCCAGGACGTATGGTCAATGAATTATCCCATGCCTGCCCTAGATTCCTGCTATAGTAAACTTCACAAGGAAAGAAGGGAGGGAGGGAGGGAGGGAGGAAGGAAGGAAGGAAGGAAGGAAGGAAGGAAGGAAGGAAGGAAGGAAGGAAGGAAGGAAGGAAGGAAGGAAATCTCCTAGAAATCAGTTCCTAGGGCATCTAAGCAGCAATACATACAATACTATTTTCTCAGATTTAAAAAAGTTACCATGAGGTGTCTGTTGACCAGACTCCTTGAGTGATTGAAATGCTTTTGTAAAAACATTCATAGGAAAGTTGCTTGCTTCTAAGTTTTTTTTAAAGGGTTAGATTTAGTGTTTCTACACTAAATATACTAGAGAGTCAGTGTGGTGTAGTTGTTTGGGCATTGGATTATGACCCTGGAGAACTAGGATTTGAATCCCTGTTCAGCCACAGAAACCCATTGGGTTACATTGGGCAAATCACAGCCTCTCGGCCTCAGAGGAAGGCAAAGACAAACCCACTCTGAACAAATATTGCCAAGAAAATGCTTTGATTGTTTTTCCTTAGGGAAACCATAGGTCAGAAATAACTTGAAGGCACACAACAACCATCTTGTGACACAACAGTGACCTGTGATTTAATGGTTTTAGGTTTAGCCAGGGTTGGAGTGAGTTTCACAACAAATTTAAACTTCCACGTGTTTTAGGAAGATCTGTGTGGGAAAGGGTTGCTTCATTCTTCTGTTCCTACATGAGGCCCTTATCAATTACTTTTTCCCATGAATATTGTAGAAGATTCCTGCCCCCAAATAGATGTGCAAACTAATGCTAATCTATGGGTATAAACTTTTATAATTTGCAAAAATAACTATCTCACCATGCACATTTTGAATGTTTAATCTGGAGGCATAATCCATACCATTACTATGTTGAAGAACATAAAGATTAATAAGGTGAGGGAAATTGTTAATATATCTCTCAGAGAGTTCCTTCCTTCCTTCTTTCTTATATTAATATTTATATTCTACCTTTGGGGACCTCAAGGAGGCTCATGACATAGATTAAAATAAATTACCACCAGAAATAATTCTGAAACAACAAAAAGAAACAATAAATAAATAAATAAAACAAATTCCATAAAGGAGTGAAATCTTTATTGACCATCCAAAATACACAAAATATATAATGCCAACTTTCGAAGCTCCACTGGTGTCTTGATCAGGTGAAAGAAAAAGTCATACAGGAGAAAGAAAAATGCATGTGTTTTGTAGGAGATTGTCACTTGACTTTTTAAATCAGTTCACCTCTATCTGGCTTAATCTTAATTCGGGCAGCATCCTAATCTGATCAGAAATTTTTGGTGCTGAATTTGCCACCCAAATACAGCCTGGGTCCACCCCCTAACCCCCACAAAAATGGAGAGCCGACTGTATATAATTTTTATGTATATATTAAGGTAAAGGTATTCTTCATTGACAAGGTTGTCAAGTTGTATCTGAACATAGGGGGCAGTGCTTGTCTCCATTACTAAGCTGAAGAGCCAGCGTTGTCAGAGACTACTGAGAGGCTTGGGCCAGTATGTGGCCAGCACGATTGCACAGAATGCCATTTACCTTCCCACTAAAGCGGTACCTATTTATCTACTTTCCTTTGCATGATTTCAAACTGCTAGGTTGGCAGAAGCTAGGATTAGTGATGAGAGCTCACCCCATCATGCAACACCTGGGCCTTGAACGGCCAACCTGCCAGTCTTGCAATCAACAGAGTCAGTGTCTTAACCACTTGAGCCACTATTATACAAATCTATAATTGGAATTTTAAGATGTGGCAATTGAAAAGATATTTCAAAATGTTGACATTTAGGTGAGAATTCCCATCCCTCCATCAGTTCCAAGTGTGAATGAGGTCACTGTGTTTGTTAACTGAGCACCTCGGCAGATGACTAATTGGGTCGTCTTCCGGGCCCGGAAGAGGAGGGGCAGCCGCACGTTCGGCGCCCCTTCCTCTTCCTGAGGTCGCTCCTGGAAGCGCCGGCCATCCGCACGGCCGGCGCTTCCGGGTTGACCTCACGCCGTGGCGACCGCACTCGCCGCAGCGTTTGAGTCAGGGAAAGTGCGCCCGCCGCTTTTGGGGTGCACTTTCCTTGAAATCTAAAAGGAGCGCCAATTTGGCGCTCCTTTTAGATTCGCTGGAGGAGCGCCGTGGTGAGGCTGCCATGGCCCCGCGGCGCTCCGGACCAGGGTGTCCTGGACGCCCTGGTCTGCAGAGGCTCTGAGATACAAAAGATAGCCTTCAACCAGTAGTGTCACTAGCTAGGGTATCACCCAGTGCAGAGGGTGTCACCTGTGAAGGGTGGGGGTTCACCCCTCCTGCTACTCCATTGCTGGTCTTCCCAGGGAGAAAGCCCAGTGATGGAGCAGCTGGGAAAGGCGAGCATTATGCCTTCCTGCACTGAAAGGGGAAGCAGTCCCAACTGGGTTTTACCCCACCTCTGGGATGTCACTCGGTGTGGTCCTCACTCCCCATATTATATCAGTGATGCCACTATGTTCAACAAGAATCACACAAAATTGCAGTTTAAATAAATAGATAAAAATAAATTATATGAAAAATATAGCCATTTGCCCCACATAAATTAGTAGGCACTTGGATTGTTTGGTGTAGAAGACCAAGCCTGTTTTCTTTACAACAGAAATGAAGTATGATGGACGAAAATAGTTACATTTGTTTTACATTAAGCAAAACAAGGAGTTTCTGATACACTATTGAAAACACCATATGGACAAAACCATTTCCATGGGGTATAGAGCTATGTCCTGCCAAGAAATTATTGCAGTATGGTCTTAAAACTATATGTTTTCCTTACTTTGTAGAAGTGACTTCTTCACATTTAGCAGTCTTGAGTGTGCACAATTTTATATTCATCAATATTTCACTTTGAAAAAGTGAACATTACCAGAATTTCAAAATGCAGTACTCATTAACAAGGCTGTATGATCTTATTCCAAGACAAACAGTACTATACTATACAAGACAGACAATACTATACTAATCAGTTAGACAGGATTGTGGGTGGATGCTTGCTTCATCCACTAGCTCTGAGACCAATGATCTGGAATGTCACTCGGTTCAGAGATCTATGTGTGTTCCAGTAATAATTTCTCTCTCATGTTTAGTCCTGTAACTCAATGGCATAAAACTGTATAACATTTTCAGTAATACTGAAATACACAAGCTACAGTTTAGTTCCACTGTGGGTTTATGGTTAGAGATGGAAACAAAGCCTGTGCTAACTACATTTTCAAACAAATTTATCCAATTTGTAGGCTGTGAGACTGTTTGCAATGCATAGACATCTCTTTTATTTCCTGTTGTTGGGAAGAAACCACAAAAATGGTTCTTTCCTCCCTCTTTTCCCTTTCTGAATTGCAGCAAATAGATGTACATAACTCAAAATATTTAACTTTTAAAAAGAATACACAAATGTACTTTAGAGGAAAATGTGTACATACAATGTGTAAGAAAAATGCATACAAATTGGAAAAAAAGTTCATCCCAAAATGAAACTAATACTGGGAGGTTTTCCCATCCCTAGTTACAATTCTTCTCCATGGAGGACTGATTCTGTTCTGTTTTATTGCAGGCCACTGTGTACAAGCTAATCCAGAAGAGAATAGGCATTTGACTATGACTATACAATTAAAACGTGAAGAATATGAGCAAGTGTTTTTATTTTCCCATCTCACTAACACTAAGAATTATTGCTTTAGATGAAGTTTTTTAAAGCCACAATTACAGGAAGAATCAAATATTTCCCATTAAAGCTGCTATTCAGTGGCTTTATTAATAGACCTTTAGTTTGGTAGGTTCTAATCAAATCTTAAATTTCAGCATCATGAATGATACACAAAAGAATTGTTGGCTGGAAGTCTGAAACTAGAAGCTGTTTGTAGTGTATACGTTCTAAACAAAGCTCTTTTCAGTTCTAAAAGAAACCTCTTGGAAATGAATGTCATACAAGAGATGGGGGCATTCTCTTTTGGATGTACTATAATAAAGTGATGCCGCCTCCCTTTTAATGCACACCACTGTTAGTGCTTTCTGGATTCTGTTTTTTTGGGGGGAGGATACCTTCAAAATGTCCTATATGGCAGGGTGTGGAAATTATGACCCCCAGGATATCCCTCCCCACAAGTGGATAAATGGCTGGAAAAGGAGAATTGTTACACCTAGAAGATTCTTGTTTATAAAGGTGCACTTCCCACTTCCTTAAAAGTCAAGAATTAAAAAGGACTTCCAGCCACTTCCATGTGTCTGTTTGTGCTTTCAGGTTGCCTGTCAACTTACGGGGATCCCATGAATTTTGTACGGGTTTTTAAGGCAAGGAATATTGAGAGGTGGTTTTTCTAGTCACTTCCTCTGGAATATAGCCTAGAGTGTCTTTAAAGGTCCCATCCAAATACTAATCAGAGCTGACCTGGCTGTAAGATTCCAAGATCAGACACGATCTGGTGCCCTCACTTACATACCTCCAAAAACTGGGACATATATGGCCAAGCAACACCAGAGCATGGTCAAGAATGGCAAAAGTTATTAATTTGGAAGAATACACAAGCTAGGAGAGGCTGCAGCAGTTTTTTTTTCTCTGTCTACTGAAAAGCTTAAGGTTTGGGCCAAGCCTCTCATCTCCCCTGTTGAGTTAACTGAGTGCAAACTACTTTGCATTTTTTAAAACTCAGTTCTTAACAAAAGAAATAAATTGTTGACAAGGGGGGAAAGTGGGAGAAGGAGAGATAAACTGGGATATTTTAAATGCAACTATAAAAGTGAGATGACAGAAGATTAATCAATACTGTCCTGAAAAATCAGGATGGTTGGAGGGTATGCACCTCCTGTCCCCCCCCCCCCTTTTTTTTTGTTATTTTCATGGCTGGAGGTCAGTGCAGTGGGGGACAGGAGTGGGGGATGCTAAGGGCTGGGAAATTGGCTCCAATATTCAGTATAGCCTGCCTACCCTTGCAATGAGGGAATGTTGATATAGGGGGGATGCAGACAGGCGACCCTGGACTGCCCCAGGAAATGGAGGATCGAGGCTGAGGCTGCCAGACGCGTCAGCCCCAATCCTCCCTTTTGCCATCTCAGAAAGGAATGCCAAAATGATGCTTCTTTCAGAGGCGACAAATAGACCGCCCCAAGAGCTGCCGCGCGGATCTTTTGCTCCTCTTCCAGCACAGCGCATTAAGATGCTGTGCTGTGATGACATCTTCGATCTGGGGTTGGGGTGCTCAGCGTGTGGCTGCCCCTCCCCTTCCCTGCTTCCAAGATGATGCAAAGCGCCATCTGTAGAGGCCCTTATAAACCTAAAGATAGAACTGGAATGCAATACATTCTTGTCATGTGTAAAACCTGCACACATTGTGTGCAAAACATTAATTTTATTCCACTGATTATGGTTGCAGTCCTGCAGACAGCCATGAAAACCCACTGGGTGACCTTGGACAAGTCACATTCTCTCAGACTCAGAGGAAGGCAAAAGGAAACATCCTCTGAACAAATCTTCCAAGAAGGTTCACCTTAGGGTCACCATGAGTTGGAAAATACTTAAAGACACACAACAGCAGCAACAACCATTTTGATGCAAATGAAATCACTGAAACCTAAGGTGGTCACAGCTAGTTTGGATTCTTCATGCTTTAGCTCCAGCTCCATGTGTGTTTGGAAGGCAAAGAATGAAGCAACTTACTGAAGCTAAGTAGGTTTGGACTGGATCAGTGCCTAGCCAGAAGATTTGTCAGAAGGGTACTGCTGAGTTGGTTTGGAAGAAAGATGAAATATAAATGAAACAATGATCTCAGCTGGCAGGAACACTTTAGCTA